>JAQQTO010000062.1:72390000-72990000 GCA_029884595.1 Ormosia semicastrata
CTATTTTTCTATTCTCTCACTCTTGAATGAAAAGGGAGAATAAAGAAAAGAAGAGAAATATTTTTGTAGGCCTCACCATATATTTATATATATTTTTGTTCATTTAAATGTATTTTTATTCTTTTTTTTATGAAACCAAATAAATGAGGAAAAATATTTTTTTATTAGATGATACCAAATAAAAAGAGTGATAACTACTCATCATTTTTTTGTTTTCTTTGTTTTATTTTCTTTTTAATAATATCTCTCTTTTTTATTTTCCCTCAATAATACAAAACAAACCCTTTTAAAGTCACAACAATACGAGGTGTTTTATGCTTTTACATTGTTTGTTTATAATATCATATTGAAGCAAATGAGCCACAATATAACTATTAAAATGGGTTGAGCTGACTCATTCAGACTAACTCAGCTTAAGTCGGGTCATTTTTGAACTGAGTCAGATTGAGTTATATGAGTTTTGGGTTGACATTTTATTAGTTTAATCCTTTCTTATGTAATGTAAATGGGTTGACTCGACTCAGTTCGTTGCGGGTCAGTTCATTCAAGTTATTTTTAATTTTAGATTGACATTTTGTTAGCTAAACTTACTTATTTTATCAGACTATTTAATCCGATCTATTGAGTTTGACCCATTTTAATGATTTTAACAATGGGTGGGAAGGGCTTGCAGAAAATACCATCCTTTATAATGATTTTTTTCTTTTATTTACATATTTTGTGTCAATTTTCACGTTAACTAAGAGAAAATAATTATAAATATAATTGTAAGAAATTGATTTAATAGTAAATAAGTATGTAATATATAAGTAAAGACATGATTATTCATTCGAATTTCAATTACATTAATTTTTTAAAATTGAGCTGTAAAAAAATATCCTTATGAATCTAAAAAAAATATTTATAAACTTAAGTGAAGAGTAAAGAAAAAAAAAAGACTCATTGGTTAAAACATGAAATGGTCATCTTTTTCTCGGTAGATATGGTTTCTTTTCTACAGTCCTTGCAGACAGTTCAGTTTTTGTCCATATTTGTTAGCACTTAGCAGCAAATTAATTATCACTTTGTGGGTATCTTTGGCAGGATTAATAAAAATGATCAAGGGCACACTTGTTTAAAAATATGCTAAAATTTGTTGCCTTCTTTTGTGAAAGGGCATTTTTGTCTAAACAATCCTTTTGTTTTATTTGGTGTACTCCTTTTGTTTTTATTCTACAGGGCTTTATGGGATTGAAGAACAAACATGAAATACGATTTCGTACATACAAGTACAATCTTATAGAAGCTAGCTTATATATATACATATGATGAATGAACAAATAAGAGCTCTAACACATTTAAAAGTCGAACCATGACCTCAATTAGAGATGAAGTCTTACGTACGCTAGTTATATGCATGCTTATATTTTAGTTTAGGGACAAATATATACACATCTGCTTAAGTTGAAGTCACGTCAATAAATAAAATTTTGTCTAAATTATTTCTGTTCATATAGAAATTTTGTAAAACTCAGCTACGAAAAGGTAAGGTGGTTCATCATTTTTTTTTGTATTATTAAATATATTTATTTAAGAATTTTACTATACCTTCTTCAAACATCTTCATAATAATCTTCTTAATATTTAATAAAAAATATTAAATAAAAAATATAAATACATTTAATGTATTAAAAATATAAAAATATTTTTTATTTTTTATTTAATAAGTAAAAAATTATTTAAAAAATTATTTGAAAAGATTTAGAATTATTATTTATTTAAAGTTCAATCTTTCTTCTCAAAATACCAAAAAAAATTTAAAGTTCACACTACAATTTCAATAAATATGTTGTTCGTGAATGTCACAAACATCCTTATCATCAAATGCCACATCGTTTTTATGTATAAAGATCAATCACTGACAAGCTTTTCCTCATTTTGAAGTTGACATATTCCGTAATTAATTTATGAACAAATGACAAATGAAATCCGTTCTCATGAAAACATAAACGTTAAGAATAAAAAACTGACCTTTATGTAAAAAAAAAAAAAACTGGGCATTTATTTTTCTTTTAGCCAAACCAATTAACTTCGATGTATCAAGACAAGGGAAAAAAAAAAGAAAAGAATTTTCATGTATCAATTTTATAAGAAAAAGAGGTAATAATTAATTTGATGGGAACTCACCAAGTAGAGGATCTCTTAAGCAACACCTGAGGGCATATTTGAATCACTTTTTACATTTTTAAAAAAAAATTGATAAATTTATTCCACCTAAAAATTTAATTGTTAAATAAAAATCGAAGTTGCTTCAGTTGGTAAATGCACTCCAGTTAAGTGTGTTAAACTAATTTTGAGTGCATTAGATTTATACAAGAATTTATCTAATTAATAAGAATCGAATCACTTATACCTAAATTGTTTTCATCTTAAAATATGGGATAAACTCTCTCGTCATTAACTTCTATCTATATTTTTTAAAATAAAAATTGTTATGATACTCCAATAGATAGAGTACTTAGATGAATTGTTATGTATTTATTAAACATTAATTTTATAATAAAAAATTAAAATTTTATTAAATATAACTAATAATCAATTAAATATTTTACAATTCATACTTTATACCATAAAAAACAAAAAGATGGGGACCATTATAATGAAAAATAAAAAAGATAAACTCACAATTAATTGGACTTATTAACCTTTTAAGATTCACAAGGAAATGAAAGGTAGGAGGATATATAAAAAGGAAAAAGAAACACAAACACATAGAATTGCAGAGCAAGTAGGATATGGCATGGGTCGGGTTGGACATGGCGGAGAACTCCGGGTAGTATCTATCTAAATTGAGTGAAGACAGAATAAACGATCGTGGTTGATTAGGTGAATCCAATAAGGCCATGGCATTAAATGATTGTTTCAAGTCCTAGATCTTCAGAATCTCCCTCTCAATATGTCTACCCCAACTCTCATTTATAAGTCTCTCCCAAGTGAAGGACAAAAAGAAGTTTCTTCCTTCACTTAACAGACATTCAAGACTTCTCTCTCTTTCTCACTTTCTTTTTCACCCACAGCACAGCACAGAGAACAGTGAGGTACAATAAAACAGCTGCATGAACTGAAAACTGAGAAGTCACCACTGATCAGTGCCATAACTCAACTGATACAGAGCTGAACAAGCTATTGCTAGGGTTTCAGAGTCATCAGAAGGAAGGGAAAGAAGAGTTTTTGATAATATGGAGTGGATTATAGGACTATGGGCTCTGATGGGTATATTTTTGTGTTGGTGGTTTCTGTGTGTGAAGAAGGAGAATATGGTGAAGAAGAAGGGCAAAGTTCCAAAAGGGAACACAGGTTGGCCTTTACTTGGAGAGACCCTTGATTTCATTGCTTCTGGCTACACCTCTAAACCTGTCAGCTTTATGGAAAAGCGCAAGTCTCTGTAAGCCTTCTATTATTCCCCACCCACATGGATGATTTTGATTTATGCTTCTTATTGCTTTTTCTTTTTTGCTCTTGCATTCTCATCATTCCATTGATCTCGACGAGGGTAATGACATGCATGCTCAGCCAATATTGCTTTCCAACACAATTTTTTCTTTTTTCCAATTATCTTCTCCACAAAGAGGGTTGGAACATTACATCATTGATGCACACAAGTCATTTTCCCGAGTGACAAAAACTGTCAATGGTCAATTTATAATAGAGAGATGTGTTTGTGATTCCTTATTAGGAATATCCATACACATAATATTAATATATAACAGAAAAATAAAAATCACTAAAAGTTTTTGTCCCCATGACTATATCTTCTTCTTCTAGTCTATTCTTTGTGAAGGCCCAACTTTTAAGTAGTCTATTGTCCTCTACATTATTCGCGCATTTTTATCGGTGACCATGTGTTGGTGACAATCTTTGTCCTCGTACTTGGTCCACATGTACACTATTGAAGCAGAAGAAAAAATACATGTTACTTGTTTCTTATTATCACCACAAAACAAAGGAAATTATGTTACTTGTTTCTAGTTTTTTTTTTTTGAAATGTTCGCTATATCTATATCATTTTTTTTTCTATCTACAACCTGTTCAACTTAATTCTTTAGCAAGCTATACCTGGGTATAACTTTAGTCTTCAAGTGCATGGTTGGGAGAAATGGAAAATATTTCGCATAATTTTTTAAGTTGTAATATATATAAGGACTCATAATGTAACTGAAAGTTTTTCAAAGTGAAGCTTTTGAAAGCATGTATGGATGAATAAGATTTCACTCACATTAATTGTGTGTAGTTGGGTAAAGTGAATTTAACCATTAAATAAGCTAGGGAGAACTAACTTTTTTTCTTACAAAAAACTCTTGGTCTTATTTATAGAAAGAAACCAATTTAATTAGTTTATAATTGTTATCCTATAGTCACAAAAAAAAAACAATTATTATCGTTTTGCAAAATGCAAAATCGTTATCTTGTTGAGCACATAAAAGACAAAGGCCAGGTTGACGTATTTTCACACAAAGTAGATATTGATGGCTGTTCAAGATTAACAATGGCAATTTTTAAGTAGCATCATCTTTTCAATCAAAGTGATTGAAAATGGTATTTGACTATTTCTGCCTAGAGAATTAGCTAGCCTGCCTGAGTCACGCACCACAACCTCTAAAATTGAATTGAATTGAATGAATGTAGATCAAGAAATGCAGGTACAGATTACGGAGCTCCATTATTTGGAACATTAACGCCCTCGTGATACAATTAATAAATATCACCGCTTTTATGGTTGTACCGTTGTAGGCTAGCAGCTTCTAGAGAGAGAAGTGCATATCCAAAGAAGTAACTAGTAATAGCAGAGAAAGCCTGCTTTTGCAGTACCTAGAGCTACCTAGATAGACCCTTAGACTGTGTAAGGTCGACTATGATGTACATATATAGATGTAGTTATAGGATATAATACGGATACGATATAAGAATATGAATTTTATTAAAAAATTAAATAAATATTTATTAAATATTTAAATATATAGATATCTATTTAGATATGACAGATATTATAAAATATATGTACTTCTTTCTACTAAAACTACAGTTGCAGTTATATTTATAGCTGTGAAAACAGATTGGTTTATTAATTTGAGATGATCCAATTCGACTTGGGTGATTTTTGAGTCCGATTAGATTAGGTTAGATAAATTTTGAATTGATATTTTATTAATTTAATTTATTTATTTTTAATGTAAATACATCGAGTTAGTTGAACCTGTTATGAATTAGCTCATTTAAATTGATTTATTCAGATTATTTTTTATTTTAAATTAATATTTATTAACTTAATTCATCTATTTTATCAAATTATTTTTAAATTAATCTATCAAACTTAACAATTTTGACGACTCTAATTATACCTGCAGTAACCAGTAACCACACCCATTATTCATCTCCTCAAATCTATAATCTATAATTCTAAAATTAGAAAGAAAGAATAATGATAATTTTCTTTTCTTTTCTTCTGTGAATGTGTGTCTATGCAGGTATGGTAATGTGTTTAAGACGAGCATTTTGGGAACTGGTGTGATTGTGTCCACAGACCCGGAGGTGAATAAGGTGGTTCTGCAGAACCAGGGGAACATCTTCGTCCCTGCTTATCCAAAATCAGTTAGAGAATTAATGGGAGAACACTCTATACTCCAAATGAACGGGAACCTACATAGGAAAGTTCATGCACTCCTTGGAGGGTTCTTGCGATCCCCACAACTCAAAGTTCGAATCACCAGAGATATTGAGCACTCTGTCAAACAATGCTTCTCTAGTTGGACCCACCAACCAATATACGTTCAAGATCAGGTCAAAAAGGTCTCTCTATTTCATGAATTTCTCTCCCATGCCAGCTTTCTTCTTTTCTTTATTATCGTATTCATGTTAGTAATATATATTTTTTAGATAATTTTTTTAATAGTTATTTTATTATTAATTAAAATAAATATAGTTAACATTCTTTTTTAATAATTTTTTAAATATATAAAATAAATTAATAATAAAATAAATATTAAAAAAATATTATTTGTATTCTTCGCATATTCATATATAATTGGTTAAGTTATAGTTTATCTTATGTTTACTCGTTTTTAATGTAGTTATTATATTTTTTCCTTTCAAAATTAGTCTCAACACTTAGAAATGTTTTTAAATTAATTCTTGATGTCAACTTCGATTATAACGCTCATTGTATTGTCAATTAACTAACTCAATAAATTTTGATAAGTCTTCTTTCATTTTAATAGATACTTTTCATTTTTGAATAAGTGATTTTATGTTTAATATGTATTTTTTAAATTTTTTAAAAATATTTAGTTGAGTCTTAATTGACGGTGATATAATAAAAATTAACGACGAGATCATTTTAAGAACATTTATAATTATGAAAATTAATTTTTAAAAAAAATTATAAGAATTAAATTGAAAATAAACTTAAACCAATATTATATTTTAACCTGTATGTTTCTATTTCATCAACTTATATTAATGCTAACACTAAAAGCAACTGAAAATGTGTATCATTTGCTCAACAAACCTTAATTTAAGTGACACCGAATCTCCTTATCTCAATATATATTAAATAAAACACTATCGTTTAATTAGATATTTTTATTTTTATTTTTTTAAAACTGAGATGACAACCGACTAAAATAGCATTTTTTTTTCTGGACATATATATCAGATTACATTTACTATTTTGGTTAAAGTTCTGATGAGCGTTGGTCCCGGTGAAGATTTAGACTTCTTGAAGAGAGAATTTGAAGAATTCATCAAAGGGTTGATTTGCTTACCCCTCAAGTTTCCAGGAACGAGACTATATAAATCCTTGAAGGTTTTTGGCATTTTTCCCACTCAAAATATAGTGCAGTATATTATTATTATATGGTGTTTGTTTAATTAATTAAATAATAATAATTACGGTGAACGATGTTTAGTGCAGGCTAAGGAAAGAATGATGAAGATAGTGCGAAGGGTAATAGAGGAAAGGAATAATCATATCCAAAATAATAATAACGATGCAGAGAAGAGTGGTGCAGTGAATGATGTGGTGGATGTGCTCTTACGAGTTAAGCGTGACTCCAACTCTATCCCTAACCTGTCGTTGGAAACCATAAGCGAGAACATAATTGAGATGATGATCCCTGGGGAGGAGACTCTCCCTACGGCTATGACCATGGCTGTCAAGTTTCTCAGTGACTGTCCTGTTGCTCTATCCAAATTAGTGGTACGTTTATTTATTTATAAGGATTATATATCATCCATTCAAGTTATATATGCATTATGCATTGTTCTTTACTGTGAAAAAGATATACATAATAGTGATAATACTTATTTTCTACCTGATGATAATTATTTTACGCTTAAAGCTGTGCACAATTTAGATGGTTAAAAAACATTTAAGTGAGACATAGATGTTAAGCAATGACTTATAAAAAAAAAAAAGATTGATAGTGTTTATTTTTTTAATTTCAATTTTCTTTTTTTTAAATGATAATGTAATATCTGATGAGAAAACTATAGACAAACTCTACCCAACATTTATGGTTCTTTTGCAGGAAAAAAAGGAGTTCCAGCGTTTTGTGTCTTCCTCTTTTTAAAATGATAGCATTATCTTTGTAAGAAAAAGAAAACATTAAGGACAAATTTTAGCATGTGCATGAACTAGGAATAAATGTATGTTTAGAAAGATTTTTACCATTAATTTGAGTTAAATGTTTGGTTAAAAAGTGTCTTAAAAGATACTTGTTAAAGATTCAAAATAAAAAGTTTTTATGAAAATTAAAATATTTAATATATTTAAAATTAAAAACTTTGTTTTTTATGCAAAAAAATTTATTTTAAATTTTTTAACAAGTAAGGGTACTTGTTGAAAAAGCCTTTAAAATAATTTATTTAAAATGTACAAAAATATGCTTAAAATTAGTTGTGAAGATATTTTTGGAATATGTATTTATTATTGCTCTAAAAACATGCTATAATTTCTCACTTTTCGAAGATAGGCCGAATTTATCAAAAGTAGTACATAGAGACTCTTATATAGATCCATTTCATATTTATTTTTGTCAACTCAATGGTCTCTAGAACATAATTTTTGTTGTAAGATAAGGGTATCATCATATTGGTCATTGCGTTAACCGAAATTAAATCTTTTGAGAGAATCTTAAGAGTGCACCCTATCACGAGTCTTGTAAAAGCATTCTTCCTTAACCACATACTCCTTCCTTTTCACTTCTCTAAACAAAATAACATATAAATTATCGGTTGATGGTATGTGCTGATCATCTTTTATACATTATTTTATATTATTTTATTTTTAAAAATAAAAAAGAAATACATTTTTTAAAAACACATTCTCTTCTTACCCCCCTAATAAAGCATATGTATGCAAAAAAAAATATACAAAAATAACATGCAACAATAATTTTTCATAATCCATTGAGTCTGTGTAGTGGATGTGTGCTCGTGTGCAGTATGGCCCACGATATGCCATAGAAGTGTGTCGAGAGTTTCGTCATTTCAATATTCCGTCGGTTTATATATCTTGGGTCTCTTAATGTCGATTGATTTTAAGTTAATCTAACGTGGATCGAAGCAAAGATCCCATCTTCTTGTGTCACCTATTTCTTTGTGCGTCTGTGGAGGGTGTTGAGAGTCTCACATCGCGCGCTCGATATTCGAGTGCGGTTTATATATCTTAGTCAGCTCCTCTTAATGTCGATTGGTTTAAGTTAGAATCTAACGTGATATCGTAGTCAAGAATCCCATCTTCTGCTGCTTTATTAGAACTGCGCATTCGTTTCGCCTGGCGTCATGTGGAGGAGAAGTCTGCGATTGATTTTAAGTTGGAATCTAACAAAGTGTTGGACGTTTTCTACGTACGTAATCACTTTCTTTCTTTAAGAGCACTATAAAGAGTACACGAGTGATTGTGGGGCTCGCATGGATGTGTGTGTGGGTGTTTTCTTGTCGTACGATACTACATTGAACGGCTGTGAAGCCACGACCACCCATTAAATTCTTCCTTTGAAGGACACAACCACTGCCTGTCTTTTTTTCTTCTGTTTTGTCAATCACGACGCTCACTTTACTATCTTTTTTTTTCCTGAAATTTTAATTTTTATTATTCTTTTTTCTTTGGAAATTGGAAAAAGTTATTCGGAGACTCCGCATTTCAATTTTTTTTTGGTACACACCGTATTTCAGTTTGATACTTAATTAATGTAACGTGAAGCATTCTTTCGAATAATAACTATTTAGAACATAATAATCCTATTTTTTTTTAATTTTTATTATTAACAATTATAATTCAAAATGAGTAAATTATCAAATTAGTCTCTAAAAAATACAACATCCATCATATATCAATCTTGAATGATGGAAATTACTCTTAAAGTTTCTAAATGTACATTTAGTTGTTCAAATTAGTTCTTAACATTGGTCAATGTGTAAATACTTATGAATTAATTTGAATAATAAAATGTACATTCATACACTTTAAGAATAAATTTTATTATTTAATTACTAATATAACTTTTAGGACCAATTTTATCATTTATTCAATTCAAAATAGATTGCCAACTTTATTTCATGTTTAGTGCCACTTGCCAAACAAAAAAAAAATGCCATATCAATCTTAATAGTAAGATGTGTAAGGTATGATTCCTAATTTAAAAAGCATACAAATGTTTACAAATTCGAAACCTCTTCTTCAAAGTTGCTACATATAAATTGTGTTGTATACACAATACCACTTGAATATTCTTTACTATACATTCACACATAATAACATTTGAGCTTGTCTGGCTTACATATTTAGTTTTTTCAATTATTTTACTTTTTTTTTCTTCGATGCTTAATATTCAAGATATTATTTTAAAATAGATAGAGCACTTAAATCCCTTTCATGGGAACTCATCAAATATTGTTATTTTAATCCATGTTGAAATAATTAATTTATATTTGGCTTCTTTGATTTATTTTATTGTTCATGCCAGGAGGAGAACATGGAATTGAAGAGACAGAAGAATTGTTCTGATGATTATGCATGGACTGACTACTTGTCACTGCCATTTACTCATAATGTGAGTCTCTAACGTTAGCCATCAGAAGCAATCAGTTGCCAATAGATTATAATTTTACTTTCTATACAAAAAGCATATGACATTTTTCTTCATTGCTTTTTCTTTCATTTGCTTCCCACAAGGTTATCAGCGAAACACTTAGAATGGCAAATATTGTCAATGCCATTTGGAGAAAAGCAGTCAAAGACGTAGAAATTAAAGGTGAGTTTTTCACAAGGAGGCATTTGTATTGGCCCTGAAGCATTTGCACAAAGAAAATATTTGATGCAGTTTCACTATTGTGAATATGCAGGGTACCTAATTCCTAAGGACTGGTGTGTTGTGGCATCCCTTACTTCTGTTCATTTGGATGGCATGAACTATGAAAACCCTTTTGAGTTTGATCCATGGAGATGGGAGGTAAGTAAGCATCAAGAGCTGTATCTCATAGCTATATATGGAAATCATAGTCACTGCAGCTATTCTATGGTTGCAGAAAATTGGAGCTGTGGCTAGTAACAACTGCTTTACGCCATTCGGTGGTGGACAGAGATTGTGCCCTGGCATAGAACTCTCCAGGCTGGAGCTCTCTATTTTCCTTCACCATCTTGTTACTACTTACAGGTAATAACTTTACTAGAAAAAATAAAAACTGCTTTATGATTTCGTTCTGTAAATGGTTTCTAGTTTTCTACTATGCAGATGGGTTACCGAGAGGGATGAAATTATCTACTTTCCAACAGTCAAGATGAAGAGGAAGCTCCCAATTAGTGTGACAACCATTAACACCTGATTGAATTAGAGAATCAAGGAATTCTCGTACAGTACATAGACAGGTATATGTATTTGTTTCAATCTAGAGGGTAAAATTTGAGTAGACAAACGATAAGGTGGCCTTCCCAGGAAATGGGGCTATGTATTATTGTGTTAGCTCTGTTAGCTCTGGTGTCACATCGATTTTCAGAGGACAAATGGGCCTTTGGGCCCTCTTTTTATATTCAAAAATTGAATGCAAGTGGGGATGATTGAAGCCAACTCTCACATCCTGAGTCTCTTTCCATAAATTTTTCTGTTTGATTTCAATGTAACGTTTGTGGTGGGTTTGGATCGCCATCTGTGTTTTGTTGTGCTCTTGGTCCCATGCCATGACATGAGCTCGTGCTCCACTTCCCACTATTTTTATCTCAATAAGTGGAGTTGTACAAATCTTGTACCAGTAGCATGATCCCACAATCGACATTCCCCAGTTTCAAAATCATTAAAAAGAAAAGTAAAATGTTAAGGACGAAGAAGCATAGTGCAACCACAAGTGGGAAACTCTTTAGGTAGCGTACCCCCAGTTTTATCGATAACCAACCACAGGGAGCTGCTAAATAATATGGAAGTTTTGCCGGCACTCTTACTGTTTTTGTGAAGGCACCGGTATTCCTTAATAACTAGTTAATATAATATTATTTATCCATGTGTCCTACTTAAATTATTTTTTGTTTTCGATAAGTAAGAGACTAATTTATTAGAGTACAACCAAACACTTAAACAAGAACTTGAGCAAGAACTTCTAATAGAATTATTTTCATATACATGAATATCAAAATTGAGCATAAAATTACATGCTTAAGAGGCTCGAATCCCTTACATTTAGCCCAATACATATTAGTCTACTTAAACTATAAATACACTAAGTTATTTTTGTATTTGTGTTTCATTTAAATGAGACAGAGGACTAAATATTTGCACTAATTATTAGAATATTTAGACCCTCATGGAAATAAAAGATGCAGAAAGAATTGAAGAATGTTTAAATGCAGCTACAACTGCAAATTAAGAAGCATTTATAATTTTATTTTCTATTTTATGTAGTTTAATTAAATAATAATAGTACAGATATAGGCAGAAGAGAATTTTTGTCTTTTACCAGCGTTTATTTTTCTATTTTCCTTCCCTTTTGTGTCCTAGGTTTTCACCAGTCAAAATCCTACGATGCAAGGGAAGTTAAGGTTAAAAAAAAAAAATCTAGTTGATAATAGAGGCGGATGAATCTAGTGGGAAACTTTTAAAATGAGGTAACAAAAGGGAAGACATAAGTACATTTGTGGCAATAATCTTAATATATTTGACAGCTTTTTTTTTAATTATATTACTATTTTTTATGAACAAAAATTATATTACTATATGAATAACTAATCTTATTGACATTTGATAAAGATTTATAAATTCAAGTAGTACCAGCATCGAAATTTTTTTTAAAAAAAACGGATGACAATGATTTTTTTTATTCTAATTTACAAATAGCAAGTCACTATGAAAGAAGCGACTGTCATATTCAAAAGTAACAATACAAATTACCATCCCATTTATCACTGCAAACAGCTTCTTTTTAAAAAAAAAAAAAGCTTTTTTCACTATTTATTGCATTTTTTGACAAATTTTACTTTAAGTTTTACACAAAATTTAATGCATTATAATAATTTTATTTTCATAAGCTTGAGTAGTTCAAGGTTTCAACCTGAGTAGTTAAAGAAATATACTTATTTAATTCATCATTTGAAGAATTCTTTAGGTTAATTCTAATATTTACTTGGGAGGACTTCTTAGTTACAACAATAATAGAGGGATTAATCTCATAACAATGCTATAAATATACACTGATCAAAGACTAAGAATTTTAATTTTTACTTAAAATATGCTAGCAAATGTAGTATTCAGATATCAACATGAAGTCATGAAGAGAAGCTAAGGGAGCATTCAATATATGTAATTTTATCCTCATAAAAAAAATTTATCCATTGATTTGAAGGCTTTGAGAAAGTTTTTTGTGCAACTAACACTGATCAAATAGAAATAATCAATCTCGTAAAAAAAAAAAAAGACATAATCAACAAGACAACAACTACATGGAAATGAGACATTGATAGACATGAAGTGGGTGACCAACAATCAGATGAAGCGGAGTGTGTGTGAGACTAAAGTTCCACTGCTTTTTGGTTCCAAATTGTAATCCCCTCCCGTTGTTCCCGCCGTTGAACACTGGAGAAAGAAAACTATATACTAATGTACTAATTAAAACATCAATTAGATAATGTACTAATTAAGAGCAAAAGAGAAAGAAAATTATATAATAATGTACTAATTAAAATATCAATTAGATTTAGAATTTAGAACAGCATTAATGAAGCGGAACTACTGGGTGGCTTCCTTGAGACAACCAAACATGGTCCATGTGGGGGCTTCTCGACAGATATTATGACCAACCTGGCAACCAGATTATGCTAAATTGGTTGACGTCCTACTGACCACAACTTTAAGGGCACATGAAAAGTACATTCAAGCCATAATGGATTGTTATAACGTAAAACATGATGTGCTTTTAATAAGTAAACTAAATAAATTACAGGATCATCTGCACTCACATGTACAAGTGCACGATACTTTAGCTTTTCTAATTTTTGGCTTTTTACTGTTTTTGAAAAAGTGGAGATTCGGTTAACTATCTTTACCTCTAACCAAGATATTCAGTATTCACCAAAGCCTACCTGGAAGAATAAAATGACAATGACAAAAGAAATAAAGATTCGCATACTTAATTAAGTGACGTAGTAGTATTCTGTCATTGGTATTTATAGTATCCTCTAATGTGATCTAGATTCTTCTCTAAGATCCAACAATTCTAACTATCACTAACTGCAATAACAAACTACCAGCTGGCAATCCAACATGGCAGTGAGTTCCTACACTCTTAACATCTACCCTCAAACTTAGGGTCATGAGACTTCAGTTGTGTTAAGTCTACTATGAGTTTGTCTCGAAGAAATTCAAACCTAGTGCAGGATAGAGCTTTAGTAAGTGTATTTACTATTGATCCACTTAAGATATATGCACAATTGTTAACTCATTCCTTTGAACTTTCTCCCTAGCAAAGAAGATGTATAACTCCATATGCTTGGTACGTGAATGTTGGATTGGCCAATTGGGTTATGGAATAACAGCACTGTACTAAGATTATCACAGTAGACAACTGATTTAGGAATCGAAATATGCATTTCTTTAAGAAGAGACTATAGCCAAATTATTTCAGCTACTGTATTAGCAACCCCTCTGTATTCGGCCTCTTTTCTAGACTTGCCTACAACTGCTTGTTTCTTAGAGAGCCATGATATCATATTTGGGCCAAGAAAAACATAAGAACCTATTGTGGATCTTCGATCGTCAGGATTAGTGCCTCAATCTACATCACTAAATCCAGAGAGTTTGAAGTGAGTTGTTGGAACAATATGTAAGCTAAAGGATAATGTTCCATTCAAATATCTCAGAATCCTTTTTACTACACGCTAATGCTCCTCCAATGGTTGCTGCATAAATTAACAAACTTTGTTGACACACAGTGATTTCTGGTCTAGTGATTGTCACATTATGCAAAGCTCCTACAATTGTTCGATATAAATGAGGGTCAAGCATCAGATTGTTTCCTGCAGACAATTTAAGTCCAGACACCATAGGAGTAGTGATTACTTTAGATTGTGCCATGTGAACCTTAGTAAGCTAGTCTGTAATATACTTCTTTCGAAAAAGCAGTAGGCTGCCATCAGTCAACTTATGAACCTCTATACCAAGGAAGTAGTGGAGATCACCTAGGTCCTTAAGAGCAAATTAAGAATTAAGTTTAGAGATCAAATCAGTGATAAAGAAAGATAAAGTGCTTGTGACAATAACGTCATCCACATATACCAACACATAAGTGGTGTTTTGTGAAGAGTTGTGAAAGAAAAGGGAGGGATCACATCTACTAGACTGAAATCCAAACATGTGTAGTGTTTGTGCCAGTTTATCAAACCAGGCCCTTGGTGCCTGTTTTAGACCATAAAGTGCCTTCTCTAGTTTGTAGACCAGTGACCGATCCTCTGATTCAAACCCATGTTGCTGTGACCCGTAGACTTCTTCAGCAAGATTGCCATTTAGAAAGGCATTATTTACATCAAGTTGTCTTATGCTCCACTGTCTAGACAAAGCAAGAGTCAAATCACCCTGATAGTTGTGAATTTGACAACTGGAGAAAAGGTCTCATTGAAATCAAACCCTGCCTCTTGATGAAAGCCTTTAGCCACTAGTTTGGTTTTATATTTCTAGAAAGAGCCATCTGGAAATTTTTTTTTATCAGATACACCCACTTGCAGCCAATGGCTTGCCTATGTGGTGGCAGTAGTACCAAAGACCAAGTCTTGTTCCTTATGAGAGCATCAAATTCCAACTGCATGGCCTTTTTCCAAGGAGGATTGGACAAGGCTTCTGTCACTGAGCTAGGTTCTCTCTGAGCAAGATACACCTTAGGTTTAAATATTCTGCTTTAGACCGAGTTACCATGGGGTGAATATAAGTGGTGGGATGGGAACATGTTATGGGGAAACAATATCAAAATTAGTAGGTTGAGAGGGAACAATATCAGAATTGGTGGTGAGAACAGGTTAATCAATACACTGAGGAGTAGGTGATGCAAGCTGAGAAGGCATAGAGGTAGGTGGAGAATGTACATGTGCAGGTTGTGATAGAACTGAATTGGAAGCAGGTAAAGGATGAGTGGAGGCAGGTGGAAACACAATAGAAACATTGTTAGTAGACACTAGAGCAGTGGCAGAGAGTGAAGGTGAAGACAAAATGATAAAATGAGTGGGGATGTTGAGGGAAGGAATGGCTCCCAGAGTACCTTGAAGAATAGAGTGAACATGCAGAATATTATGCAAGGATAATGAGACAAAAGGCTTAAAGGGGGAGGAAATAAAAGATGTACCAATCTTGTGAATGTCCAATCCTACTCCATTCCCCACATGGAGCTAGTCAGAACCAGAGTATGGTGCCCTTTGCATCAGGTTCTGTGCATCAAGAGTGACATATGCAGTTGCACTAGAGTCGGGATACCAATATGTATCATACAGAGTGTCAAGTGTAGCCAGCATTGCCTCCATTGGCACTTGAGGTTTTGGAGGTTGAGGGGAAGAGTGTAATGAAGATGAGGAATAGGTTGGAGCTGGATATGGTGGGGGAGGATAAGGTGAAGATGGTTATGAAGTTTGAAAATTTTGGTTAAAACAGTGAAAGCAGTAAGAAGCAAGATGACCAGGCTTGAAGCATAGCTGATAGACAACAAAACCTCGTCTACCTCCTCTACTTCGAGATCTACCACCTCTAGCCTTTCTATAGTAACCTCTGAAACCACCATTAACACCAGAATTATCACCATTGGCACTTGTGCTTCCATACTGGCCAGAATCATCGTAATAACCTCTTCCAAATTGTGACTGAGGCGCTTTTCCTCTATGATCTGTTGTAGTGGCAACATTCACAGAGACTAATTCTTGAGCCATAGTGGAGGAATTCTTCTCAATTCTGGCTTCTTGTGCCAACAGTAGTAATTAAATTTCAGCAATGGATTATAGATCCGATCTCAAACTAATTAATGTGATGAAAGCGTCATATTCATCAGGAAGACCATCAAGGATAATTTCTATATGATCTTGCATAGAGATTAGATGTCCAATTGAAAGCAAAGAATCAACTAGAGCCTTATTATGTAACAGGTATTTAGTGATTGTTCTAGAACCTTTCTTTGTGTTGCGAAGCTCACATTTAAACTACCTAATCTTAACACGAGTTTGAGATGCAAAAAACACCTACACTTGCTCCCAAACTTGCCAAGTTGAATCGCATCCAACTACATGCATCAGCATGGAATCAGACATGGAAGAGAGAGCCCATGAAAGTAGAAGTTAGTCCTGCTGCTCCCACTCCAGAAAAGCAGCAGAGACCTTGTTCAGGGCTTTGTCTTCAACAGTGGCATACTTCGGTAGAACTGAGCTTGGAACATTGATATACTTGTGGAGCTTGTGACCTCTAATGGCGGTAGAAACTTGTTGCCTCCATAACAAGAAACTCTTCTTGTCCAATTTTACCGAAACGCCATGGTTGAAAATGATCGGTGCACCTAATGAAGTTGTTGTAGAGCGTGGTGTAGAGACAAGTCTGCTGAGATCCTCCATGGACGGAATTGAGAAGCTCATGAAACCATGAATGAAATCTAACGAGAGAAAGTGTGAGAAAGAGAGAGAGAGAATGAGAGAAAAGAAAGGAAAATGTAATCTGTGAAATGCATTTCTGAATTTCATAACTGATACTTACAATGGATACAATTGGTGTTTATAGCATTCTCTAATGTGATCTAAATTCTTCTCTAAGATCCAACAATTCTAACTACCACTAACTGCAATAACAGAATGCTAGCTGCCACTACTAGTTGGCAATCCAACATGGCAATGAGTTCTACACTCTAATATGAAAGATAACTTATGTTAAAATAAACAACTAGTCCTTATTGTTTCACCTAATTTATATTTTGGTTCCCATATTTTTTTTCCTTTGGATATAGGTTCCTATAGTTTCACTCATTTAGATTTTGGTTTGTCGGGACTAATACTTTAATAATTGAAAACTATAAAAACCAATCCTTCATGAAAATAGAAACTATAGGGACTAAAATCCAAATAAGTAAAAAATATATAAGAACTAATACATTAACTAATAAATCCAATTTGCTTTTATGCAAAACTACTGCAGCTAACAATACGCACATTACCAAGACTTTAGAACGCGACTTGGACTAACCTCATGTTTATCAAGCTACATCGCTCAGTCTAATCGTTGTGATTTGCTCCTCTTTACACACAACTTAATATACCCAGGAAGAGTTGAAAACCTAGTCCTTCATAATGCAGTCATATGGTATGAGCCAAATAGGCAACAAAGCCTATAATTTTGGGAAAGATTACTGGAATTCTTATATACAACATGAAGAGGCAAGATACAAGCTCCACGTGCATATGGATCGATCTAAACCCACAATTGGTATGACTACAAGTCACGCACATGAATCTGGACTATTAGATTTAGTAATATGCAGAGTAATCTAGCAACAGAGAAACAATTTTTTTTTTCATTTTTGTTTCTTCAAAAAGGTGTGTGCATATAGTATCACTCTCCACACAGTAGAGGGGGTTGGAAAGCAAGGGGGAGTTTGACACACTAAAGTTTCAGGGGAAAAAATGCTTAAAATAGGCACAGGATCACCCAATTAACAGACAACATAGAACAATATTGAAGATACAGTAAGAGTGTGTAGAGAGTTCAAATCATAACAGACTATGGTATTACCAATTGTAGATGAGGTCCCAAACAAATTCAAGCCATAGATTTTTTCTTCTCTTCCTCAAGTCGCTGCAACTCAGCCAGTCTTTCTGCCCATTCTCTTTCCCTTGCAACTGCAGCCATTTTACGCTCTACCCTCCGAATATTTTTCTTCCGGTTAGCCTCTTGCAGCTGAGCTTTCCTTTTCTTCTTTTCAGCCTGTAAATGCAAAAGCGTCCACATTGAACATAATTTTATCTTAGGTGGAAAATTATTAACAACATAATATCAGACATAAGCCTATCTACTTGATATAAAACCAATCATCAATAGGTCCAAATTACAATAAGGGGATTTTGGACTAATACCACAAAAACTACTAGTTTAGAAAACGAAAAATCAATTCAAACATAGCACAGGTACTTTGTCAAGTTTTAAGAAAATCACTTCAACCTCTCTTATACATAGCTAAAATAACAAGCAGGTCCTGACATATAAAGAATGGTCAAAACTAACTCCATTTAGCCACAGCAAATTGTGAAGTTGTAAACAGAACCATCTTACCTTGATTGACAGTCAATTATACGCCACAGAATGCCAATATATTGATAACTCCACAAAATGGAGTTATCCTAACCTTAATTGGATAGAAATGTGCATGCTAAGTCCATTTTATTTCTGAATTTTCATAAGAAGTTATGCTTAAAGTATAAACTTCTTTTGTTCATGAAGTTGAGCTAATTTTAACTGTACCTAATTACATTTCATGAAGCTAAATGATTCATTTTGACATGTTGAATTAAGACTTACAGATTGAGTTGATTCCAAGGGACAAGGGAAGCTGTGGGAATGAGCTTTGGAGCAATGGACATAAAGAACAAGGATCAAGAAGGATAACTAAGCATTGGAATTTGGAAGAAATATAACCAATGAAGCACGGGCATTTCATAATATTTGCCCTATCCGTATCAGTATCAGATATTCGAATACTTAATAAATATTAGTTTAATTTTTTAACAAAAGTCGTATTCTCGTACCATTCCGTGCCGTATTCAATATCCGTAGCTATATCCGTGCATATAACTAAGGACAACTCAATAATACTCATAAACCCTCCAAGACTCAATGCCTAGGGGGGGATTGAGAGAGCGTACCAAGATAAAGGCACGGCGCTGCCGCATGCGTTTCTTCTCGTTCCTTCTCTTGACACTCCCTTCGTTGGGTTTATTCGGAAGTATCGGTTCGCCAGGAGTATACTGAACCCAAGCATAAGGCCCTGAACAATTTTTTTTTAAAAAAAACAAGTTTCTAACTCTAAGATCGAATTAAAAAACGAAATCACAAAAACTAAAAAGGGGCACGCACGTACCAGCAGGTCTCAAACTGGCCCTCTTTCGACGGGGTTTATCAGAGGGTCGTCTCTTGGGCAAGCGAGCGTCCGTCAAGCTGTGGAAGTGATTCCGAAGGGGAAGCCATTGTGGAAGTTTGAAGGGAGATGCGCCGCCGAGGAGGAAGCGGAGATCGGGTATTGGAGACGCGAAAGCGGCACGAAACGACGGCGGCGTCGAAGGGCTGGTGGAGATCCGTGAAGTGAAGGTTCTCGATGATGAGAGTGAGAGGGAGCGAATAATGTTCCTTAGGGCTCCGAATCCCATTTCTCTGTCACTTGGTAGTGCGCATAGAAATGTAGGATGCAGCCTCTGCTTCCCTGTTTCTGCTTCAAACCTCAACAACAGACCTCTGCGTCGGAGAGATTGTGAGGGCGGAGAGAGGTGTCAAAAACTATAATTGGGCTTAGGATTATGTTGCAGCATAGTAGGCCCAATAAATGGGCTGGGCTAGGCTGCAATTTTGTAAGTTTTAGCCCCAATTCTCATGGGCTAGGGCTAAGATGGGCTGGGATGAGCTAGACTAGTGATAGACGAATGAATTTTAATGAATAGGAGCGAAGTATATATGCTAAAAAAAACCTTCAAATGTTTTTATTTAATGTCACATAGTATTGTTGAAAATACAAATAAAAAAAAGTTAATAAACTATTAATCATTCATCTGTGTTTACGTGTGAAATAAATTTATCAGCCAAATAAGAATTTAACCGATGAACACGTATGAATTTTGATAAGAAACAGGTGATTTGAATTAAAGGCAAAATCCAACCTTTAGCAAGGGTTCCCAAACTTACTAAAGAAAGTGCTTGGTATTAAGGTGAACTTAAGAAGTCTAAGAATTTGATATTAAAGCTGTAATTGGCTAAGAAATAAGCTTGCAGAAAATAAATTGCACAAAGTAAAAGCAATATAGTAAATGGCTGAAAAGTTAAGCAAAATAAGCAAAGCTTAAAAGTTGTATTGATTGTGATCTATCCCCTTTTTCAATTGGTACAAGTGATATTTATAGATAAAATCTAACCCCCACCATAGCCAACCGTACTGGCTAGAGCTCCTAAAAACAAGGGACTAACTCATGACTAGCCTACCCATGTCTCTTAATCGTTTTGGCCACAACGGCTGCCCCTCAACAGCTCAACTCCTATTTTCTCGGCATGTTTTGTGGCATCCGTTGGTAACAGCTTCAGTTCTTAGCTTTCCATCAACTTGCAATCCATTATACTTCAGCTTTTTATTGTTTCAATCCTGGCCCACTAACAGCAAGGCCCAACCCAACCTTAGCCGAGTGTTCCTCTACCTATCGGTTATATCCTCCTTCGGCTAATCACCCTCAGCTAGCCGTTATATCAGCTTACTTTTTGAATTTATTTTTTGGGTGATAACAATTGCCCCCTTACATTTTTCAGCTGATTTTGAGAAGCTGAATAAATGTAGCTAAGTCTTTTCGAGCACCGTGCCCAATTCAATATCCACTTATCTTTTAATGTGAGAGATGCTCGGTCGAAAAAATCAAACGGTTAAAACATATTACCATTCCTCCACGGAATAATTATAAATTCAACCGAAACTTTCTTTAGTTGACTTACTTTTGCTATTTCTTCTTCAAAGCACCTAGCAAACTACTCTTCCCATTTCTTCGATCATGTCTGACATCTCTGACTCCCAAAACAAGACCTACTCTTATAGGGATGATGATTCTTCATCATTTTCATTTGATTCGGCTTTCAGCACCCAATAACCATTAAACCAGGAACAAGATGCTGGCTTCCCCGTGCTTGTTCCGCTTTTGAATTCCTTTACCGTAACCCCATGTACCTCTGACATCTACGAGGGCAAGATCTTTCTTGATCATCACTTATATCCCAAGCATTTTGAGCTTCCCATCACTGCCAACTAGTATTCCATCAACAAGTGCCCTAATGACCTCCGGACCTGGCCTCGCCTTGCTCCTCAGTATGCCGATTGGTTGAAACGGGTTTCGACTAGCCGAGGAGAAGATTGGAAAACATAGAGAATTTACGACGTCATTATGCTTTCTCAACATGAGATTCCCCTAAACCTTAACCTTCTGTTTAGCTTCCTAGGGTTCTGGTCTACCTCTGTGAACGGATTCATCCTTCCTTCAGGCATCATGAGCCCTACCTTGTTGGATGTGGCAGCTATCACCAGCCTTCCAATAATTAGTAAAGATGTAAACTCGTTTTTTGAACTTTTCTATCCAGCATTGAAGGTAAACTTTTCTAAAAACACCTCTTCCTACTCCAATTTCTTGTCTGCCAATGCCAAAACCTCTCACCAGGTGTCTGATGGAAAACATCAAGCCTTCCTTCTTTACTGGTTTTAAAAATATTTTATTTGCTCTAGCTCGGTCGTAGTGGTCCTAGAGATATCCCACCTTGTTTCTTTGGTTACTTCTGGCAAACCTCTGGCCTTAGGTACTCTTTTCCTTTCCTCTTTGTACAAGAGTCTTTTCACCATGGTTACCAGACTCCAAAACAATGAGAAACTAGATAATGTAGCAGTGCCTCTCTGGTTTCTTCAGCTCTGGGTAACCCTTTACTTCCCAGAATTCATACATTTATCTCATAAGAGTTTTACTTTTTCTTCCTCGACTCCAATCTTTCTAGGTCGAGTCTTGCAAACTATTCCCTTTGTCAAGCATTCAGCTTTTAACTTTGCGACTGAACTTTTTACTTCTATTCGGCATGCAAAAGAATTTTCCCTTTAGCCGATAGACCCCATAGTCTTCTTTGGACGAATACCCATGTGGACTCTCCAAATCCTCAACTGGCCAACTACATTTCTCTATGCGGGGGTGGTGTGTTATTGGCTAGAGACTTAATGTGTGGAGTAAAGCCAACTTGCTGCTATAACAAGACATCAGTCGAATTTTACTGCCCACACCTCCTGACTCGGCAATTTGGACTTCTTCATAACATCCCTCTAGCTTACCAATCAATGGCAACCACTTTTGGAAGACCCACATTATCTGACAAGAATGTGGTATCTTTGACTCAGCAGAACTTGCAAAAGCTAAATGCTTTTGAGTTTAGAACTTTTAGGCAACTTCCTAGAGAATCATCAGCCTTTACCAACTGGTGGCCTTCAATGTCCAAAAAGATTTTCTCTGCTTCTACTTCCAATTACCTCTCGAAACTGATCATCGGAGGCATAGATCACCCTGTTATCAACGCTCAGCCCATATCAGCCAAGAGACCTAAGTCCACAAGAAGCAGACCTACAGCCAATGCAGCAGGTACTTTTTAAATATATTTTTCTAAGCATTGACTACCTTCAGCATTTTCTAATGTCTTTCTGTTTCAGGGCCTTCTCAACCAATGACCATAGATCTTGAAACACTGAAAAATACTCCCGCTTCCAAAGCTGTTCGCCTTAGGCCTACTAGGCATTTATCTAGGCAAACAGGGGTTGTTATTTGGGGAATCCGCATCTGTTGCTCAGCAATCGGCTCCCGTTACTCAACAATCAGCTCCCAAGAAGAAGAAACTGAGAAAGGTATACGATTTTAAACCTTGCTCTTATAAATCCCTGGTTCTAACACTTTTTCCTTTACCTTGCTCTTATAGACTTATCAACAGTCTCCTGAGACTCATCTAGAAGATGCTTCTCTAAGACCTTCTCCTTGAAGATTCCCTCTGACACCAGTAATCCTCTTAACTTCTTAGCTAATTAATATTTTCACCTTTTTCCTGATTATCGACTAAACTTATTTTTATACTCTATCAGGAACATGAGCCAACTCCTCTCACAACTCCTCCAGCTCCTGTGCTGCATGCTCCAACAACCCAAGCCTCTAATGTGCTTGTTTCTGAGGAGGACTTGGCTCAATATTTTTCCTCTCCAGTTCCCAAAGCCGTTGTGGGTCCGAGTTCTCCTTCAGACCAACATCTGTCTTTCGTGGAAACCTTACTTGATCAAGATATCCCAGTGGGGTAGCACACGATTACTGATCTTCGGATCGCACTGTCAAAGCTTGCTAAATCGTCTAATACTGATGAAAACCAAAGAGCCATTTTTAATCGTATAGCCGCTCAAGTTGGTGAAGTGTTCTATAATTTTCAAGTTTTCAAAAGTCGTCATAACCAAGCTGCTAAGGATCTTGCTCGGCTGGGTGAAATCCAAGACCATAAGCTTCATTTTCAATCCTTCTTCCAACAGGCTGAAGCTGAAAAGAAAGCTAATCTTAGTGAAAAGGATAAAATGTTCAAACGCCTAGCCGAGCTGATTGCTGAGAGGGAGAGAATCAATAAGGAAATTGCCGAAACGGAGCCTAAACTGGCAGTTCTTACTCAGAAGCTAACTTCTAGTGCTAATTTCATGATGTAATTGTATCATCAATCTACCGCTCTAGATGCCGAGATGATCCTTTTGCTACAGCAAAATGATGCATTTGAAGAAGATCTAAACGCTACTGATCGTGGACTTCTCCTCACAAAGGAGGCTTGGGCAAATTTGAAAGAGCTCTTAGCCGAGGCAAAGAGAACATTGGCACCATCTTCGGCTGATACAATAATTAATCAGCCAGAAGTGGAAGTAATTCTTGCCCCTGAATCTGTAGTTGATCAAGTCACCTCTTTTGCTGTTAGTCCTGTTGAACATCCCCTTCGGCTGATGCTCCGACTCTTGATCCAACTTAAGCACCTAACTCTGACCAATCAGCTAATATTCTTGCCGATCCGTAAACTGTTACCTTTTTTTTCAATTATGTTTTACCAGTCTCAATTTGAAAAAGCTAATTGGTTGGCTTGTAGCTGATATTTTGAACTGACTCTTTTTCCTTTAATTACCCCAAATCGAGGGATAATAGTTTTTTAGATACTTCCCATTTATACTTCTCACCATCTCTTCACCATTCATGTTAACTAGCCGGTAAGCTTCATTAATCATAACTTGACTAATTATATAAGGTCCTTCCCAGTTTGGTGACCACTTTCCTAACTTTGGGTCTTTAGCCCCTAAAGGCAAAACGACTTTCCAAACTAAATTCCCTTCGACAAAACTTTTAATTTTGACATGTTTATTATATGCTTTGGCCACTTTCTTTTTATTCTTTCGAATATTTTCCAAAGCCAATAACTTGTCCTCGTCAACCGATTCCAACTCCATGAACATGGCTTGCTGGTACTCATCCATAGTCAAACAATGTTGTTTGGCTACCCTTAATGATTTTACATTAATTTCCAATGGTAACACAACATCCTGACCATAAGTCAGCCGATAAGGGGTAAACCTCATCGCGGTAGACTTAGAATTTCTGTAAGCCCATAGTACTTCGGCTAACGCTTCATGCCATCTTTTAGGTTTGTCTTCTATGGTCTTCTTAATCAAGCTGATCAATATTTTATTTGTAGCCTCGGCTTGACCATTTGCTTGTGCATAATAAGGTGAAGACTGGATCAACTTGATCCCATATTCTTTTGCAAAAGCAACCATCTTTTCTCCCGTGAATATTGTGCCCTGATCTGTTGTAATAGTTTCTGGAATGCCATATCGATAGATAATTTGATTTTTAATAAACTGATAACATCAGCTTGGGTAACATTAACCATCGGCTGGGCTTCCACCCACTTGGTAAAATAATCAGTGGCAATAATAATGAATGAGTGTCTTTTGGAAGATGAAGGGTATATTTTTCCAATCAGATCCATTGCCCATCCTCGGAATGGCCAAGGCTTAACAACAGAATGCATATCCTTGGCTGGGATCCTCTGGATTGGCCCGTGCTTTTGACACTCTTCACACCCTTTGGCATAAGCATGGCAATCTGCACTGATGGTTGGCCAATAATATCCATACCTATGTATTAGCCAGCGCATCACAGATCCTGACCTATGTGAACCACATATCCCTTCATATGCTTCCCCCATGAGTTTCATGGTCTCAGCTTTGCTAGGACATTTTACAAAATTCCCTCCAATCCTCTCTTATGTAGTTCTTCATCCATCAAGGTATATTTTAAGGCCTTTTGCCTCATTTGGAAAGTGGAAGAAGAAGAAGAGTTTTGTAAATACTTTGTTAGCTCAACTCTCCAGTCATCAATTATATCTACTTCTCCAATAAAGAACTCCTTGAGCCGATTATCTACGGGTTGAACATCTTCAAAGGTTTCCTTATAACCAGAAGCATATTGTGCCAAATCATTTGCTTCTTCATTATACCTTCTGGGTATATGCATTATCACTACATCGACAAACTATTTTAACAAACTGCTAGCCGTTTCATGACATTCTATCAAATTCGGGTTAGTGCATTTATAATCCCCAGCTAGCTGTTTTATAACTAACTGGGAATCTCCCATAACCTGGATGTATTTGGCTTTCATAGACAATAAGGTTTTTAACCCTAATATTAAAGCCTCATATTCAGCTTGGTTGTTCGAACATCCTATCCTCAACTGATGCATGAACTTCCAGCTTTCTTCAGCAAGACTTGTAATTGTGATTCCAGCCCCAGCACCCTTATTAGTTTTGGATCCATCAAAAGTTAATACCCAAGGGCTCAAGTTAACACAATGGCTCACCTTAGTTAAAGGATCTATAACATCTACACAAGGATGCTGAGCCAAGAAATCAGCTAAAGCTTATCCTTTCATCGCCTTTAGAGGCACATACTTCAATGCATAGGCACTTAGCTTAATAGCCCACTTCATTAATCGTCCTTGCAAAACAGGCCTATGTAGCAAGTATTTTACTATGTCAATTTTGCATACCACTTGAACCTCCCTTGGTAAGAGGTAATATTCCAGCTTCGTACAGGCATGAAAAAGAGATAAGCATAGCTTTTTTATGGGAGTATATTTAGTTTCGGGGTCATTAAGCAATCGGCTAAGATAATAGATAGATCTTTCGTTCCCATCTTCATCATCCTGTGCCAACAGGCAGCCGATTGATTCTAGAGCAGCCGATATATATAATTTCAATGGCCTCCCTAACACTGGGGGGCTAGCTAAACATTGCTTTATTTAATCAAATGCAAGTTTTTGTTCTTCTCCCCATACCAATTCATCAGCGTCTTTTAATTTCAGTAACGGGGATAAAGCTTTCAGCTTACTGGCTGAATTTGAAATGAACCTTCTCAGAAAGTTAATTTTACCGATCAAACTCTGCAATTATTATTTATTCTGAGGGAGTCTCACATCTAATACGGCTTTGGCTTTATTTTTATCAACTTCAATCCCATGTTTATGAACCAAAAACCCAAAAAGTTCCCAGCCAATACACCAAAAGAACACTTGGCAGGATTCATTTTCAAATTATGACGCCTCATCCTCTTAAGAGCTTGTTCTAAATCGGCTAGATATTGGTTAAAATCATGGGATTTCACTATGACATCATCAATATATACTTCCATGTTTTTTCCTATTAACTCATGGAAAATAGCATTCATGGCTCTTTGGTACGTGGCGCCAGCATTTTTCAATCCAAACGGCATGACTAGCCATTCGAATATCCCAATAGCGCCAGAACACCTGAAGGCTATCTTATGGACATCTTCTTTGGCTATGAAAATTTGATTATACCTAGTATACCCATCTATTAATGTTAAAATGTCATTTTTGGCTACAGAATCAACAAGCATGTCAACTATAGGCATTACATACTCATCTTTGGGAGTGGCAAGATTCAAATTTCTATAGTCAGTACAAATCCTAACCTTCCCACTTTTCTTGATTACAGGGACTATGTTCGACAGCCATTCTACATATCTGGCCATACGAATAAAATCTGCTTTAAGTAGCCGTTCCATCTCTTCCTTAATTTTGGGTATTAGCTCTGGATTGAATCTTCTGGTAGCCTGCTTGTGAGGCTTAAATCCTTCTTTGATCGGTAACCGATGCTCTACTAATTCTCTAGAAAGGCCTGACATCTCATGGTAGTCCCATGCAAAGCAATCCTTGTACGTCTTTATTAAATCAGTCATCTGATTTTGTTCTTCCTTGCTCAATAAGCTACTTATTCTTGTCATTCTCGGTTCCTGTTCAGTCCCTAGGTTGACATCCAACAAAGGATCTTCAACTGAAAAAGTAGGAATCTTCCTGCTGATTGGGGACTCCTACCTCTCTTTAAGCTCATGCCCCTAGGTGTATCAGTCGAACATTCTTCTTCCATTATCTCCTCCAACTCCATAGACACGACCGTACTAATCCTATGTTCAACTTCCAAAGATGTCATCTTGTGTCTCAGGTCATCAATTACTTGGGCCTTGTTATTCATCTAAACACAACTATAAAGGCCGTAAATCGGCCTAGATATTGACAGCAAAGCCATCGGCAGTTAGGTTACAAGACTCCCATGATCCTTCTTCATATCCTTCAGGGATAGTAATAGGCTCCAGCCAGGGCAAATAGAATATAGCCTCAGCCATCTTGACGTCAACTGTAAACAGATTCTTATCGGCTGACACTGACTCTACCTTATCCCTATCCCAAAACATTAGCATCTGGTGCAAAGTGGAAGGCACACACTGACTGGAATGAATCCAATCCCTTCCCAGCAATATGGAGTAAGTGGACTTAGAGTCTACCATAAAGAGGGCAGAGCTCAAAGTTTTGCTCCCCACAGTGATATCGGCTACCAAAATTCCTAAGGCAGTCGTGACATCCCCTGTAAAATTGGTCATTTTCATATTCGTGGGAATCAAATCCTGCTTAGATCTACCCAGCTTCTTCATTGTAGCTGAAGGCATTATGTTTAACACTGCTCCTCCATTCACTAAGACTCGACTAATAGTCTTACCATTAACCTGAGCCCTGATGTATAAGGGCTTCAGATGCTTGGTCATCTCCCTCGCTAGTTTAGGGAATTCCATTTTGGGTTCTTCTGAAATGGGAGCTAACACAGCCCATTCAACTTCCTCAATAACCACATCACCTTCCAATTTCTTGGGTTGCTTCTGCCAAGCCAAGAACTCACTAGGAATCAACCCCACCACATTAGTTTCAGCCGAGGGGTGATCTTCGTCTTCCCTTAGTATGGAATTCAACACAGAATCTTCTAATAAAATATCTGACCCGAGTTCCTCTTCCATTTCCTCGACTGTTAGAGGAACTTGTTCTTCTGTTGTTATGACTGGTACCTCTTCGAATTCAGCTGTCTTCAACTCATTAATCATCTCCTGGAAATTCTACTCTTCCTTTCCAAGACAATCTTGGTTTCCTGACTGCACTGGTTCCTGCTTTCTCTCTTCAGTAGCTGTTTCTTCCTTTGGTTGCCCAAAAGCAGCCTCTAGAACCTCAACTACCCTAAAAGATTTAATCTCAGCACGGTCAGTTCTTTTTGCCTTGGCTAACATGGCCAAGGTTTGTTTCATTCGCTGTACTGATTTATTCCTCTAGTCCATTCTTTTTTGAGTTCTAGTCATCACCCCTGGTTCTTTCACCATAAGATCTTTTCCTTTTGCATATTTGTTAATAAACCAGTGTCCTTTTTTCACCTCGGCTGATAGTTTAACCATACGTTAGGGCCTAATAACTTCCTCATTCTTTATAGTAATCTTTAATGTAGTCATACCCTTTTCCATATCGAAACGAGCTACTCTTTTACCCTTGTCTGGTATAGGAGTCTCATCCATCATGGGTAGCCTTGCATCAACTAAAGTATCATTATACTTACCGGCTACATTTTTTCCTACGTTTCTTCCTGGAACCTTCTTTGTTGCTTCCCCAGACTTGATTGCAGGCTTTCTTATCCCTTCAAAATCCTTTCTCACGCTTGAAAAATCCAATCTACTAAAGACTCTGGGCTTAACCTCATCTATTCTGTCCTTAGGGACCAAAATGGTCATCCCATTCGGGCTTCTGTATACATCACAGTCTACCGAATGTTGTTTGACTTCAGCCTGTCTCTTCGGCTGATTCCTTTCCAACTTGCCAAACACTGTGAGCCTATTGTATTTGGTTGGTGCATCTTTCTTGACACATTTGTTATTTACTTGGGGCCTCTTTAGTCTGTCGAACACAGATGATTTCTGATTTATTGTTTTGGACTGATCAGACACAGCTAGAGCTCTCCCAGCCCCATATGGCTCATTAAACACTCTCCTTTGTCTCCACTGGCAACGTATTGGCTGTTTCCATCTTTTAGATGGTGAGCCAGATACTGTCTCCCCAGAGAAGGAAACCACATTAACCCCAGCTGAAGGAAAAGGATATCATCTCCTTTTCGGCTAGTTTAAACCTTCCTTCTTTCATGGCTTTTTGTATAGCCTTTCTGAACACTATACAGTTGATGGTAGCATGAATGTAAGAATTATGCCACTTACAATATTTCTTTCCTTTCAACTCCTCGGCTGGGGGAATTTGGTGCCTTTCATTCAGTCTAATCTATTGATCCTTCAAGAGATAATCAAAGATTTGGTCTGCCTTGGAAATGTCAAATGAATAGTCGCCCTACTCTCTGGAGTTTGGACCTCCTTTCCTTTGGGGGGTCTTAAAGCTGGGCTTGAATATGGTTTTCCTCTCACTATCTCTGCAGCCATGATATCTGCCGATTGCTCGGCTGATTCATTTGATAGATAGTCTGGATCTTCAACATCAATTACACTAATTAGATAAGATCATCTGTTCTTGCTAGACCTCCTTTTCTTTTTTCTAGGATGTACTATTCAATTCTAGAGGCCCTAGAAGCCAACTGACTCAAGTCAGTGCAATCTTGCCCTACTAACTTCTCCCTAAGCTGAGGGTGCATGTTACTAACGGTCATAGAAGAATATTCAACCTCAGGAAGTTGCACGACACACTTGCTTCTTAATTTCCTGAACCTCTCCAAGAAATCAGCTACTGGTTCATCCACCATTTGCCTCAGATTCATCATGTCAGCCACAGTCACATCTGGCTGAGGCAAATAGAATCTATCATGAAAGCAACGCTCCATGTCAGTCCAGTTTTGTATGGAGTTAGGGGCTAGGGAAGAATACCAAGTAAAAGCCGCCCCAATCAAAGACAACGGGAACAACTGGAGCTTATAAAACTCATTCTGACTCGCCTCCCTGCATTGGGCAATGAACCTGCCGATGTGTTCCATAGTGGATTTACCATCCTCCCCTGAGAAAGTGGTAAAGTCAGGAGTCTTAAACCCTCTAGGCAAAGGCATCATCTTATCTACCCACTCAAGATAGGGCTTCTTATACACAGGCCTGTCCAGCATTCTCAACTGGATTCCAAAATGCCTCATCATGGTCTCGGCTATCATTTCTGGGTCTATCAGCTAAGGAGCTCTATCACTTGGATAATTTGGCGCTGGTGGCTGAACCGGCCTCACTGGCCTAACAAGAGCACCCCCTAGCTGATGGGGTACCTGATATTACTGATCTTGGATGGGAATTGCCCCTTGGTTATAACCTGGATGTGGAGAATTATTCGCTCATGGCTGAGCAATCGGCTGAATTGGGGCCACCTGAGGTACATTAACTCATGGCTAATCGATTCTAACAGGAACAGATTGCCCATAAGGAAACCCCTCAGGGGTACCTATTGGAGTAGGAGGAATGTTGGACCAGGGTAACTCTCCCACGTAATCAGGAATATACCTGGGAGGACCCAGAGTAACCAAGAAAATGGTGCCCCCAGTTGCGGCCACCTGTGCACTAGCACCTATTATAGAAGTGTTAGGCGCCAGATACGGCAAGCCAATTGTTCCTGTTATCTGGGGGGTCTCCTGGGTACTTGTACTTGCCCATATTGCAAGCTCGACTGGATACCACTGTCAGGGTGAGGAGGCTGGAACATGGGGACTACCTGCGGCATGCCCAGACTCGGCTGGACCATAGATTGTGGTCCTGCCTGACTCTGGCCACCAGCAGAAGGTCCCGCGATAGCCGAGTGGGCCGAAGCCTCACCTGCATTGGATTGTTTTTTCTCAGCCTCTCTAACAAAATGCAGCTCATTATGCACCATGGGTTTCACGATATCTAAAAGTTGCCTTGACATATGATACATCAAGTCATTCATCCCTTGATCAATTTGGTCTCGAATAAATGAAGTGGTCATTTACCGTTCTACCGAGGCCGATCGAGAGCTCTACATTGGGGTAGCAATTATGGTGGAAGTTGTGGGAGTACCCACTGGCTGGGGTAAAGCGGGCATTCCCAGAGTAGGCTGGGCGCTTCCCCTTGAAGTCTTTCTGCCCCCGTTCTTCTTACTAGGTTGACTTGTATCCATACTGCTAAGGTTTCTGCCGGACCTTAGGTGCATACGCCAATAGTGATCTGAATCGGGAGATGGAAATTTCTCAATTTGCTCACCTTAGAGTGTCCCACCGGGCGTGCCAAATTTGTTTACGTGTGAAATAAATTTATCAGTCGAATAAGAATTCAGCCGACGAACACGTATGGATTTTGATAAGAAACAGGCGATTTGAACTAAAGGCAAAATCCAATCTTTAGAAAGGGTTCCCAAACTCACTAAAGAAAGCGCTTGGTATTAAGGTGAACTTAAGAAGTCTAAGAATTTGAGGTTAAAGCTGTAATCGGCTAGGAAATAAGCTTGCGAAAAATAAATTGCACAAAGTAAAAGCAATATAGTAAATGGCTGAAAAGTTAAGCAAAATAAGCAAAGCTTAAAAGTTGTATTGATTGTGATCTGTCCCCTTTTTCAATTGGTACAAGTGATATTTATAGATAAAATCAAATCCCCACCATAGCCAACCTTACTGGCTAGAGCTCCTAAAAATAAGGGACTAACCCATGACTAGCCTATCCATGTCTCTTAACCGTTTTGGCCACAACAGCTATCCCTCAACAGCTCAACTCCTATTTTCTCGGCATGTTTTATGGCATCCGTTGGTAACAGCTTCAGTTCTTAGTCTTCCATTAACTTACAATCCATTATATTTCAGCTTTTTATTGTTTCAATCCTGATCCACTAACAGCAAGGCCCAACTCAACCTTAGCCGAGTGTTCCTCTTCCTATCGGCTATATCCTCCTTCGACTAATCACCCTCATCTAGCCGTTATATCAGCTTACTCTTTTAAATTTATTTTTTGGGTGATAACAATCTGTATATTGTGCACATGGTTCTTTATCATATTTATAGCATATAAAATTAATAGTTAATATATATTCTATCTTATCAGTATGTTTCTTTTTGCTTTCAAATTTTAAAAATTAAAATCAAATCAAAAAATAATGTTAACTTGTAATTATCAAAAGTTGAGTTATTACAACTTACAAAAAGAAAAATAATTTGATGAGTTAAATTATTTTTATTTTTTATAACTACTTATACAGACAATACACAATCGAGACAATATAATAAAAAAATAAATTAACATATATGCATGTAATGCAAATTTAATTTAAATTTCAATAAAAGCATATAACCCCATGCCTTACAAGGTGGATTCGTCCCTGTCCTAGACCATGTAGGAGTGGGCTAGGGAAAGATTTAGACCGTCAATTAATACGTGGCCTTTAGAGCATTACATTGGGGTGTCAATGACAAATGAGATAATGAACCATTTGAACTCACTCTTTAATGTTCAATTAAATTTGTTTGTTTAATTAAATAAATAAGTTTAAGTTTGAATTTAGACACGATATATAAATGAACCAAATTCTTATTTTACTAATTTGATATTAATTTTTTTGAATAGCTCATATATTTATATATATTACTTATTCATTTTATATAGATAATAAAAACAAGAGAGTAGTTTGTGCATTTCACAATATTTTTCAAATTCAAATAAAATTTTAAAAAGTTTAGATTAAAATAAAAATTGTTTAAAATGAAAAAGAATGATATGCACAATTTAAATTCAGATAAAATTTAAAAAGTTTATATTAAAATATAAAAAATTTAAAATTGAAAAGAATGATACGCACATTATTTAAATTAAAAAATAATTTAAATTAAAAATTTAAAAAAAAGTAAAGAACGACATATGACATTCTTTAAGGGAGAGGAGTATGATAACAACTTTAGTCACTCTCAAGTAAATGAATTCTAATTTAATATATAGAGATGAGTTCAATCAGAAAAAGTTGTAATTTTAGATTAAAAACAAAAAGTATAGATAATAATAATTTAATCATTGCTATTACTTAATAAATTGTAATTATATATAGATAATTGTAATTTTATTTATTATTATTTATCACTTACCTATCTCCAATTTTTAAAGTCTTCCTATTTTAAAAGATCAATGTTAGCTAAATGAGTGACCATCTTCTAACATAAAAATGTTTAGTAAATACTAAATTAATGAGCTTAAAAAATACTTCATGAAGAGATTTAATAAAAGAAATAAAATAATCTTTTACCCCCCCCCCCCCAAAAAAGAAAACAATCAAGTTATAAACAAGTTAAAAAATTTAAACTCAAGTTTCATATTTTTTAACAAGTTAAGTCCAAATTTTAAATTTGACTTACTTAAATAGATGAGTCAAACTTAAATAATTTCTTTTTTACAAGTAAAAAGTTTTAAGTACTTGACTTGACTCGACTTATTTACAGCCCTAACTTTACCTATAAAACAATGTTCCTTAGATCAAATTGGACTGAATGATGGTTTTGTCTCATAATCGAATTCACCATCAAGCCACTTTAAGAGTGTGTTTGTTTGTGTTTAATTTGCAAGAAAAGTACTTTTTTAATTAAAAAATAATCAAATCTTAAACATGCACAGCTGTTTGGATAAGATTTTGAAAAAGATCATAATCTAAAAAGAAAAATTAGTTTTTTTGCTTTTAATCAGAAGTTAAAATAAGTAGTTTTTGAAAAAAAAAATAGTCTTATTAAATACTATTATTTAAATAAAGCCTTTAATTGTGTTATCGTATAAAGGAGAAAGATCATTTTATTTGAATAAAGATCCTATTATTTGAATAAAAGAGATGTGCATAGGTAAATTCATATCACTTCATTCGAATAACAAGATTGTTATTCGAATGAAGTGACCCAAATCAGAAAAAAAAGGGATAATGTGAAATCAGTATGTGGAGAAAATGAAAGTTATTCGAATAACTAAATTGTTATTCGAATAACTTAAACAAAATCTATAAAACGTGAAGTTGGAGTTGAAGGAAAATAAGAGTTATTCGAATAGCTATGCAAGTTATTTGAATAGCTTGTATAGCTATTCGAATAAACCCATGTAATAATAAGAAATTTGATAATGTGAATTCAAGAATAGAATGTTATATGATTTATTTGAATAAAATATTAAATACTTGAATAATTTAGTTAAATTTGTGAATACGTGAATTTAGATTTAGGAAGGAAATAAATTATATTTAAGTAACTATATTAATTATTTATGTGATATAAATATATATACATATGTGATATAAATCCAGAATCAAGCCATTAAATTAGCAAGGATAAGTAAGCACTCGACTAAGTAGTCAATGATTGGCAGTAATGATTATGGGTGACAAGTGCTAGAAAACAATTGGAACAGAAAGATTATACGTAAACAGGCGGTAAAATATCAAGATAATTAGAGGAACAAGTTTCTAATGCATTAAATGAGGAACTTAGCATATATGAGACAAGTGTTATTACGGAGAGTTTAAGAAAATCATAGTGAAAGGTTTTGGATAAATTTGTGGTGGTTTTTATTGATGATATTTTGATTTATTCAAAGACGGAAGAGGAGCATGAAACTAATTTGAGAATAGTGTTAGAAACTTTGAAAGAAAAATAGTTATATGCAAAATTGAAAAAGTGTGAATTTTGGATGAGAGAAATAAAATTTTTAGAGCATATAGTAAATCAAGACAGAGTTGCTATAGACCCTAGTAAGCAATAATGCATTGGAAGCAGACAAACACAATAACTGAGATAAAAAGTTTCTTGGTTTTAGTTGGATATTGCCGTAGGATCATAAAAGGATTTTCACAAATAACTTTGCCATTAACTAGACTGACTAGAAAAGAAACTCCTTTCGTGTGGACCAAGGAATGTGAGAAAAGTTTCCAAGAATTAAAAAGAAAACTTGCTATTGTTCCTATTTTAGTAATCCCTGATCCTTTAGGACATTTTGTGGTTTATAGTGATGCTTCTAAGAAGGGATTAGGTTGTGTATTAATGTGAGAGGGGAAGGAAGTAACTTATGCTTCTAGACAATTAAGGTCACATAAGGAAAATTATCCAACGCATGATTTCGAATTAGCAACGGTGATTTTTGCTTTAAAAATTTAGAGACATTATTTATATGGGGTAAATTTTGAGGTATATATTGATCATAAGAGTTTAAAATATTTATTTGATCAAAAGGAATTAAATTTGAGACAGATAAGATGGATAGAATTTCTTAAAGATTATGACATGGAAATTAAGTACCACCCAGGTAAAGCAAATATTGTAGCCGATGCTTTAAGTAGAAAATCTCTCCACATGTCATACATGATGATTCAGGAAATGAGTTTGATAGAGAAGTTTAGTAATTTAAATCTTTCAATGACCACAAAGCCCAATAAGATTTGTTTCAGTGCTTTACAGATTACTTGTGATTTAAGGACCAAAATTAAGGAGGTACAAAAAGAAGATCAGCTTTTGCAAGCTCTTAAGGAAGAGGTACTTGAAGGAAAGCATCCAAATTTTAATTTAGTGAATGAAGTAGTTATGTACAGAAATAGGTTATGTATACCTAACAACTTATATTTAAAGAAATAAATTTTAGAAGAAACTCATAAGAGTAGATATACAATTCACCTAGGAATTAATAAAATATATCAGGATCTTAAGAATCAATTTTGGTGGCCTAGGATGAAATCCGATATAGCTAAGTATGTATCTCAATGCTTAACATGTCAGAAAATTAAAATAGAACATCAGAAACCTTCAAGATTATTGCAACCCTTAGAAATCCTAGAATAGAAATTGGATAGCATTTCTATAGATTTTGTTGTAGGCTTACAAAGAACTAATTTAGGATATGATGCTATATGGATAATTATAGATAGATTAACTAAGTCAGCACATTTTTTGCCCATTAGGATCAATCATCCACTAAATAAATTAGCCCAGCTGTATATTAAAGAAATTGTGACACTTCATGGTATTCCAACTACCATAGTATCAAACAGAGATCTTAGATTTATCTCTAGGTTTTGGGAATCACTATAAGCAGCTTTTGGGACAAAATTATCTTTTAATACTGCTTACCATCTCCAAACCGATGGTCAAATTGAAAGGACAATCCAAACCTCAGAAGATATGTTAAGAGCTTGTGTATTGGATTTTAAAGGAAGTTGGGATGCCTATTTACCCTTAATAGAATTTGCTTATAATAAGTTATCAATCTAGTATTGGTATGGCCCCATATGAAGTATTATATGGAAGGAAATGAGATCTCCTTTATGTTGGTTTGAGACTGGGGAAAGAAATTTAATAGGACCTGATTTGATACAAGAAACCTCAAATCAAATAAAATTAATCAGGGATAAAATGTTTATAGCTCAAAGTAGACAAAAGAGTTATACAAATCAAAGGAGAAAACCATTAGAATTCCAAGAAGGAGTGCATGTATTCCTTCGAGTCACCCCAATAACTGGTATTGGCAGGTCCTTAAAAACAAAGAAACTAAGTCCCAGATATATTGGACCTTTTCAAATTCTTAAAAGAGTCGGTACCGTAGCTTACCAAATTGCCTTACCACCTAATTTGTCAAACCTAGATGATGTTTTTCATGTGTCACAACTTCAAAAATATTGTCTTGATTCTTCACACATCATTGAAACAAAATCAATACAGTTAAAAGATAATTTGATATATGAGGTACAACCTATGCAAATAATAGACAAAATTTATAAACAGTTACAGAATAAAACCATTCCTATGGTCAAAGTATTATGGCAAGGATAGGGTGCTGAAAAAGCTACATGGGAAGCAGAGGAAGATTTTAAGAGAAAATATCCAGAACTCTTTTAAGCAGGTAAATGAAATTTTGAGGACAAATTTTTTATAAGAGGGGAAGAATGTAACATACCTAAATTTTTTAATTAAAAAGCCCTTTATTCGAATAACCAGATGGTTATTCGAATAAAGCCTTTAATTGTGTTGTCGTATAAAGGAGAAAGAACCTTTTATTCAAATAAAGGTCCTATTATTTGAATAAAAGAGATGTACATAGGCAAATTCATATCACTCCATTCGAATAACAAGATTTTCATTCGAATGAAGTGACCCAAATAAAAAAAATGAGATAACAAGAAATCAGTATGTGGAGAAAATAAAGGTTATTCGAATAACTAAAATGTTATTCGAATAACTTAAACAAAATCTGTAAAACATGAAGTTGGAGTTAAATGAAAATAAGAGTTATTCGAATAGGTATGCAAGTTATTCGAATAGTTATGCAAGCTATTCGAATAAACCCATGTAATAATAAGAAAGTTGATAACGTGAATTCAAGAATAGAATGTTATATGAGTTATTTGAATAAAATATTAAATACTTGAATAATTTAGTTAATTTTTTTAATATGTGAATTTAGATTTAGGAAGGAAATAAATTATACTTAAGTAACTATATTAATTATTTATATGATATAAATCTAGAATCAAACCATGATTAGTAAGGATAGTAAACACTTGACCAAGTAGTCAATGATTAGCAGTAATGATTATGGGTGACAAGTGCTATAAAATAATTGGAATAGGAAGATTATACGTAAATAGGCGGTAAAATATCAAGATAATTAGAGGAACAAGTTTCTAATGCATTAAATGAGGAACTCAGCATATATGAGACAAGTGTTGTTACGGGCAATTTAAGAAAATCATAGTGAAAGGTGGCAAATCATGAATGTAAGTCTTAGAAAAATCTGGAATAAACATGAAGACTGAGAATTAAGGAACGTGCAACAACCTTGATAAAAATCAGGTTATAATAATGATTAGGGGAGTGAAAACTTTTGGAGAATGAACCCCGTTTTGCCAAATAACCACATGATGTCATCCCTTAATTCACTCTCTTACGTTAAGCTACCAAGGAATGACTCTATAAATAGCCTTGTAGCTTCACCACCTCATCACAACACATCTAGACCAAGCTACAAGAATCAGCCTTTGTTTTCACCATTTTTAATCCCATTATCTTTAACTTCATTACTCAACAACCAAATTCTGAAAGAATAGGTAGGAAATGACAAAAACTCCATTTTTTACCCTTTATTTCTATTTTTCATATCTTCTAGTCCATAAATCCATGCACGTATGCTGTGCTTTCTTACTAATGCAACATTGTTATATTTGATTCTTATACCATGTTGTTCAACCTATTATATTCTATTTTATTACTGATGCAAATGCTCTATTTTTTACTAAAGCAATAGTATTATATATGATTTTTATACCTGTTGTTCAATCCATTATGCTATGTTTTCTTATTGACATAAATGTTCTATTTTTATACAGCTGCAATAGTGTAATATCTAATTTTATACCTTGTTGTTCAACCAATTATTCGAATAGCTACTAAGCTCATTCGAATAAACTCCCTCAAAAGCATGTCAAAAGCTATATTTCAATTGGTTTATTCTAATAAACCTCATAGTATTCGAATAACACTTACAGGAAGAATTTCAAGAGCTCTTATTCGAATAGAACCTCTACTTATTCGAATAAACATGATTTCAAAAGTTTTTCAACGTAACTCATTTTCTCTATACGTAACTCATGTTCAATTCCATTTTGGATATTTATATGACTTAGTTAACGTCAGTTTTGTTATTATACCATAATAATTATATTATGTTAATTATTTTAACACTTGTTACTTATTTATATTATATTTCTATTATACAAATTTAATTTCTATTATTTTATTTTCATAAATATTTTTATTATACTAATTTAATGTTTGTTACCATATTTATATTATTCATCAAGATATTTTTACTAAATTTAGCTATTATACATATCAAAAGAAAACTTTTATGGAAAAGTTTTAAGAGACATATTATCCTATGGATAAAAAGAATCAATGTGCAAAGATATTATTATTACAGCCGTGATGAGAGGATTGAGGAACACTTTAATCAATTAGAGATATTATTGTGACCATAATGAGAGGATCAATGGACGTCTTGGTCAAATTATTGTGACCATAATGAGAGAATTAAGAGACGCTTTAATCATTTTTAATGATTGTGGTCATGATGAGATGATTGGAAGATGCCCTAATCAAATTATTGTGGTCATGATGAGAGCATTGGGGGACGCCTTAATGAAAAGAAAGAGGCACATTTGATGAAAAGTATTAAAATGAGATAATAAAGAAAAGATAAAAAGAAAATTTTAAGTTTTTATATGAAATTATTCAATTATTTATTTCTACTTTACTGAGTTAATTTATCTTAAACTAAATATTTATTTTATTATGTCATTTATTTCTAACTTATTTACTAATTAAAATTTTAGACTTACGGTTATGATTTTAGAAATAAAGATTGATAAAGAATGGATGGTAAATTTAAATCATATATTTTTACATTTTCCTACTGAGATTTTTATCTCACTCTTTTATGGTGTAATGTTTCAGAGAATGCCGATTGTAAGAGTCCTTATTGACTTTCGAGTTGAACAAACTTATATGCCAAATTTAGGGGATTACGTGTTCATAGTGACCTTGGGGGACCTCTTCCTGATCATACTACTCTTTGATGAGTAGTTAACAGAAGACAATATTTTTTTAAAAATATGTAAAAAAAAATGTAAAAAGTTGTAGTGATACCTTGAAGGCTTTCGTAAAAGCCTAATTTTGTTAAACTGGTGCCTAACCAAAAGGCTGTTATATCTGTGTACACCTAGCTTTTGAAGGGATTTAATCCCTTATTGTAAAATATCTTATAAACTAATGTGAAATCCAGTAGTTTGTTCTATAACGTATTTTGAGATTTTAAACTAATTTTAGAATAATGAAAATAATATAAATAAAATTAAAGTAGGACGTTACACTCTGTAAGCTTCAATTACCACCAGATTGTCTAATATGAACATCATGTTATTTAGGCCAAGATTGTGCACTGTAATGACGCCTTCGCGCAAGGCCATGGCTTCAGCTTCCTGCCTAGATCCCGCATGCACAAAGACAACAAAGCCATGGGCCAGATCACCATTGTCATTCCTTATTAGAGGTGTCAAAATGGGCTAGGCCCGATGAGCTGGCCCGAATAACCCGATAAAATAGATGGGTTGGGCTAAAAAATTTAGTAGAAAAATAAATTTTAGCCCGAATGGGCTGGCCCGAATTTGGCCCAACCCAACATGGGCCAGCCCATTGGCCCGAATTTTTTTTTATTTTTTTTATTTGTTATAATTATAAAAATAGAATTAAAAAACATACTAGCACAACCCAATTCAAGTAAAATAAAAAAATATACATAAGTACAATAACACACTACATAGTATTATAATACTACGTTACAAACGTAATTATGTAAGATGACCAACATAAATATTACCCTTTAACTATATAACACACTTGAGTAAATAAGGTAATAAGGCACATAACACAAATCTGATAAGTGGTCACCAACCACATTAATATGTCCAAATGCAAGTGATTTACGTCTCTTTCAGTTTTCTCTCCAAATTCAAATACCATCTCAAAATTAAGTTCCTGTTGATTATCTTTTCCCCCTCTTTATCTTCCCTACCTAACCCACGTGGCTCCACCCCCAACCACAATTTCCTTGCTCATTCCCACCACAGCTTATCTTCTCTTCCTGGTCATATTTTCTTCCAATCTTCCCATCCACGACGCTTCCTTCTGATCCCCTGCCCACTTGCAATTTTTTTTAACCCATCAATCCATCCATTACACATGAGGCCGTTCAACCTTTTTCACCCACTGCAATGACGTAAAAATTCGTTCTTTACTAATTCCTTCAACCCTTTATCAGTTTCCAATACTTGGACTCTCAGAGAGATAGAGACTCCTCTCATCACCCTCACTTTGTCACTCACACAAAATGCACTCACCAATCTCTCATCACTCACACAAAACGCACTCTTCAATCTCTCATTACTCACCACGCAAAGCTACTGGCAGTTGAGCAGAGCACCACGGTTGATGAGCAGCGACCCAAGACGAAGAGCAGCGACCCAAGACGAAGACGAGCAGCGACCCAAGACGAAGAACAACGACCACGACGACGAACAACCTTCCAGGTTTTGTGTTAATCTATTTTAGGCTTTTAGCTACTTGCCCAAAAATTTAACATTTCTCAGATATGGTTTTTTTACAATTTAAAAAAGAAAAACTATAAAAGCCAAGTTAAACTATACTTTTTTTTATATGTTGCAGTCTCCAGTCTGAAAATATGAGTAATCCTAATGTTAATATTGAAGATGATTGCAAAATTTTGGAACAACAGAATTCAAAAATATCTATAAAAGTTGAAGAGGGTTCTGAACCACAACTGAAAAAGGCTAGAAATCAAACTTCAAATGCTTGGAAATACTTTGAGAAAATTGGTATTACCACATATGGAAAAGAAAAGTGTAAATGTAATAGTTGTGGTAAGGAGTATATTTGTTCAAGTAAAAGAGGTACATCTCACCTAAATCGTCACATTTCCAAGTGTGTAAAGATTCCTAGATTTGATGATGTGGGGAATATGATGCTTGATTATACCGCTAAAATGAGGAATAGAAAGCTTGATCAAAAGATTGTTCGTGAATTGACAGCTCAAATGATTATATTGCATGATCTTCCATTTAAATGTGTTGAGTGGGTTGGATTTAGAACATTATGTCAATATCTTTCTTGTGGTGAGAACACTGTTATTTCTAGAAATACTACCACGGCTGATGTGATGAAGATTTATTTGCTTGAAAAAGAGAGATTGAAAAATCAATTGGCTAGAATTAATGGTAGAGTGTGTTTGACATCTGATTGTTGAACTTCTTGCACTACTCGTGGTTATATCACTCTAACTATTCATTTTATTGATGAAAATTAGAAGTTAAATAGCAAATTGCTGAATTTTTGTCATTTGGAACCTCCACATACTGGTCATGAGCTATCAAGAAAAGTGCTTGAGTTTTTGAAAGAATGGGGAATAGAAAAAAAGGTTTTTTCAATTACTCTAGATAATGCTTCCTCCAATGATAGTATGCAAAATATCTTGAAAAGTCAACTTTGCTTGTCAAATAATTTGTTATGTAATGGAGACTTTTTTCATATTAGATGTTGTGCACATATCTTGAACCTCATAGTTCAAGAAGGCTTAAAGGTGGCAAGCAATGCATTGCACAAAATTAGGGAGAGCGTGAAATATGTTAGGGGTTCGGAATCAAGGACGAAACAATTTCTTCAATGTGTTAAAGAAGTTGGTGACATTGATAGTAGTGTTAGCTTGCGTTTGGATGTGTCCACTAGATGGAACTCCACTTACTTGATGCTTGAGAGTGCAATCAAGTATAGAAGTGCATTTACAAGCTTGGGTTGGAATGATGTGAATTATAAGCATTGTCCATCAAATGAAGATTGGGAAAGAGGAAAGAAGATGTGTGAATTTTTAGAGCCTTTTTATGAAATTACCAATATGATTTCCGGTTCCACATATCCTACGTCCAATCCATATTTCATGCAAATATGGAAAATAGAAGTTCTATTGAAAAATAATGTGTTGAGTGAAGATGATGTGATAAAAGATATGGCTTCAAAGATGATGGCTAAGTTTGACAAGTATTGGAATGAGTATAGCACAGTTCTTGCTTTTGGTTGTGTTCTTGACCCTAGGATGAAGTTTCAATTTTTGAGATATGCTTACTCTAAACTTTATTCTAATAAGTTCATAGTTGATGAGAAGTTGAGCAATGTGAAGAAAGCTTTGTATGCACTTTTTAATCATTATGTCAACAAAAGTGCACCACCTTCTTCTATAATGGATGCAAGCACTTCAACTTCAACGTATGAAAGAAGGGTAAAAACAAGTTTGCCAACCGACTATGATGTAAGTTTTAGTTTAATTAGTTCTTTAAATTATTTGAATGTTTATTTAATTCTACTTAAATCTTTTTTTATTTGTTTGAAATGTGGTAGGACTTTGAGCAAGAAGAGAACAAAGAATCATTATTAGTTGGGAAATCTGAACTTGATCTCTATTTAGAAGAGGCACAGCTTATAGGTCACAAGGATTTAGATGTTTTGGAATATTGGAGAGATCGTAGTCTTAGATTTGGTGACCTAGGAAGGATGGCTAGTGATATATTGAGCATTCCAATCACCACGGTGGCATCCGAGTCAGCTTTTAGTATTGGTGGCCGTATCTTGAATAAGTATAGAAGTTGTATGCTTTCAAAAAATTTAGAAGCTCTCATATGCACTCGCAATTGGTTACTTGGGTTTTCATTAAATGGTAAAAAAATTTACAAGCTCTCATCTAACATATTTGTCCCTAGTTGCTTATTATTTATCATTGGTTATCTTTAAATTATTTGTTTTAATATGTAGATGGATCAAGTTCATTTGGAGATGTGCATGAAGAGGCAACCAAAGTTAATGAAAATGACAAAGGCTTAAATGTCATTATTTCGGATGAGCAGGAAGACATAGATTGAAGATTCAAATCTCTTTTATGATGAGCTCTTATATTTTTTGTGATGGGCTCCTATATTCTTTTATGATATGATGAGCTCCACTTTTTTTTTGTGATGGGCTCCTATATTCTTTTTGTGATATGATGAGCTCCTTTTTTTTGGTGATGGGCTCTTAACCTTTTATATTTTTTGTGATTTGACAAGCTCTTGTATTTTTTGGGATAGTGATGCTTTCATGACCTTGCAAGTTGCAACTTATAAGTTGTAAATGTAGCAAACTATCAAATGTTAATACGCTATATATAAAGATCTAGGTTATTGTAAATGTAACTTGTGAATGTTGGACAAAGAATGTGGTAGGATGCTTTGTGCATGACTGTATATTATATAAGGATAATGCTTCTAATATTGATATATTGTGACTGTGCTGTAATATTTAATTGGCACGCTTCCTTTAACAAGTGGCTTGTGAGGTGTAATAGATTCTTTTACCTTAGTTTTGCTATTTGTTTTTCCCATATAATTGTGACTTACATGTTGAGGATGGTTATAATTAACCTAATCAATTGCTTGCTTTTCAGGAGTTGATTGTTGTTCTTCTTGGGTGCTCATTTGAGGTAACGGCTGGAATTATATACAATTGTTAGCAAAAAATAATTTCTTATAGTTTTTTTAATGCTCCATTTGTTTTGTAATAATAATACTTTGGTATTTTAATAGGTTCACAGTTTAGGCTTTATAGAAGATCAATCAAGTGAAGCTATTGAAGTGGATTTTACAAATGAATATCTTGGTGGTGGTGCTCTTCATAGGGGCTGTGTAGTACAGGTACAAATTGTTTATATTTTTATCTACATCCTTTTATGCTTGAATTTTTGGCAATTATGATAGCTTTTATAAACCTCAGTTCCTAATGTGTCTTATAAGTATATGCATGTAGTCTAGTGTACATTTTGTATTTGCACTTTTCATCCTTTTGTAGATTTTGTAGGGTTAGATCTTGTTTTATCACGTGAATTTTGGGCCTACTGATTTTAATAAATTTGCTTGTAATTGTTTGATATAAGAGAAAATTAGCTTTATGGTCAGCCCATGGGCTAGCCCGCTTAACCCGTGGCCCGCATAGGGATGGGTTGGGTTAGAAATTTACTAGCCCGCAACTAAATTGGGTTGGCCCAGCCCGGCCCGAAAATTTTTGGCCCGCTGCGGGCCAGCCCGAATGGGCTGGGCTGGCCCGAATTGACAGCCCTATTCCTTATAATCCTAATAGCAAAACCATGACCTTTCTGCTCATCAAAGGCGGCATCCACGTAGAGGTGGCAAAACGGGCCAACCCGCCCCGTCCGCCCCGCCCCGCCTTCAACCCTCCAAAATATGGGGCGGGGCGGGTTGGCCCGCTTTAGGAAATGGGTTGGAAGAGCCAACCCACCCCGTTTTAGGATGGGTTGGCGGGTTGACCTGCCTAAAAGAGAAAATGAGAAAAAGTAGGCGGATCAACTTGCCTAACCCATCTAAAAACAAAAAAATGTATAAAAAATAAAAAAATAGAAAAATATAATTTATAGAGACTAAAAAACAAAAAAACAAAATAAAAATTAGTATCATACCCATAAAAATACTACAAATATAAATAAAAAGACTCATTTATAACACTTTTAAAAAAAAATTCAACCCAACGGACCAACCTGCCCCGCTTAACCCGCGGGTTATGCGGCGCGAGTTATACGGGTTGGAAAATAAAAGTGGGTTAAAATCTTGAACCCAACCCGCCAAAAAATGATGGGTTGACGGGTTAACCCAACGGGTTGAACTTGTTTTGCCACCTCTAAATCTACGTTGCACTTCAAACATCCCTGTGGTGGTTTCCTCCAACAGGTACCCCCTCCTCTGCTCTTTTAATGGACCTGCTTGTGATATTGTTGCTTTACTAGTAGGAGACCCGTGCAATGCGCAGGTGCATTTAATTTACTTTGTGTGTGTTTTGGTTTTTAAATAATTAAGATTATTTTAATATAGTCAAGCATTGTTTGATTTTTTTATATAATATGAATTTGTTCATGCACATTCTCTAGCTTTATTAGAGTCGAAATTGTAATAGACTTGAAGTCATTGAAATGATTATTTCGATTTGATATCAGAAATGGTACTTTCGATTCCACATCAGAATATATGAATTTGTTCATGCACATTCTCTAACTTTATTAGAGTCGAAATTGTAATAGACTTGAAGTCATTGAAATGATTATTTCAATTTGATATCAGAAATGGTACTTTCGATTCCATATCAAAATACATGTCATTCTGGGCCTTTTCGATTAGAATCGAAAACATATCATTTTGCGCATTTTCGATTAGAATCGAAAACATGACATTCTGGGTCGTTTCAGTTATAATAAAAAAAATGACATTCTGGGCCTTTTTGATTATAATCGAAATCACCACATACAAATAACCCTCTTAGTCTATTTGATGAGTCTTGAAAAACATGTCACACTGAAATGGCCTTCTCAAATAGCTCTCTTGGTCCATTTCAATTACCATCGAAAATATGTTATTTTGAATCGCCGATTATATATCTTAATATTTTGATTAAATTCGAAATTATGGCATTCAAATAACTCAGTTTATTTGAATAAATGACACGATTTGCCTTTTTGATTATATTCGAATACATGTTATTATGGATCTTTTCGATTAGAATCGTAAACATCATTCTGAACCTTTTTTATTAGAATCGAGAACATGTCATTCTGGGCCTTTTCGATTTGAATCGAAATCATGCCATATTAGAATGACCTTCTCGAATAGGTCTCTTAGTCCATTCGATTACCATCGAAAAATCCCGTGCAATTACTCATGTTTAACATTTTGAGATCAACTCGAAATTACTCCTCAAGTTTTTGTTTTCGAGCTTTACTCGAAATTACCATTTCTAGTAATTATCAAATCAAAATCATAAAATAGGATGGTACTGAGCAAGACATAAATAAAAAAATTGTCCTACTGGAGGTCGTATGTTGATGGGGGCTTCTTTTAATCGCGACCCAGCCTGGGAGATTATGCTTCCCTCCTTAACATTTTTCCACCAAGTCTGTTAGGGAGTATGATGATGAACTAACCCATGGTATATGCCCATACTTATTGGAAGCTAGATAGATAGATTACAATTGTGAATTATTATCAAGCTTTGGTTTTGTTTTCATCAAGGTTTTCTTAGATTTCTTGTTATCTTCAATTTCAATTTTTTGACTTTTTTTCATCAAGTTTTATCATTGCTTATATTTTTTATACGGAATCAAAAGTATCATTTTTTATATCAAATTGAAATTATCATTTCGATGACTTCAAGTCTTTATTACAATTTCGACTCTAATAAAGCTAGAGAATGTCCACGTTCATGACAGTGAAGTTCATTCATTCTAAGCTTTACAATGCATGCTCGAAATTGTCTAAAATCAAAAAAGTGTTATTTCTATACCAACAAATGCCCCTCAATATTTATTCTTGAAGTATGAGTGATAAATATAATTGTTTTGAGCATTACTTTTCGAATTTGTAATGACTATTTAATATGAAATGTTTATTTCATGAATTAGTCTATATTGTTTCAAATATTTGCCATTTATCAAAGTAATTCTTTCATTTGAATTAACATTTATCTCATAGGATTAGTATAAAAGCCAACTTCTAACTCTTATAAATAACAAATTGAAGAAAAGCTTGATGAAAACAACCAAAGAATCAAAATTGAAGATAGCAAAAATCGAACAAATTATACTTTCACTCGTTGACTTTGACTAGGTTACACTAAACATGGTTTGAATGCCATTGCATAAACAATCGAATCGAACAGGGTAATTAGGAAAGTATAATAAGATACAATGGGCAAGAAGAATGTTTATAAAAGGAAAACCCTATCATATTTATTTAGGAGAATCAGAGCATGTAGATGATCCATAAAACAACATTTACCAAAATATTGTCATTCATTCATTAACCCACATAACTATTTTGCATCGGATGCATCCTGGTGTAATCTTTGATGACAACAGATAAATACATTTATAAGTCCAATATTGTCCTAACCAGCCAGAAAGAAAATAAAAAAAAATTGCCCCCCACAACCTATATATATAAGTTGGACCAAATAAGTGTCCAAAAAAAAAAAAATAGAAACCTTCAGGGAAGACCAAGTCCAACATCTCAAGCAGCTTCAAACTCACCATCCAACTTCCTCTTTGAACTCACCATTCAACTGAGATAGGCTAGGATGGAATAAAAAATCCAAGAACACTCCACATTCTGACTATCCAAACTTTCACCCACCAAGTCATTCCTCCTGCACAAATCTTGCTCAATGGGTCCATAGATGGAGCCATTATTACACCAGAAGAGAACCAAGGAAGAATTTATATCAATACCAAAAAAAGAAGTTAGGAGAGAATGAGATTGAGTGCATATAAAAGTGGCGACACATCCCCATATTTATAGAGCCTACATTTTGAAAGTTGGATCATAAAAATGGGAGGGATGCTACTATGGTTGAAGATAAACAGTAGCTCAGATTAGGTGAAATTCAACTAATTCTCATCACATAGTTGAAGTGACATTTTTATGCTCCTATGTTGTCCAATGCATATTCTAGGACCTTGTCCAAATGGAAAAAAATGAAACACTGTCATTTGTTGCCTTTAAAACTCCTTCAGCAAATCTCTCAGGATTGAACTCCTTTGCATCATCACCTCAAAGTTCACGGTCATGGTGAACCAAAACTATTGGTAAGGAAACCTGTACTCCTATAGGTAATGTTAGGTTTCCAAGTTTCCAGGTAATTTTTGAGATAATATTCTTTTTTTGTCTTAGTGTATCTCTTCCATGGAAAAACCCAGTGTTTTTATCCCCTTCCCTCAACTGATTTACCCCTTGATCTTTGTCTCCACGTTAACTCCTCCCTGTGAAGAACTTCATTTAACTCGACTTTCAAAATTTTAACTTTCTTTTCAATTTCCTCATTTTGAGGACCAAAGGTAAGATCTTGAATAATGCACTAAAGGACTTTGGCCTTTTTTCCCAAATGTGAAACTGATGTGCTATTCCAAGTTTTTAGTTTATGCTCCACCAAAGAAATTTTGGAAGCAGTAATACCAAGGGCACCATTTGCTTCTATGTTTTCCCAATTATTATGGATTATCTCCTCACATCTTTCAACTCGCATTCACATCTGTTCAAAACGGTAAGGTTTCTTCTTTGTTGGCTCCTTGCTCAAATTTTTTTCATCCAACAGGTCCAACTTCCACGTTCAACTTCAACTTTTGTTTCATAGAAGCTCCATCTATTTCCATCCCATCAGAGTCACCCAAAGCCATCTCCAAAGTCTTTTTTGTTGGTTGAGTTGAGACCCAAAATCATCTTTAAACTCTTTATTTGTAGGTTTGACATTCCAAATATATTCAATTGGTAAGCCTTTGCTATATATGAATTTTGGAATGCAACAATTTAATGCAAATCATGGTGCAGAGCCATTGCTTACTCCATGAAATCTTGATAAAGGATTTATGCCAAGAGTTAATGTGAATGGTAATTTTGAGAGGATATTTCTTCATCCAATCAATACTTATAAGTTATCACAATTATTTGGATTGTTGAAGTTTCTTAAATCCAAGTCTAGACGTGAGTGGTGCCTTTTATGGTTTTCATAACAACATTGAAGTCATATATGACACCTTTAATGCTATCCACATTCATTAATAGCACATAGTCGAATAGGTTCAACAGGGAGATGAACCTTTGAAAGACAACTCCATAGTATAGAATTATGATCTCAATAAAGATTAGCATCATTTTTTGACCACTTGCTTTCTACCTTCTTCTATATGGGCAAGCTAATATGACTAAGCATACACATAGATGCCAAAGATATCCATCACCATGAAAAGCATTGACAAAAGATCTGAGAAATGAATAATCATTCAGAGGCCTAATTTAGGATATAAAAGCCTAAACTTTATGATTCTAGTGAATTAAGAAGTTTAGGCAATTTCCTAGTCCACATTATCTTATTAAGTTTAGGTAAACTTTTGCTGTTTAATATCCTGAAACTTGATGTCAACTTCACTGAATTGGGAATGCTCAATGACTTATAGGATCTTGCATTATTTTCTAATCATTTGACAGGAAAATGCTAGTACTTAGCATTTGGAAGATCTCGAGTCTTGACCATATCCTTGTATACAACAATAGCCTTATGGGGAACTACCTTTAGAGATGACAAAGCTCAAGCAACTTAAAAATATTAGAAAACAAATATACCAAAATTGTTCCAGAATTCTACAAGTTATATACACACACAGACAAGAAGTCATATCAGAAAATAGAACAGGACATTGTCTAAATCAAATACGGAATATAATAGTCAAAGAACTCAATACACTAACTCTGCATTCTTTCTGAATATCAAATATAGAAACAACTCATATTACAGTCATTTGCTAAGCATTGCCTTTCATTAATCACAAATACAGCAGTAAAAATAACAAATAACTCATGCTAATTTTTTTTAATGAAATAATAACTCCCGTCTAAATATCAAATATGAAATAACTTTTGTGTAATTTTTTATGAAATAAGAGAAGTACAAATAAGATAAGAAATCCACCTAGAACAATAGAAAGCAGAGAGAGAGAGAGAGAGAGAGAGAGCAGAGCAAAGCAAAGAAAAATACATTGTCTACAGTACCATGAGGTGAAATCCACATAAAATAAAATAAATTATGATACAGTGGAATCCACATAAAAATACATCATCTGCAATGTCGTGAGGTGGAATCCACATAAAAATACATTATTTGAAACTCATATTGTCTACTCATTTGCAAGCTTAAACATGTAGAGAACTAAATACACAAGATAAAATAAGCAATTTGCTACTTGCCAGTGTCTCCCTCATGGACTTCATAATCAAATCCTTCAAAATTCCATGAATCTGAAACATTATAAAAGTAAGATATTAAGCGAATAACTCATAACACAAAAGAAAAAATCATATCAAGATAATTTTCCAAAATTGACTTCGTATTTGCCTTATAATAAAGTAGTCCAAACTAAAATTTCAGAGATGTAAACTTTGTCAGGCAAAGAAATGCAAATTTTCCTTAAGCCTAAGTAATGTTAGTGTCAATTTGATTTTTCAATTACACATGTCAAAAAAACATGGAGGAAGGAGTTAGCTACAAATTTCTCAAACATAATTTCTTTAAAAGAACATGCTGCAAATTGTAACTCATGGAAAAGTATTTACTATTTTTGTATATAAATATATACCGCATCAGCAGTTGCTTTAGCAGGGCTTGTAATTGATACTAAGCACGATTCAATAAGATGGCAGTATCCTTGCTCAAGAGTAATGAGATGAGGTTGATATCCATCTGCTTCAGTTATTAGCTTTCACACAGTGATCATTGATAGATGTTTGTCAAACTGCAGCCTTTTTAGAGTTGCTAGAAATTGATTATCAAATACTTAGTAAATTTTCTCACCACCTAGCCGTTTGTAGACATTCAATCACTTCCAAGGTCAAATTGAATGTCTTAAATGAAAGAATTACATGTTAACTCATTATATAGACTAAATAATAGGGGAAAAGGAGATGCATGCCATTAAGATGATCTTTAAATATCTGATAAAAAGTTTGACAAATTTCTATTATCATGTACAGCTTCCCTAACAAATGGAGAAAGAACATAATTTTTCATGCATTTATAAATGCAAATAAATGGGAAGGGGGACAACCTAATAAAAAGGGGATAACTTAACTATGCAGAGCAATTAGTAATTGTACAAAAATTACAGATTACAAATCCTTCATTTCTTTGATTATTAGACGGGGTGTCAGAGGAAGTGGCTTACTCAAGTATCAGCAGCAATAGGTTTTCCAATACGGCTCAATTCTTACTCCAAGTCAATAATAGTCTTGCTAATAAGTGACTAAAGGCCTGGGATCTGAGACTCAATGAAAGTTTCAAAATGCTAAAATTTTAAATGCATATTTTACAAAAAAAATAGAAAAAAAGGACAATAATCAACTCAACAATTTTGGAAACAATCAAGTGTACCTCCAAAATTAATTTGTTGCAATTTCAAGTATTACATCATGAATAGAATCACAATTCAACATTACCTTAGCACCTTTCTTAGATGCACAGAGCCCATTCTGTTAGCAAGATGTCTATATTCTATATTCCTGGGTTTTAGCAAAATGCTCATTCTTTCTACGCCAAACAGTAATCATATCAATAGTTTTTTTGACATCAGCTTGGGAGAGATTAATAACACCAATCCAAGGGTAATTTAGCTTATATGCTCTCCCTTCAAGAATCTAGAAAAAGGAACAGAAGAGAAGAAACAATAAGAGGAAGCTACTTTATGAACTTGACAAATTTGATTTCACTAATTTAAGCCTATAAAAAAAAGAGTAAGTGCGTGTTTGGGATAGGTGTAAAAATTAGATTATTTCAATAATTGATTATTTTATAAAAACTTTTTGTTATAATCGATTATAAGAAAAAAGTTTTATATTTGGATATGCTAGCTGAAAAGTGATTTTAAGCTAATCTGTTTTGTTTGGATGGTATAAAAAAGAATCACTTTTATGCATTAAATTACCAAAATAAGTATAAAATAATTAAAAAAATTATTTGATTGATTAAAAAAATTATTTGATTAAGGACAAAATGGTATTTACATCTCAAAATAAAATTAATCTCAATAACTTTTCAACATAATGCTCAAAATATAGCTTTTGTATAAAAGTTGTTGTCCATACAAAAAAAGTTATCAATAGCTTTTTTGTATATTTAGCCAAACATAATGTTGTATTCTTGGAACAGCTTTTATGTGAAAAAAAAGTTGTTAGAAGGTAAAAATCAGCCGAACCAAACATGTGCTAAAATAAGGACGTCTTAACTATAAGGAATCAGTTGTTTGTGTTATACTAAAATTTCATCACTATTAATTGTTACCAAGTGGCTTCCAGTACTCAAGAGGGGGGGTGAATTGAGTATAAATTTTTTTTCGCAAAACCTCTTTTTAATTAAAACGAATATCAAAAGCTTAATAAATAAATACACAGAAGGGATGAGAAGAAGAAGAAAAACAATAAAGAATAACGAAAAGTAAATGTGCAGTAAAATAAATTGCATAAAATAAAGAGATTAGGGAAAAGAGAAGCAGGCACAGTATTTATCCTGGTTCGACCACTAACCCACTTGTGGTCTACGTCCAGTCCTCGAAAGCTGAGATTTTTCACTAAGTATACAAGCTTCAATAGGTGCTTGCTACCGTTACAAAATAGAGCACTTTTCACACACAGGGACACTCTACCCTTGTGCTAAAGTCTCAGCCTACAGGGATACCTCACCCTTATACAAACCTTGAGGGATACCTCACCCTCGATACAAAATATCAGAAAAATAGATGAAGAGAAACTCTCACTCAGAGTAAGTAATACAAATTGAAGCACTATAGAGCTCTCTAACAATATCTCAGAATTTTACCAAAAGAGCACAGAGAGAAAGAGAGAATTATGTAAACAGCGTTTTAGCACAGCCAAAAAATAATTTCAAGGATTGGTGTGTGTCAGCCGTGAGGGAAGGTCTCTATTTATAGAGCCTTTGATTAGAAAACTTCGCTGGGAAAATTGAATGCATAATAAATGCAAAATACGTTTGCGTATCAAATTCAAAATTTAAAACCAGAAACTCGTGGGTATTCGAATACCTTATTGTGGTATTCGAATGCCTTTGATATCAGAATATATAAAAATAGTTTAAGCTCAGGTTATTCGAATACCTTATTGTGGTATTCGAATACCACTTATATCAGTATATAAAAAATAATTCTGACCCACGTTATTCGAATACCATATCAAGGTATTCGAATGCCACTGCTTGAAAAACGTTTCAGAAGGCATTTTAGAGACAGGTTATTCGAATACTACTATGAGGTATTCGAATATCTCTAAATAAAACACGTTTTTTAAAGGCTTTTAAGAGATTGTATTCGAATACCTCTAAGGTTATTCGAATGCCTCTATTTGAAAACATGATAAACACCTTTAGAAAATAGATTAGGTGATTTCTGATTTTCACAAACTCTTTGATCAAATTAAAACCTTAATTTAGTTTATAAGAAAACATGTTTTTAGATCTTTTGACTTAAACCCTGAGATATCCTATGAGAGCTCTGTACAAGAGAGATCCTAAGTCCTAAAGCTAAACTTGAAGAACTTGAACTTGATCTCTTCATTATCTTCATATTTGTTATCATCAAAACTTATCATCAATGTTGCATGGTAATCACATTCTCCCCCTTTTTGATGATGACAAACTATCATTGAGAAAAGCATTAGTTCATATAAATTGAAATTCAAAAAGATAGAGACTTACTCTCAGAGGTAACAAAACAAGCATATTCTCCCCCTTTCTTTTGGAATCCAAGAGCCAGTATTAAATCTGTCTTTTCTCAAATAAGATTGATTATTTTTCTCCCCCTTTTGACATGATCAAAAAGGAGGCAGTCATTCAATAAAGCATATTGATATGTATGAGATAAACAATAAATAGTTTGCATGTGACAGCAGATGAAAGTAAAATACTCATTCTATTAAATATAAGTGGCCAATGGCATGTACAAATGTAATTAAAAGGCAATCAATATAATAAACAACTAAAAAAATAGAACATAAGCAACTGATCCTAAGACTAAGCAAGCTCTAGAAGTAGGCATCAGGTGGTGGAGGAGGAGAGGCAGGGTCGTTGCTAGACAGCAGAGCTCGAAGGGCAGCTTGTTCACACTCAACACCAGCGATTCTGTCAAACAGAATAGTGAAGGTGTTCTCCATGTAGGTTCTGTTATCCAACAGGGTAGCCAGGATTTGCTCATTCGCGACAGGAGCGGGAATATCAGCAGCATCAGGGGCAGCAGGGTCGTTGTCTTCATCATCAACTTCCATTGGGAACACCCAGCCTTCATCGGTCCTGGTCATCTTCATTTTGTTAAGGGTAAAGGACCCAAAAATTTGATGATGGGTTAGCGGGGTCGCTCGCTCGATTTCCAGAATGTGTAGATACTTGCCTAAGAAGGCAGTGATGATTATGCTGTAGGGAAGTTCACACCGCTCTTTACCTCTTGCCCTCATCATGTGCTTCATAATGAAGACGGGCCAGTTGATCTGATGGCCTTGCTTTAGGATCCATAGCATAAACACGTCATCTTCACTCATGTAGGCGTAGTTCCCACCTCTAGGAGCGAGGATGTGGGCATAAGCATAGTGGAGGAGCCTGTCCTGGCTCTTCATCATGCCCCCTTTGGCTCCTTTTTGAGTCGAAGGTAAAGCCAACCCAGGGCGAAGAACATCTTCAATTGCTCTGTTCTTGTCAAAGAGTTGGAGAAGTGAATCTTCGTTAGTAAAGTGGCCAGTGGACGGTAAGCCAAACATCTTAACCCAATCGCCGGGTGTGATCACGATGTTTTGATCGCAGACACTAGAGTGTAGCTCCTGACCTTCAATCTTCATATTGCAGTAGAACATTTTGACAAGGTCGGGATACAAAGCAGTAGAGAAAGAGCAGAAGCGAAGTACGCCTTGGTGGTTTAGCCGGTTTAGAAAGTCAAAACCACATTCTCTTTCGAAGAACCCCAAGTCAAGGTACTTAGGATGCACCAAGTTGCGCTCTCGAAAGTGCGTAACGAAGCGCCTGAGTTGTTGCTCATTGGAGGAAAGCCTGCGAAGGTCCAATGGGTTGTTGCATGGAGTCGTCTTTGTACGAGGACGCTTAGAGCGAGAGGAGAATGAGGCCATGGAGGAGAGGAGAAGAGGAGGGGTGGAGGTTTCTGGAGGAGGGAAAAACCAAGAGTTTTTTTTTTTGAAAGTGAAGAAAGAAGAGAAAGGGTATACGGATACGCAGGAAAAGGGGGGTATTTAAAGGAAAGGGGAGGTATTCGAATAGGAAAGCTCAAAAGACGCAGCCTCCAGACAGAGGGTATTCGAATACCACACCAGGTATTCGAATAGATTACCAGAATGGGCTTGGCTGCCAAACGAAGGTATTCGAATGCTTTTAATGGTATTCGAATGCTCATGAAGTATTCGAATACTCCAGAGACAAACTGATGGTATTCGAATATTCCAGAGACAGAGGAGAAGGCCAAGGGAGCAAGTATTCGAATACGACATAATGGTATTCGAATACTCCAGAGAGAAACAGAAACAGGAAGCATCTGGGTATTCGAATAACCCTGATGGCATTCGAATGCTCCAGAGATCTGTGAGAGGATTTGAGACAAAAAGCCTCTGGGTATTCGAATAATCCTTAAAGGTATTCGAATGCCTTAAACAAAAAGAACGTAGGTTTTCTCATATAACAAGAGGGTATTCGAATACCATATGGAGGTATTCGAATAACTAAACAAGAAAAGCACTTATAAATGTCCGAGAAAATACAATTTTGAAAGACAAACGCATACGTTGATGAAGTACCGCAAAAAAGATTTTGAGATAACTCCGACGCTCAAGTCAGTAATAGTTTAAGAAAGATTAAACATAAATTTAAGCAAATAAAAAGCATTTAAATGTTGGACTGATCAATTATGCCCAATTCTCCTCTTATATAATAGAATGCTTCTTTTGCTAGGGGTTTAGTGAAGATATCTGCAAGTTGCTTAGATGTTTCAACAAATTCAAGAATGCAATCCCCTTTTTGTACGTGATCTCTGATAAAGTGGTGTCTTATCTCTATATGCTTTGTTCTAGAATGCAGTATGGGATTCTTAGAGATATTTATTGCACTAGTGTTATCACATCTTATCGGGATGTGATCAAGTCAAGCACCGTAGTCTAAGAGTTGTTGCTTCATCCAAAGGATTTGAGCTTGATAACTCCGGCTGCAACATATTCACCTTTCGGTAGACAAAGCCACACTGTTTTGTTTCTTACTATGCCAAGAAACTAAAGAACTACCAAGCAAGTGACATGTCCCACTAGTACTCTTTCTGTCTAATTTGCACCCAGCAAAGTCAGAGTCAGAATAGCCTATAAGGCTACAAGAGGCACCCTTAGGGTATCATAAGCCCATTTGCGAAGTGCCTACAAGGTATTTCATTATTCGTTTAACAGCACTTAAATGGGATTCCTTAGGGTTTGCCTGATATCTAGCACACATGCATAAACTAAACATTATATCTGGCCTACTAGCAGTAAGATAAAGGAGAGAACCAATCATACCTCTATATTTCGTTATTTCTATTGATTTACCTCCTTCATCTTTGTCCAAGTAGCAAGACGTGCCCATCGGAGTGGCCATGTGTTTAGCGTTTTCCATTTCGAATCTCTTGAGCAATTCCTTACAGTATTTTGTTTGACTTATGAAGGTCCCTTCGTTTGTTTGTTTGATTTGAAGTCCAAGGAAGAAATTTAATTCTCCCATCATTGACATTTCAAATTCATTCTGCATTGACTTAGCAAATTCTTTGCAAAGGGACTCATTAGTAGCACCGAAGATAATATCATCCACATATATTTGCACAAGAAGAATGTCATGCTTTTTATTTTTAATAAAAAGAGTAGTATCGACTTTTCCTCTTGAAAAACCATTTTCCAAAAGAAACTTACTCAACCTTTCATACCAAGCTCTAGGAGCTTGCTTTAAACCATATAAAGCTTTTTTAAGTTTAAAAACATGGTTGGGTAGCTCATGATTTTCAAAACCCGTAGGTTGTTCAACGTATACCTCCTCTTGAATAAAACCATTTAGAAAAGCACTCTTGACATCCATTTGATATAATTTGAAATCCATAATGCAAGCATAAGCAAGTAACATCCTAATAGCTTCTAATCTAGCTACAGGTGCATAGGTTTCTTCATAATCTATTCCTTCTTCTTGATTATACCCTTTAGCAACCAATCTAGCTTTATTTCTAGTTATTAACCCATTTTCATCAAGTTTGTTTCTAAAAACTCATTTAGTTCCAATTATAGGATGATTATTAGGTCTAGTAACTAATTCCCAAACTTGATTTCTTTTAAATTGATTTAATTCCTCATGCATAGCTAAGATCCAATGTTCATCATCAAAAGCTTCAATTAAATCCTTAGGTTCAATTTGAGAAACAAAAGCTAAGTGATTACAAGTATTTCTAAGGGAGTTACGAGTACTTACACCTTTAGATACATCACCGATGATTTGATCAAGAGAATGATATTTTGAAGTTCGTCATTCCTTGGGAAGTTCCAAAGCTTGCGAATCTTCTTGTCTTTGTTTATCTTCTTGCTCCTTGATTTCTTTTTCTTTATTATCCAAATGTGTTTCCGCCAAAACTTCTGCAACATCATCAACAACAAGATTCTTTCTCGATCCATTTGGGTCAGTTTCATCAAATGCGACATATATAGATTCTTCAATAGTCATAGTTCTTTTATTATATATACGAAAAGCTTTACTATGATTTGAATAGCCAAGAAATATACCTTCATCAGACTTAGCATCAAACTTGCCTAAATTATCTTGTCCATTGTTTAAAACAAAACATTTGCAACCAAAAATATGAAAGTGTGAGACATTTGGCTTTCTTCCCTTATACAATTCATATGGGGTTTTCTTTAAAATAGGCCTTATAAGGGCCCGGTTCATTACATAACAAGCTGTACTTACAGCATCCGCCCCAAAGTATTTAGGAAGAGCAGTCTCATTAAGCATAGTTCTCGCCATTTCTTCTAAAGAACGATTTTTCCTTTCTACAACTCCTTTTTGTTGCGGAGTTCTAGGGGCAGAGAAGTTATGGTTAATGCCATGTTCATCACAGTAAGTTTCAAAAACATTGTTTTCAAATTCACCACCATGATCACTTCTTATAGAAGAGATTTGAAAACTTTTTCCATTTTGAATAACTTTGGCAAGTCTTTTAAAAGCTAGAAATGCATCATTTTTATTTGTAAGAAATAAAGTCTATGTAAACCTAGAAAAATCATCCACAATCACTAAAGCATAGTAATTCCCACCAAAGCTCATAGTTCTAGAAGGTCCAAACAGATCCATGTGCAAAAGTTGTAAAGGTCTAGTAGTTGAAATTATATTTATTGCTTTAAAAGAGACCTTTATTTGTTTACCCTTTTGACATACATCATATAACTTATCTTTTATAAAGTTAAGCTTGGGTAATCTAATTACTAGCTCTTTAGAGACCAACTTCTTTAAGTGATCCATGTGAATGTGTGCAACTCTCCTATGCCATAGCCATGAATCATCATTCTTACTTAAAAGGCATTTCGCATCATTTGAAGATATATCATCAAGACTAATCATATAGATATTGTTTACTCTATGACCAATGAATTTAACATGCTTATCATTTTTATCTTCAATTATGCAACAATTTGAATCAAATATAACTTTATTTCCTTTATCACATAATTGGCTAATACTAAGCAAGTTATGTTTCAAACCTTCAACAAGCAGCACATTTTCAATAGAGGAGTTAGGGTTCTTACCGACTTTGCCAATTCCAAGGATCTTTCCTTTATTGTTATCACCATAAGTGACGTGTCCATGATTCTTGGGAATAAGCATGGTGAATTTTGAGTCGTCCCCGGTCATGTGCTTGGAGCAGCCGCTATCGAGATACCAATTTGAACTCCTTGCTTTCAAACACACCTACAACACAAGTTTAGTTTTTAACTTTTGGTACCCAAACTTTCTTGGGTCCTTGTGTGTCAGTTTTGGGTATAGTACCCTTGGGAACCCAAACCATTTTTGTTTCAACTTTTGTATTTATGTTTTTCCTTACATTGCATGTTGAAGCACCATGTCCTTTTCTTCCACAATAAAAACATTTAATAAAAGGACTACTTGAAACACTAGAATGCACAAAGAAATTTTTATAGAGTTTTTGTTGATTTTTCGGGTTATAACCTATCCCGGCTTTTTGAAAAACCACTCTTTGTCTTCCTAATAAAATATTTAAGTTATCCCTTCCAAAGGTGAATTTAGAAAGAGTGTTCTTTAAATCTTCAATTTCTTTTTCAAGAGTATGACATGAAGAGCAAGATGAAGAAGTAAAAGCATGTGGAGGATGATTTGTGCATGCATCAATGATTCCTAAAGTTTCATTTTCAATTCTTCTATTTCTTTGTTTAAAACAAGAATTTGATTTTCTAAAGAAGAAATTGTTTTCTTAGATGAAGAAATAATTTTTGTGAGTTTTAAAGATTCTTCATGTAGTTCCTCAAAAGCATCTTGTAATTCATCGTAAGAGGGCAATAAAGTAGTATTAGAACTTACCTCGTTTTCGCTTTCTTTTTCATCTCCTTTTGCCATGAGACATAGTTGAGCTTCTTCGCTATCTGAGCTGTCAGTTGAGTCCATGTCGTTTTCATCCTACGCTATGTAGGCTTTTCTTCCTTTTCTTTCCTTGAAGGGCTTCTTTTCAAATTTCTCCTTCTTTTTTTGATAAACTGGGCACTCTATTTTCATGTGACCAGGTTTGCCACATTCATAGCAAGTTGGAGTCGATGAAGCTCCTTCGCCTTTGAAGTGTGTCTTTTTAGGAGGGAAGGGAGATCTTCTTTGCGTTCCCTTTTTCCTGAGAAATTTACCAAACTTTTTAACTAGTAAACTTATATTTTCTTCACTTACCTCGATGTTCTCTGAACTTTCTTCATTTTCTTCATCATCATTGTCGAATGTTGATGAAGTGGCTTTGAGCGCTATTCCCTTTTTCTTTTTATCGTTCTCTTCGCTTTGGCTTAGTCTGCTTAGTTCCAATTCGTGCTCATGAAGTTTTCCAAAGAGGGTAGCTAAAGTCATCGTGGATAAATCTCTTGATTCTGATATTGCTGTCACTTTGGGTTGCCAAATCTTGCTAAGACATCTCAAAACTTTGTTAATCAAATTTTCGTTAGAAAAACTTTTGCCTAAAGATGTAAGATGATTAACTATGTGGGTGAACCTCTTTTGCATTTCCTGAATGCTTTCTCCTTGGTTCATTCTGAATAATTCATATTCACGAGTTAGAGAATTTATTCTCGGCCTCTTAACTTCACTAGTACCCTCATGGGTAACTTGCAAAGTATCCCACATTTCTTTAGCAATTTTACAATTTGAAATTCTAAAAAACTCATCATATCCCAAAGCAGTAGTAATAATATTTTTGGCTTTTAAATTAAATTGAACTTTTCTTTTGTCTTCATCAAACCATTTATTTCGTGGTGTTTCGGTCCTTACACCATCGACCTCATGTGTGGGTATAAAAGCGCCATTTTCGACAGCATCCCATACATCTAGATCAATAGCTTCGATGAAGATTTTCATTCTTTTCTTCCAATATGCATAACCATCCCCATTGAAAAAGGGTGGTCGGTTTATGGAAGATCCTTCTGAAAAATCATTTGAGGAAGCCATGTTCTCTTGAAACTGCTAAGCTCTTTATACAAGAGTCTAGCTCTGATACCACTTGTTACCAAGTGGCTTCCAGTACTCAAGAGGGGGGTGAATTGAGTATAAATTTTTTTTCGCAAAACCTCTTTTTAATTAAAACGAATATCAAAAGCTTAATAAATAAATACACAGAAGGAATGAGAAGAAGAAAAAAAACAATAAAGAATAGCGAAAAATAAATGTGCAGTAAAATAAATTGCATAAAATAAAGAGATTAGGGAAAAGAGAAGCAGGCACAATATTTATCCTGGTTCGACCACTAACCCACTTGTGGTTTACGTCCGTCCTCGAAAGTCGAGATTTTTCACTAAGTATACAAGCTTCAATAGGTGCTTGCTACCGTTACAAAATAGAGCACTTTTCACACACGGGGACACTCTACCCTTGTGCTAAAGTCTCACCTACAGGATACCTCACCCTTATACAAACCTTGAGGGATACCTCACCCTCGATACAAAATATCAGAAAAATAGATGAAGAGAAACTCTCACTCAGAGTAAGTAATACAAATTGAAGCACTATAGAGCTCTCTAACAATATCTCAGAATTTTACCAAAAGAGCACAGAGAGAAAGAGAGAATTATGTAAACAGCGTTTTAGCACAGCCAAAAAATAATTTCAAGGATTGGTGTGTGTCAGCCGTGAGGGAAGGTCTCTATTTATAGAGCTTTTGATTAGAAAACTTTGCTGGGAAAATTGAATGCATAATAAATGCAAAATACGTTTGCGTATCAAATTCAAAATTTAAAACCAGAAACTCGTGGGTATTCGAATACCTTATTGTGGTATTCGAATGCCTCTGATATCAGAATATATAAAAACAGTTTAAGCTCAGGTTATTCGAATACCTTATTGTGGTATTCGAATACCACTTATATCAGTATATAAAAAACAGTTCTGACCCACGTTATTCGAATACCATATCAAGGTATTCGAATGCCACTGCTTGAAAAACGTTTCAGAAGGCATTTTAGAGACAAGTTATTCGAATACTACTATGAGGTATTCGAATACCTCTGAATAAAACACATTTTTTAAAGGCTTTTAAGAGATTGTATTCGAATACCTCTAAGGTTATTCGAATGCCTCTATTTGAAAACATGATAAACACCTTTAGAAAACAGATTAGGTGATTTCTGATTTTCACAAACTCTTTGATCAAATTAAAACCTTAATTTAGTTTATAAGAAAACATGTTTTTAGATCTTTTGACTTAAACCCTGAGATATCCTATGAGAGCTCTGTACAAGAGAGATCCTAAGTCCTAAAGCTAAACTTGAAGAACTTGAACTTGATCTCTTCATTATCTTCATATTTGTTATCATCAAAACTTATCATCAATGTTGCATGGTAATCACATTAATGACTCAATTTAATTATATATTTTAAATATTAAATTCAAAATAATAAATGTAGATGAATAAACTAATAAGAAAGAAAAAATTAATGATTTTTCTTGATGATTGGGGGAAATTCAAAGAACATTGTGACTTGATCACATAAATTTTTATTTATTTTTGGCACTAATAATATGAATAGAGGGATTTTCTACAACACAGTAGTCAATCAAAAGCCTAACAATATGCCTTAATATGAATGGGATTTTCAATTTTGGAGGAATAGTCTCACCAAAAAAGAATGATTGAAGGATACGAACTCCACTCTAGTTGGTTTGTCTTCATGTTTGAGGGACATCAGCTATTCTTCTGTGAACTCATCATAGGTAACTCACTATCCATCACATTCTAATAGTAAACATTTTTTTTTCTTGTCTGCAATATTATATGGTATTAAATTTTATGATGATCTTATCAGTCTAATTTACACAATACTGTTCATGTGCGGTATTGAATGATAGATTTTTTAATATATGTAAACTACCATAGTCACCAATTTTCTAAAATCTAGATTAATTGAATGTCAAATGTTGTTGAGCATCTATTGGTTTAGCCCATTTGTGATTTTTTATTGGGCTCTTATAAGCACTTAAACCCATGTGGATAATGTTGTTTTAGGTTTGTGGGCTTTATGTATGGGTGTTCTATGATCGGTAGGTTAACCCATATTGTAAACACAAGGAAAGGCCCCTATTCTCATCTTATATGTATTGTGGTTATCCCATTGAAGCCACAAGGGTTTTTTGCGCATATAGGAATAAGGATAGTTTCTCTCCTCTACATACACGCACTGTTCAAAATTTCCTTTTAAAGGTCGGGCATGACCGAGCTCATATTTGTCTTTTTCAAGTGATTCTATAACCCGATCTCTTGTATATTATAATTTATACATGCCATAATTTGGGGTTAAATAGATTTAAGAATTTTGACATGTCGTTAATTAGTTTGAAACAAAATTCTTTCAATTGGTATCAGAGCCAATTTAATCCTAATTATGGTTGTAAATTTCTTCTTGTTGAGAATGTGAATTTTGGTCAATTCAAGAACATCATTTTTAAAAAAAAAATAATCAAAACCCAAAATTGATCCCGTTGTTTAAAGTTTTGACAAATTTTCAATGTGTAATTTATGTGTATTTTTTGTGCAATTTTGTCGAAATCTCTTCTGCTATTGGGCTCCCCCTATGGCCCAACAAGTGGTATCAGAGCTGATAGTTTGTTTGGGCCGAGTATTTGAAGACGGTGATTGGTGCTCGGGTTCGGTCTAACCTATGTTGTGGAGCACATTGACAAGATTTGAGTCTTGGTTGGTAACCCCGTGAATACTCGGAATCGCTTCCGCTTGAGGGGAGCATACTAATGTTGGGACTCACACTTGAGGGAGAGAATGTTGGAAATTCAAGTGTGAGTGTTGAAGTCCCACATTGGTAAAGAATGAGTTAAGTGAAGAGTATATAAGTGAGAAGACCCATAGACTCATTGCCTTAAGGTTTTGGGTCAAGATATGGCGTTAGACCCACTATTGTGGTTTCTCACTTAGCCCATTAATGGAGATCTCCCTTACTATTGGGCTCCTCCTATAGTCCAACATTGAATTCTATAATGATCTTATTAGTTTAATTTACACAAAATTGTTCATGTGCCTTTTCTACCATGAAAATGAATAATAAAAGGGAAAAAAATTGTTTCAGTCATTTCCACAAACACAAATGAATAATAAAAGGAAAAAATTTTGTTTCAGTCATTCAATGCCATCATTCAACCACTTCTGCAGTAACCTTGACCTCGCCCAGCTTCAGGTTCTAATCCAGTTCCACCAAGGGTAAGGGGCACAAAATGGGGGGAAAAAGCTCTATAGCAGAAAAAGAGAGGAAATCAGACAAAAGAAGAAGAAGAAGCAGAAAAAAAAGGAAATCAAACGAAAGAAAGGGAAAAAACCTACCTGGATGATGGGGTTCAATGCCATCATTCAACCACTTCTGCAACGACCTTGACCTCGCCCAGCTTCGGGTTCTAATCTAGTTCCACTAGGGGCAGGGGGCACAAAATGGGGAAAAAAAGCTCTAAAGCATAAACCATTTCACAAATAGCTATATGGGGGTGGAAAGTTTAGAATGACCTATTGTAATAGCCTCTGTCCTATGTTTCTTAGACTCCTCTCCTTTGTCCTATGCTTCATAGACTCCGCTCCCTCCCCTACTCTTTAGCTTCCTGTCACTAAAGCCCACCTAGCACATCCCTTTAGCACGGGATAATCAACAAAGTGCCATGAGATGTTTTTAACAAATGCATATTTGTATGCTTGATACCTGTATTTAAACAGAAAAAAGCATAGTGGAATTTTGTGTTCTGCATTTGTATCGTTTATAGATTTTCTTGTAAGAACTGGTTGGTCATCATATGGGCCTTCATAATGGTAGCTCTAGAATTGGGGTTTTTACGCTTGAAAACGGCTGCTGTAACACCCTGGAACACATGTTAGGCTTGTATATGGTTACGAAGGTGGCTTAATACTTACTTAACGTGTATGTGTGGTTGTGTGACTGTCTGAGCACGTTTAGGCACTTTACTGTAATACTATATGTGAAATATAGCTGTTATTTGCTCCGGAAGTGGCTTAAACTGCTTAGTTAGTGGAAATAAATATGGGGAGTTTGTTTCCAAGTCACAAATGTGTGGTTTGTGCAACAGTTAAAGTTTGAGGTTAATCAGAGTTAAGTTTGCATTTTTAAGCATATTGGTTGTGTATTTTGATGCCAGATTGACTACCAGCAGATATGAAAAAATGTGGAAATGGTGAAATAAGATTTTTAATGAATCTCATAATTTATTTTAAACTTGTTGGAAGATAGAAATCTAGATTTAGTGAAATCTAGGTGTTCTTAGAAAATTGAGAGTTTTAGTGCTTGGCTATAAAAAGCCAATTTGGATTTCTCTTCCTCATATCTCAAGGCTGAGAAAGGAAGCAAAGAAGAGAAAAGAAAAGAAAAAAGAAGGAGAAAGAAGGAGGAGAAAGAAGAATGAGAAAGAGGAGAATGAAGAGGCAAGCAAGGATTGGAGAGCTTGGATCCATTCTTGGCCATCTTCAAGACCTTGGGGTAGGGGAAAAACCTTGTTTTTTACTCATCTTCTTATTTTTTTTATCTTGTTCATGAGTATTGGCATGATAGGAAAGTTAGGTTTTTGAGTGTAATTTTGGTTGTTTGGGCTTGAATCTTGTTATAGAAGTTGATGATGACTTGTTTTTGAGTTGTTGGGTGAATGGAAATGGATTTCCAACCCTTGTATGCTTTAAATTCCATTTGAGTGGAGAATTAGGATTTTAGGTTTTGAAATGGATGTTTATCTTTGATCTTTGGTTTTAAGTGAAATCAAAATGGTTTAAGAAGTTTAAGGTTGTGATTAATGATTTCCTATGTGTTTGAGAACTTATTGGGGTCTTAGAATCACTGAAAAACTGGATTGGAATGACCAAAATCCAAGAAAATGACTAATGGAACAGTACCACGTGCTGCAAAGTTTATGCAGAGCTTCTGGTTGGGTGACACAGCCCGTGTCTGTGGACACAGGGTGGGCCGTGTCATTTGACACGGGCCGTGTCTGAGCCATAACTTTTCAAAATGTTATTTTTTAGATGTTTTCCAAGTTCTTGGCTTGATGGGATCATTGACACATGTTTCCTAAAGTGTGTGGAGACTTTAATAGGAGTATTAAATGAAGGGGATATGTGATGAATGTAAATCAATTGATATGTTATTTATTGTGGTATTTAACATCATTGTATTTCATGTTAGTAGTTAGGAATATAAATCAATTGACATGCTGTTATTACAGTAATTGACATTATTGTTGTTCCTTAACTATGTTGATGAAGTTGAGCCCTCATTGTTGATGATCATAATATGATTTTGAATGAGAAGGTAATCAATCCTTCCTATCACTGTGATTGTTGTGGTGATCTAATGTGATTTTGAATGAGAAGGTAACCAATCCTTCCTATCACAAAGGTCATTGTTGTTGAAGACCGTGTAGTTGATGAGACTTCACTACCCGAATAGGGTGATCATACATTTTTGTAAGTGAAGAGGAAACATTCATTCCATATCATAGTAATGAGTTGAGGATGGTCTTTCTCTCACACCCCGTGGTTTTGCTGGAACTGGGTTTCCAGTGCTTGTTCAAAGCTTATGGAACTGAGTTCCTTTGTTTTTATCAAGGCTCATGCATTCATGACTTTTCCATAGAATTGGGTTCTTGTAAAAGGATTCATACATTATGTATTTCATATTTAGGAAATTGTATAGGCATGCACACTAGACATAAATTGGCATAGCATGACGATTGTATGAGCGGTTGCTATCATAACATTATTTCATGCATTGCAATTATATTGGCAATTGCGTGTCTCTGAGATGGAAATGTTGTGTTTGTGTCTCTGAGATAGAGATGTTGTTTGCTTTTGTGACTGAAGTGTTTATATGATAATTGAGTATATTATCTGGGTTTATATCTCTGAGATGGAGGTATTGTTATTGTGTCTCTGCAACGGAGATGATGCCTTGGTGTCTCTGAGAAAGAGATGACATTTTTGTTAGCGTGGCAATCTCTAGAAGACTATTTGTAGTAAATGAGTTTTTATACAAACTTATAAAGTGTGAATCTATTTCAGGAAGAGAAAGGACTTGGTTTTGGCTTTTGCCACCTTTCTAGCTTGTTATGTATGAGACTTGAGTTTACAAATGTGTTGTTCCCCAAAATTGCTGGAATGTTTGTGATGACATGGTTTATGATTTTTATCTACTGAGAATACGTGATTTTCACCCCTTTGTGTGTGTTTCCATGATAATTACAGGGAGGAAGTCTAATGAAAAATGAAGACCAGCAAGAGCTTGGAGTGCTTAGCTTAGTATAGCTGAGTAGTTTCTTTCGATATGATGTACGTATTGTATTTGTGATAGATACAGTTGTTGTGTATTATTTATACATTCGAGACTCATATTTTCTATATATACATGGCTTTGTTATATTGGAAATTGCATAGTTTTGGAAGTAGCATGACCAGTGATGTGTTATTCTTTTATATGACTATATATCTAGATAGCAAATATTAGGATGTTACAGCTTTATTCCTACCTTTCCAAATCTCCCACAATAAGGTGGCAATTAGAGCTATGCTTGAGGTATAGAACTGTTTATCCCCATTGTAGGTTAGATCTTTTTCCAACAACCATTTATCAATTCGGGAAACTGTCTTAGGTGTGAGCAAACATTGGACTTGAGCCCCAAACCACATTGGAGTGGTCCACGGGTATAACAAAAGGGCATGCTCAATTGTTTCCATTTTTCCTATATAGAATGGGCAAAAAGGGTCCCTGATCACTCTTTTTTTATATAGGTTAGCTCGGACCAGTAGGGCATTGTGACATATTTTCCATATAAACAATTTGACCTTTTGAGGGACCTGGAGCTTCCAAATACTATTTCATAGCTCTTTAGGAATGGATACTGATAAGGACTGTTGTGGTGTCCGTGGGACAGAGTCTTTTTTGGCCACATGGTATGTTGTTTTAACTGAATATACCCCTGGCATAAAAATTATTTTACATTATCACTGTCATTTTATTAAACTCATTTTAATGACACAATTTGAAAAGGATAGAGATCCTTTCTTGTGCCAAAAAACAGGAGAAGTCCTGTTAGTTATATCCCTATCTAAGTTGCTTATTATTATTTATTTATTTATTTTACCTTCTTAACTCTCCTTTATTAAATAACAGGACCTCTCCTGTTTTTTGGCTATAGGAGGGGATCCTTATTCATTTGAAAACTGGTATAAGATAGTTAGATCTAATTTTGATTTATAGGTAAAAAATTTTATATTTTCATCTAATTATATATGTTCATTTTAATTAGATGACAATTTGAAAGCTGGAATATTGTAGTTTGATTGAACTTTTGTATTTTTTTTCCTAAGATAAATTTTTATCTTATAATGTAGTATGGGTCAAGTGCCTTTATATTATTTAATTAATTACATACTATATATAATTTATCGAATTAAAATATTTTCATTAGAAGGTAAGGTTGGTATCATATTTTCTTCATTAAATACCATCATTAGCAAGCCATAGGAATGATAGGATTTAAGTGTCTAAAGTGATAAAAGCATCTTTTATTCCATACCATAGACAGGAAAAAATTGCATTAATTTGTATAAAGTGCCCTATCTCCTCAATCTGAAGACAGGGAAAAAAATATCGTTAAAAAAATAGACAGGAAAAAAATTCTAATAAAAAAAGTAGGAAAATTTGCATTAATTAAAAATAGATTAATGTTATTACACAATACGTATTAAAGCAATTTAACATTGTCATTAATGGATGCAATTTGTATAATGCGCATTAATACGCATTAATACACAATGCAACATCCATCATTGTCATTGTTATTTTTGGCCCCATAATAGGCGTATCACATTTTCTCTATCACACGAAAAATTACTTATACAAAGAGAGTACGTCAAATAAGCCTTAAATAAACAATATGTATTGTTTTTCTCTCTTTTTTTTTTTGGTTTTGGGGGGTTGGGGGAAGCTTAGGCCCAGTATTGTACCAAAAAACAAAAATAAAAAACAATAGGTTTCAAGTATAAAATATCCATATAAAAAAAAGTATAAAGTATCTATTTATTGTTTGGATAATAAGTAAGGATTATTATGTATTGAAAATTAATGTCGTCTTAGCTACTGTGATGAGGCTTAAAGAAGTTAAACATGAAGAGCATTTACACTTCATTAAACTTTAAAGAAGATAGACTTTCAATTTTGGGAAGATTCATGCTAATTGCTTTGTAAGTGATTGATCTCTTGTAGTGTAAATAAGAATGTGGCTCCAAAATTGAGATTAAACTTTTCTGGATTCATCAATTTTAGAATTTATCAAAAAAAAAATCATGAAGCCAACTGCAATACATGATATACTTTAATTTTTAAATTAAACGAGAGATATATTATTAAGATAAATCCCACCAATTTAAAATTTTTTATGAAAGATAATAATCACAATTATTATGTGATAGATACATAATGGAAAAACTCCTGTCTAGCTTGATAAATATTTGAAGTTCATGAAGAGACAATTACTTATCTTTTTTTTATTTTAATGAACAATGGGGAAAAACTCAAAAAAAAAAAAAACAAAACAAAACAAAACTACACAGTTACACTATGAACAAAAGAAACATTACTAGCATCAACAAGCAAGGCAATAAATAAAAATGAAGGAGCATAAGCAAAACTATGCAAATTAGGGTGAAGCATATGCCCATGTTTAGCCATGAGATCACGAGAAGAATTTCTTTCTTTATAAGTATGGAGAATATCAACATGCTAATCTTCCAATAAGAGTTTTTTTATTTGAGCAATAATATGTGCACACAAGTATCAAGAATCTAAATCAGAATGAATAATATTAAGGACACTTCTAGAATCTGTCTCAATCATCAATCTCGAAATTCCCGTAACACGAGCTAGAGACAAACCATTCAGAAAACCATACAACTCTGCCATAATTATGGACATGGTTCCAAGATTAGCAGCAAAACCATATAGGAACCCACCAAACTCATTTCTAGCAACACCCCCACAAGTAGCAATACAGGTATCTCTAACGAAAGAGCCATTCACATTCCATTTCACCCAACCAGAAGGAGGCAAACTCCAAGTAATAGAGGATTGCACAGAAATAGGAACTCTACTATGACATAAGTCTTTAGAATCCAAAACCATTTGGTACTCCAAAGTAAGATTACAAATTCTATGAAATCAAGAGGAAATAACATCTCTAGGACCATTAAAAAGAAATTTATTCCTCTACTGCCAAAAAAATCTCCATGCAATAGAAAATAACAAATCTCAATGAAGATTGGAAGATATACCAAAATCTCCCTTCAAATTAGTATTCATTCAATCAAACAAGTCCAAACCAACAAAGACACAATGAAATTCATACTTCACTAAAGAGACCAAGTCCTTCTAACAATGACTCATCTTCTTTCATCATATAAAATTAGCATTGTTTCTCCTCTACACAAAATTAGCATCATTATCATAATTCTTTCTATAATTATCTAGATATGATAAATTTAAAATTTTTACCTCTATTTCTAATTGAAACACTATCCTCCTATACTTTATGCCTCCATTGCTTTTCTTTTACTTTGCTTATTTTTTACGATAAAAGCCCATTAATATATAATCCATACACCTATATTCTTCAACGTGTCTCTTTTTTTCTTATGTGCCTACCTCCTCTTGCTCTTCATCAATGCATAGCAACATGTATACTCTTCATTCCATTGTTGGTGCTACAGATAGGGAGACCAAAATGTTAGATAAAATGTTGAATTTGTTACCTCATGGTTATAAATTCTATCCTGATGACGTTGAATTGATCATGTATTATTTGCAAGTCAAGATTGCCGGTGATTTTACAATTCCTGGTCGAATTCACGATGTTGATGTTTACAAGCATTCTCCTTAACAACTCAATGGTAATATATTTATATACAATTTTTCTTATTTCTTTTTCTTTCTTTTGTTTGGGAAATATTCATTAAATATTCAGTTGATGTTACGAATTGATATTGGACTATAACATCTATCAAATTCTTAACTTGGAATCTCTTAACATACTCAGCACAACCAAAATGGAAGTTTGAGATTAATGATTTTGACATAGATATATCAATTCCCAGTTTCTTTAAGATGTCTAAGTATCCCCACCTTAGCATCCATTATACAAATGTCCTAAGATGGCATACTACTAATTAAGGTTGTATATAGTAGTTCAAAAGAATGTTTTGTAAATAAATTTATTGAATTATTACAATTGATTTTGTTTTGTTTCATTGATGTAATTTACACAAATAAATATAAACGAGAATGAGAGCAACACACATATTTTTTTACTTCAAGAAGTCAAAAATACCCAAATGGAAATCATCCTTGAAAGGTATCAGGGCAAGGATGAGAGAAAGAGAACACAAAACCAAAAGAAAAATGAAAGAATGAAAGTTTGATCTATTTCATTGATACTTGAAAATGATCTCACATTGTACATATATAGTGAGTAGCTCTTATCTGAGCATAACCAATTCTAGTTTAGTTATAACTAACTTCCGTTATTAGTTATATCTGCCTAACTAACCATTCTCTCTTACATTCTCCCTCAAACTCAGCAATGGAAGAGTTCCAACTCTGAGTTTGTCTCTGAATTCACTGAACAGGGAACTAGAAATTACCTTTGTTAAAATATCTGCAACCTGTGCATGAGCTGGAATGTGACTAATTCTGACTCTGCCTGTAATGACATGATCTCTGACAAAGTATAAGTCAATTTCAAAATGTTTTATTTTGGAATGAAGAAAGGGATTAGCAGCAAGAAGAACTACATTCAAATTGTCACAATAGACCATTGGTGGAGTTGATAAAGGAACATGTAGTTTAGTGAGTAATGATCTCATCCATGTCAACTCAGTAACCAGTAGAGCAATACTTTGAAATTCAACTTCTGTGTTGGATCTAGAAACAACATGTTACTTTTTAGAGCACCAACTTACCAGATTTGAGCCAAAATAAACACAATATCCTTATGTTGACTTTATGTCATCAAGATCAGACCCCCAATTGGAATCACTGAATCCAACCAAGTCCAATGTAGTTAGTTTCTGAAGATGCAAACCAGCAGATGAAGTAGCAGACAGATATCGAAGGATCCTTTTGACAGCTTTCCAATGAGAGTCAAGTAGAATTTGCATGAACTGGTATACTCTATTAACACAATAATCTAATTCAGGTCTGGTGATTGTAATGTACTGCAAACTACCAACCACTGACCTATAAAGACTTGGATCATTAAATGGGATACTGCCAGTTGCTGAGAGTTTCAATTTAGTAGTCATGGGTGTGTGATAAGGCTTGCAGCCAGTCACTTTAGCCTTAGCAAACAAGTCTTAAACATATTTGGTCTTAGACGAGCAATCCACCAGTGGCAGTTTTCTGAAATTCGATTCCAAGAAAGTAATGTAGTTGACCTATATCTTTCAGTGCAAATGAGGAATTGAGGCTACTGATAAGGTTTGCAATAGGTAAGGAAGAATTCCCTATAATTATAATATCATCCACATAGATAAGAATCAATAGTGTTGATGTTGGAGTAATTCTGGTAAACAATGAAACATTTGATTTTGTAGAGACAAAATCTAATGCATATAGAGCATAGGAAAGCTTCTGAAACTAGGCTCTTGGGGCCTGTTTTAGACTATATAGGGCCTTTGTCAACTTGTAAACTTGACTGCCATTGCCAATTTCATATCCCTGAGGTTGATCCATATAAATCTCTTCTTGTAAATCTCCATTCAAAAAGGCATTGTTGATATCTAATTGATGGATAAGCCAATTGTGGAATAAAGCCAATGTTAGGATAATCCTAATTGAAGCAGGTTTGATAGCAAGACTGAAAGTTTCATTGTAATCAGAGCCAGGTCTCTAGTTAAACCCCTTAGCCACTAACCTTGCTTTATGTTTCTGTATGGACCCATCTGGATTGTATTTACTATTTAACTGTAAAAACCCACTTACTGCCAATAGGGACTCTATCCTTAGGTAAATCAACTAGAGTCCAATTATTATTTCTCATTAAGACATTATATTCATCATCCATTACTTGTTTCCAACAAGGTTGAGAAAGTGCTTGCTTGATAGAACTAGGTTCTAAAGAAGTTGAAAATACCTTTGGTTTATGAATCCCAGTCTTTGCCCTAGTAGTCATAGGATAAAGATTGACTGGTGTAAAACCAATTGGATGAATAGCAGCAATAGTTTCGGGCTAATCAGGAGCTGTAACAGGAACTGTAACAAGTGTAGAACTAGAGGGAACCGCATCAATAGTACCCTACTGATCAATAACTTGCTCAAATAATTCATTAGTAACCATAGCAGTATTATGAGGAAAATTGGTTGCATAATGACCATTAATATGTAAAGAATTCTGAAACAGAACTGGTATAACAGGAACAGTAGACTGGTGTGTTGACTCAGAAGCTAAATGTAAGTTTGGATGAAAAACAGTGGGATTAAGTTTGAAGGGAAATAGATGTTCATCAAAAATGACATTTTTGCTAAGGATGATTTTCCCCGAGGGTGTTAGACATTGATAGCCCTTATGTTATGTTCCATACCCAAAAAGACACATTGTTGAGATTTAAAATCAAACTTGTGTTGATTATAGGGTCTAAAAAAGGGATAATATGCACATCCAAAGACTCTAAAGGTGTCATAAGAAGGCTTTTTATGAAAAAGAACTTCTGTAGGAGATAAGTTTTTAAGAATAGGTGTAGGGAGAATTGATTAACTGAGTAACAGTGATAAAAGAATGACCCCAGTAAGAGAGAGGTAGAGATGAGGCTGCTAACAAGGTTAATCCTACTTCAGCAATATGTATATGCTTCCTTTCAGCACTTCCATTTTGCTGATATATGTAAGGACACAATAGCCTGTGAATGATACCATGTGACTCAAGGTATTTGGATAAAGTAAGGTATTCTCTAGCATTATCTGTCTGAAGAGCTTTCAATTTTGTACTCAGTTACAACTCAGCCAATTGTTTGAAATTAAGAAAGGCATAAAACACTTTAGACTTACTGTGCAAGAGATAAACCCAAGTATACTTAGAATAAGCATCAACAAAATGCACATAATATCTTGCTCCATTTATTGAATTAAGGGGGGCTGGACCCCAAACATCACTATACACAAGTTCAAGTGGAGAATTGTATACAAATTTTTGAAAAAGAAAAGGGCAATTGATGAGATTTGCCCATACAACAAGCAGAACAAACACTGAAAGAATTAGTAATAGAAACAGGAAAATTACAAGACTTTAAGACACTAAAAACTATTTGAGAAGCAGGGTGTCCAAGTCATGAATGCCAAACCTGAAAATTTGAATTTGAACTAGTTGAAGCAAGACTGGAAACAATTGGATGAGTGGAAGATACTTGGTGTAGACTGTGAAATACATAGAGACCATGCTTAAGGGTTCCTTGGAGAAGTGTCTCCTTGGTAACCTGAGATTTAACAAAACAAGTGTCAGAATGAAATTCAAAATAAACTGCATTATCTCTGGAAAATTGAGAGACACTCAATAGATTCTTTGTAATTTAAGGAACATGTAACAAATTATTCAAAAGAAAGGATTTGAACTAGAATTAGAAACAAATTCAGAATTCCCTACATACATAATAGACAAACCTGATCCATTCCCAACTAGAACTTTATCATTACCACTATATTCCATCTTTTGCATCAGATTAAAGGGCTCGGGTGTCATGTGATGTGTGGCACCAGAATCTGGGTACCAATTGGGATCATACAATGTAGCAGGTGTAGCAAGCACATTACTCATTGAAAGATTGGCATTTGGAGCATTATGAGAAACAACATATCTATTGTCAAAAGCTTGATTAGAAGTACCATAACCAAAACTAGTAAAATTAGGATCAAATCTATGCCAGTAATTAAGAGAAAGATGACCAAATTTCCCACATAATTAACAATATGGCTTATTGAATTTACCTCCTCCTCTACCAAACCTATCCCTGCCTGAGCCTAAGAAATTTTGATTTTGAGGATTTGGATTGAACCTTGTTTGATCATTGGAGAAAAATCCTTGAGATATGAAATTTTCTTTTTTTTGTTGATGCTTATTGGATTGAAACTGAGTCACATTTGCCTGGATTAACCTATTATCAGCTTTCTTAAACCGCTCAATTTTTTTCTTGTGTCATGAGAAGAGCTTCAATCTATCTTACTGAAAAAGGATCAGTTATTGATGTAATTGATGTGACAAAGGCTTCATATTCTTTAGTTAATCCATCCAAGATTGCTTCTATATGATTAGTTTCATCAACAGGTGCTCCAATTGATGCTAAAGTGTCCCCGATCTTCTTGATTTCAAGCAGATACACACTTACAGAGGCTTGTTTCTTTGTATTCCTCAGCTGAAGCTTGAGTTGTCTTACTTTTGCATGAAAATGAGAAGAAAAGAATTCTTCCAACTGTTTCCAAACCTAATGTGAAAATTCATATCCCACCATGCGAGTTGTAAAAGACTTACTCATTGAGGATAACAGCCAAGACAATAAGAGTTGATCTTGCTATTCCCAATTAAGAAAATTATCACTGATTACTCCATTTTTCTTCATCTTCTGGAGTTGCAAACTTCTTGGGAATTACTGCTCCTATGATATACTTGTGAAGTTTATACCCTTTGATAGTTGCCAGTGCTTGTTGTTTCCTAGGTAGAAAATTGTCTTCATCAAGTTTGATCGAGACTAGATTTAAGAATGCATGAAGAACAAAAGAACTTGAGGTTGACATTGCCGTTTGAGAGGAATCCTGGGAAGCCATGGAAGCACAAGCTCTGATACCATGAAAGGTATCAGGACAAGGTTGAGAGAGAGAGAGAGAGAACACAAAACCCAAAGAAAAATGAAAAAAAGAAAGTTTGATCTATTGCATTGATACTTGAAAATGATCTCACATTGTACATATATAGTGAATAGCTCTTATATGAGAATAACCAATTCTAATTCTAATTCAGTTATAACTAACTTCTATTATTAGTTATACCGCCTAACTAACCATTCTCTCTTACAATCCTGATCGTGCTGTTAGAGACTTTGGTTTTTGGCGGCTGGAAGAGGCAATCCAATTAATAAGTAGCAATGGTACTACAATTGGATTTAAGAAGACTTTAGTCTTTTATGAAGGAAAGCCTAGAAATGCAGTAAAAGTCAATTGGATTATGCAAGCGTTCACACTAAATAAAGATAAGAATCTTGCAAGTTCAAGTGCGACTCTTCCTTGCGAGATAAAATATTCATGACCCTTCAATTTGAAAATAATAATGCATGAGTTTTTACTTTTCTTAGGAGTGATTTTAAGTTAACTATTCTATATAGAAAACATATATTTTAATAAAGAGATGATAGTGAAATGCATATTTAATGAAGGAAGATATAATTTGCTTTTTCTATTTTAAATTAATAAAGTTAAATAGTTAAAAAACAAATAACATATTTTTTGTATATAATAACTTATTTTTAATAAAATAAATCACGTATTTTCAATAAAAAGATATAAAATAATTTCATTGTAAAGGTATAAATTTTTATATAATAACATATTTGTTTACATTTTAATGTTTGAAATCGTCAAAACTCTATTATTTTATAATAAAAAATATCATTTTTAAAATTGTGATATTATTTTATATTTTATAAACATATGTTATATTATATATCTTTTCTAGGTTCGATTTTTAGACGTATAACTTTTTCTATGAAAATATTTTATTTTTTATTAAAAATACGAAATTTTCATATTTTGGAAAATGGTAAGTTATTTGTTTTTATTTTTTTTAATTTTGTTAATTTAAAAGAAATTCAATTTCTCTTTTTCATTAAATACACATTTACTATTTTATTTTTTCATTAAAAATAAATTTTACTATTCTCGCTTCGTTAACTTGTGTGATTTTTTTATTATTATTTTAACATTGTGATTTTAAACCATCAAAACATAATGAAATTAGTAATGAAAAATTCGTGTAAGAGTTTATCTATCTATAAAACAAATTGTAGCAAGTGGGTTTTTGGTGTTTATCATTATATAATACTCTTAAATTACATTATATATTAACAAATTATCATAGTCTCTTAAATATGTTTAAGTTTGTATTTAGGTGTAACTGAATGATTGGGTTCTTTGTAAAATTTATAAGAATAAGCGTGAAAGAGAAAGTCAGGACACTAAAAAAATGACGCTATCAACGAAAGTGTTTACCACTACGCAAGATCAACCAAATCAACTTTTTTCAACTCTACATATGCAAACTCCCTCTCCTCTTCTATCTCGAAGAGGCATACGTACCCAAACTCATTTCTTCCTCCTTCTTCACTTCCAGTGATACCATTGGATAAGTATGATCGATTAATTGAGCAAATAAACTTTGATAATAATGTTACATTTTTAGACTTCAAACAAGAAGGCTATCCTCCCAAAAATCAATTCTTTCCTAGTCCATTCCCACCAAATGAGCCACTTCCTTAAGCCACCCTCACTAGGTCATATTATCTTCACCAAAAGATCACTACTTCATATTCAGTATTAATCTACCATTTCTCATATGGAACCTAAGTTGCTCAGGAAATTGTTTATTTTTTATAGTTCTCTTCTACATTGGAAATTGAATTTGTTGCTTTTACTTCAACCTCATTCATCAAACTTTTTGATGGATAGGATTATTTTTGTTTTATACCTTGTACCTTATTGCTATTAGTAGATATATGCTTCTGAAAAATTTGAGATTTTATTTGTGGATTAAAATAGTTCAATGCTAATCCTCAAGGGCTTTTATAAGTACAATCACAATCAGATAAAGAGAGCTAGAACTTCCTGGGAAATGAGGCTATCTACAGAACGGACAGCTTAAATGAAAGGGTCTGTCTGTTCTTTTATTTTAACCCGTGACAACGAAAGGAAGTCCGATAGAAACCCCCTCTTTTTTAAAGAAAAGGGTCCCTCGGAGCCGGACATCTCAATGTTGCAACCTTTTCGATTAAACTTGCAGAGGGATCTTATTCCACGGGACTAAGAGCAAGGAAGGACTAAAAAATTTAACACGCCGTTTTGTTTAGAATTTTTTGTTACTTACGACTACATTGTGAGTGTTGGTAGATAAATAAGTATATAATAATGATCACAACCAAGTTTAATTTAAAAATTGAGTAAATTACACTCACTCACCTCCACGTTTGATGATATTACACTCAGCCTCATTCTTTTTTAAAAATGACACTCACTCACATTAATTGATTAAGTTATATAATTGTGTAAATATTATCAGTTAAAATTTATAAGATTTTTAGCATTTACAATTATTTATGAAAAAAAATATTTTTAAAAAATATTATTATGTATAAATATTATCGTTAAAATCTAGTAATATTTTTTTATCGCTTAAAATTTGATAACATTACTAGTTAAAAAATGTATATATTTTTTCAAAAAACTCCTTACACACCCACACGAGAGAAAATTATAAGAGTTTTTTTTATAAAAAATATTATTATATATACTTATTACTAATTAAAATTTGTAAGGTTTTCAGTATACACAATTATTTTTAGTATACACAGTTTTTCATAAATAACTGTGAATGCTAAAAACTCTATAGATTTTAACTGATAATATTTACACAAAGAATGGGGCTGATTTTTTTTAAAAAAATATTTTTTTATAAATAACTATGAATACTGAAAATCCTATAGATTTTAACTGATAATATTTACACAATTATGCAACTTGATCAATTAATGAGGGTGAGTGTCATTTTTAGAAAAAAATGAGGCTAAGTGTAATATCATCAAACCTGAAGGGGATAAGTGTAATTTACTCTTAAAAATTTTCATCTTTTTCACCCAATGCCCCCTTCCCCAAAAAAAAATCACTTCTCATTGTCTTAAGAAGAATTTCTAAATTATTAATCTAATAATTTTTGTGAAACCACTGGAGGTTAAATTGCATTAATTAAAAACAGACCAATGTTATTACACAATGCGTATTATGCATAATGTATTTTATCAATTCGTAATTAATAAATCATGATAGCATAAAAATTGAATTAAAAAGTTAAATCGAATAACAAAGTGCTTGCATTCTAGACAATATATATTCGGAGTCCCTAATTCATAATTGGACGGTTTACACTGGCAAGAAAATTCTTTGCAAACAAAATCTTTCCCAATATAGACATTTCAACTCCCGTTAACCTCATTGTATGATATGAAAGAATTTTGTTTCAAACTAATTAATGATATATCAAAATTCTTAAATTTATTTAATCCCAAATTATGGCATGTATAAAATATAATATACAAGAGATCGAGTTATAGAATCACCTGGAAAGGATAAATATGAGTGCGGTCATGCCCGATCTTTAAAGGGAAATCGCGAACGATGCATGTGTGTAGAGGAGAGAAACTATTCTCATTCCCTATATGCGCAACAAATCCTTGTGGCCTCAATGGGGCAACCACAATACATATAGGATGAGAATAGGGGTCTCTCCTTGTATTTACAATATGGGTTAACCTACCCATCATAGAAAACCCATACACAATGCCTACAAACCCAAAACAACATTATCTACATGGGTTTAAGTGCTTATAAGAGCCCAATAACAAAATTGATCACAAATGGGCTAAACCAATAGATGCTCAACAATATTTGACATTCAATTAATCTGGATTTTAGAAAATTGGTGACTATGCTAGTCCACACATATTAAAAAATCTATTAATCTCTCACTTGGACAGCATAGACACTTAACTTTAAACAAAATAACTCTCCAGATTAACGTGGCCACAAGAATGTCAACTATGAGCAAGCACTTCCAACTATCGGTTCAAAATGGAATTACAAGCATTTCAACAATGCAGAAAATCATACTCGATAGGAGTACTGATATCATACATGCAAGATACTTATAACCCGGTGACCTAACAAAATGTGGTATGTGGGTCAAAGGGAAAGCACAACAAAATTGTATGCCAAAAGTGTGATCAATGTGCAATTCCCTACAAAATGGCCCGGGCATCTACCAAGGATGCCTACTGAGATTCAACAAAATATCTCAAATAAAATATCTCGGTATAACAAAATGAGACCGAGTACTAAAGTCTCCAACAATACGCTATATCATCACAAAAGTGTGCACAACAACAACATATGGCAACAACAATTTCAATGTGTCTCGAGACAATATAATAATTATAATTATAATTATAATGTACATTCTCCCACTAATCCAACATATCAAAACAAAACAACAATAACAATCTCATTAGAGTCCAAAAGTTTCAAAATACTCTAATGGTAACATCATTATTAGTGGGACTATCAACTCTGTGGTAAAGTACTCAATGTGAGTCTAAAACTCACCATCTCTCTTCAATGACACAAATATCAAAATAAAGAGAAACACAATATTGCAGAATTATCCAAAATATGGTCATAACAATAGGAACAATATTAAGTTAATCTATACAAAATTTATCAACCACAGAGTCTCATAAAATTACTTCATTATCAACCACAAACTCTGTATTCATAATTGATGAGATTATAAGTGTCCTTATGAGACTTTACAATAAGTCAACTCCTCTTTGTCATCGCAAACACAAAACCACAAAAGAATTTTCACAAATAAGGTAATTTATACTTCACAAAATCATATATAATGACCACTTAAAAGATTTGACAACATACGAGTGAGTTTAAAATCCCAAATGTCTTACACATATTATGAGATCACTTGCAAGTTTTCAACAACTCACTCAAAACCCAAGTGTCACAATGACAAAAAAATAATAATAAGCACATGCACACTTGAGCACAACATTAGATTACCAGCAGCGGAAGCACATGGGACCTATACTTAACCACTATTGAGGACATAACCAAAAGACAGTCTCCAACTCCCACTATAGTAAATATTAATGTGCAATAAGAACACAAACACATTTCAAAATTTATAACAATATGTGCCTTATGAGATAATCCGTCAATATATTATGATTGAAAAGGTCCTTATGCCTTAGAAATAAAATGACATCACTAAGATTTTTCACATGATAGAAATAATTTAATCTAGAATATTGTCTCCTATTTAACAATAATAGCAATATTGGCCATCAATATACAACTAGCACAAAACACATTAATAACAAATTTGTTCTCACTTACTTATGGCAACACCCATTGATGTAAATAACATCAAAATCAATATTAAACAATAATATCTGACAGCCTATATCAAGTCAATTTAACTTGCACCTAGACATTTAATTGCCTTTAATATTAGGCTTCATACATAGCAGGCTTCAAAAATTTTTAACAAGTATTTCAAAAGAACAACAGTTACAAAATCGCTTTTCTTCCTATAAGAAACGAAGAACTTTAATTCATCTTGATTGCCAGGTAATTTACAAAATTAAAATATAAATACATAAGAATTAAATATACACATTATTTTACTTCAATTCAAAAGAAAGTAAATTTTTCAAAGTGAATGTCATAAGTACAATAGGTTTAACTCAATGTATTCATCATAAATTTTGTATCATCGACAAAAGAAGTTTTTATTTTATTTTATTATAAAGTTGAACTAATCAACATAATAATTTGGGCTAAAAATAATAATAAATCCTCACAAAATATTAAACCATAATTAGTAGAACATTTTCCTCACAACAATACTTGAATAATTTTAATCGCAAGATTTTTCTCAATAAAATTAGCAAAACTAAAAAAAAAAATTCCTTTGAGGATTTCAACATTTGAATAATATAAAAAGAAATCTTCAAAGTTATCATTTCAAGATATTAAGCGAAAATAATTATCACTATCATATCGACAAAATAATATTTCCCAAATTACTATGATAATAAAATAAATTCAACAGACTAGTGATTTAATACAGTACAAACAATGGTACAAAATAAAAAAAAAATTTGTTTATGCTTTCAACATGTCTTATTAAGACTAAAGCATATCAACACAACATGACAATTATAGGGAGTTCATTATATTACAACATATTTTAGGAGACTCAACAATGTCCTCAATAGGTCCCAACAAGCAACAACAAAGCGATGACAAATACAAAAGTTAGAGAAAACCATGCATTAAAACATTTATTATACTTAAGCAACCATAATTGTATTGGTTTTCCCTTGTTCAATTAGTTGGGCAATTAATTGAACTAGAGCCCTTGCATCATTGCAATCCCGCCTAAGGGTCTCGAATTACAATAAACAAGTCTCTCCCACTTGATAGAGTAAAATAGTTGAATCAGCATTTTCATAGTTTATGCACAAGCAATATTGTTCAAGATTTTCAAAATAAAATTTAAGCTAATTTCTCTATCACACAAATGATTATGTCAAATAATGTCACACCGAAGGGTATGTCCATTACTTACACAACCCAACATTAATTGCAATCCATTCAACATTATTAATTTTTTTTATTTGACAAAATTACATATCCAAATAAAAAAAAATAGATTGCTACAGAATGTCCAATTATCTCATTCGTCAAGTTTCACAAAACAATACAAATATTCAAGGTTGCTTAATTCAATTCGATAAAATATTTGACAATGAGTAACATAATATATATGTCACAACGATTTGAGCTGCTATGTCATTATAATCCCGCCTAAGGGTCCCAGATTATAATGAAGAAGCAAACTCCCACAAACCATTAAATATCATATCCCTAAAGCTAGTATCGAGAGGATACTGAAAACTCTAAGGGCATAATCATTTAATGCATTCAACAAAACATCAAAAATCAAATTAATAAAGACAAACCGATAGGAAAAGTGCATTATTAACATAATTTTCAATGAAAACACAACAACATTATTAACAATATAACACTTTGTCGTAATTGGTCCTACGAAGGCCAGCTCACAACTATACAAAATGTTCAAAACAATTATAAATATTCTGGATGGAACTCTTAGAGATAAGATCTCACAAGATTTACAAAACACAATACTGGTCTTACAATAGGTGAGCATGTGACCATAAGAAACTACAATAATCAATGACAAAATTGCTCATATAGTTCCAAAATTTTCATGCCACATCAATCAGATAATTTTCACACTCTCATACATAATTGCATATAAAAAAAATAGGCATGAAGAGGGAGAAGAAGACCTTAAGAACAAATTTCTTCACTTATGCAATTATACAATATGCCAATAACCATATAAGTTTTATAACTAACCTCAGATAGTGTATTGTTCATCTTTGTGTGTAGAGCCAACAAAAGTGAATGCTAACTTAATAAGATTCAAATCACTAGAATTTTATATAACTTTCACAAATGGCTCACAAAATAAACTTACGAGATATATAAAACTTAACCAAAATAATGACTTAATATAAACTTGCCATTGCCTTAAATATTTTTCAATAATCAAGATTATTTTAAATAATATTCTCATAATTGCCACATTGAAAGTAATTTATTTAAATTTGCAATGACACAATATACAATAAAATTAATCACATACAATTGTACTTTAATTCTTAATAATATATATCAAAACACTTTAATATTGTCAATGCACAAACGTCCAATACTAAAACAATTATATGCAGCACATGATACATTATCATGCTCTTATAACGAAAAAATTATTTCAAGAATAACTCTCAATATTAGATTGCACAATTTACGGAGTTCAACAAGCTCAACTAATAAAATTGGCATCAACAATTAAAGAGGAGTAAAATATGTATAAATAAATAAATTTTAATATGCTCAAACTTATTTAAATAAGTCTTCCATAAAAAAAATTTCTCAATAGCAATAAAGGGCATACAATCAACATGAATTTTTTGGCATCAAAATAATATATTTATCGATATCATACAAAATAAAATATCTAAAATTATCAATTTAATTATAATTCTCACTTGTCTATTATATGTAGTGAAAATAATCTCAATAATTACCAAACATCATAAAAAATTATATTCAATACCAAAGTATCCATAATTATGTGAGAATTAATTACAAAATTTTATTCTATGATTTTGATGAGACATCATGTGCTTAGAATATGAGGAGCTACTCCTTTATTTATTTAATTATTTATCCACAATTTAAATAGTAGGTATGAGTAAAATTAGTCAAAACAACTCTAAATATACCAAATGAACTCCCAAATTTTAATTTGTACAATAGTTTATAAAAGCGTAGCAATTTCAACATATATACAATATTATACACTTAAAATAATCCCAAAAAAAAATTATTTTGGTAATTATCTAAACAAACTCTCACAAATTTAAATTGTATAACAATCTAAAGAGTACAATAATTTCAATATAGCATAAAATAACTCAAAAAAAAATTTTTTTGAGCACTCAAAGAATATCACATGTGAGAGCATAAAAAAAATAACATGCCCAATTTTACACAAAATTTTTCAAAAGGTGAGTTCTGAGACTATCCAATTTTATATGTATAATTCGAGTCGAATAAAAAAAAACAGTTGTGACCCATTTTTCTAACACCACGCAGCAGCTATTCTCATAGAACTTTGAAGTCATTTAAGATTTGTCAAAATTACCAAAATTAATTATTGCGCACATGGTGCACATTCCAAAATCAGGATTGGGAAAAATAATAATAATAATAATGCCTAAGGAAAACCAAAATCATAAATGATGTTCTTGTATGATTGAAAAAATTGCACAAAAAAATACATGCAAATTACGCATTGAAAAATTGTCAAAACTTCAAACAACGGGAATCAAATCAATTTTGGGTTTTGATTAATTTTTCAAAAAGAAAAAAAAGATGATCTTGAATTAACCAAAATTCCCATTCTCAATAAGAAGAAATTTACAACCATAATTAGGATTAAATTGGCTCTGATACCAATTGAAGGAATTTTGTTTCAAACTAATTAATGATATATCAAAATTCCTAAATCTATTTAACCCCAAATTATGACATATATAAAATATAATATACAAGAGATCGAGTTATAGAATCACCTGGAAAGGACAAATATGAGCGCGGTCATGCCCGATCTTTAAAGGGAAATCGCGAACGGTGCGTGTGTGTAGAGGAGAGAAACTATCATCATTCCCTATATGCGCAACAAATCCTTGTGGCCTCAATGGGACAACCACAATACATATAGGATGAGAATAGGGGTCTCTCCTTGTGTTTACAATATGGGTTAACCTATCCATCATAGAAAACTCATACACAAGGCCCACAAATCCAAAACAACATTATCCACATGGGTTTAAGTGCTTATAAGAGCTCAATAACAAAATTGATCACAAATGGGCTAAACCAATAGATGCTCAATAATATTTGACATTCAATTAATCTGAGTTTTAAAAAATTAGTGACTATGCTAGTCCACACATATTAAAAAATCTATTATGTTACGTATCCAGATTACTTTTAATTTTCATTTTGAAAACCTAGATCAAGAAGAACAATATTTTCTAGATAGATCATTACAAATCAAGAAATACATCATAGAGAAAAGCATCACCCTAACTCACCAAGGGTTCAACACAGAAAATTACAATGTATCCTTGGCGGTGCTATATTTTGGCTCCTGGTCTTTAAGGTATAAAGATATGCATTATGAACCGCCATACACCTGCAAGGGGGCATAGTGGAAAACCTTCAATTAAAAACTAATGATTTTATACATGAAGTTATGACCTATTCACAAAAGGGAAAAAAATGAGAAAGAGAGAGAGAAGAGAATAAAAAGCACAAAACAAACTGTGACACCGAAAAAAGAATTATTAGCTCTAACTAAAAACAAAATTGATACTTACTGCATCCAGTATATCATCAGAGAGTCCATGTTTACTTTCTTTAGCATTAACAGCTCTTGGCTTTGTCTAAGGGAAATGGCGAATCACTTTTGCCACTTGTCCCGAGTCTTGTTGAACCTTCTGCTTCTGTGGAAGCCGAATGAAATGGTATTAGTATGAACTATATGATTCTTCAATCTATATAATAATATGCATTGAAAACAACAGATCAGAAGAAATAGCTGAATGTTTCATTAAATTAACATTCTGATTACCATATTTGAGAAGCAAGTTATATAAAATTCAGTATGAAAAAAAGGTATCCAAAAGAACACCACATAACCATCAACAAGTGCATGATAATTCACGAATTCTTTGTGGCTTGAAGGAAAAAAATAGCTACATTAATAATCCAAAACAAGCTCTTCCATTACAGGAGACAATCATAGCTACATAGCTTGCCAGACTATCCTGGTTTTAAGGAGTTAAAATAGTTCAAGTAAGGTTAAGTTATACAAGTCAAAATGATTGAGCACTTGCAACGGACACAAAATAAAAGTGGATCAGAAAACACAAATTTTCTGTGGATTATGAAGAAATGACAAAATCTATCAAGTATCAACAACTGTAGTTCATGTTCTTTTCTACAAGTGCCAAAAAAACAGGACAATTATCTATGAGTTGTTAGAAACAGTAAAACAGTTAACGAATGCAAGAGCTTTGGTTTTATACAGCACTGATGTGACCATAATTTTTATTCTGTGCTCTACTCAGCCATATCACTCTCTGCTTGGATTCTAGAATCAGAATTAAAGTTTAGAATTGTAATCCAAATTAAAATCCATCAGAATTTGAATTAATTTAGAATCATAATTAATGTTTGGCTGGACAAGTAATCATGCCTTAGTATTGTGATTCCTAACGCAGTCAATCCAATCATCTGGATGTACATAAGATAATTCGAGAGCATGTTCTTTTCTTTTTTCTTCTAGATTGTTTGAAATTTGTACAAAGGCTCTTTGATCATAGTAGCATGAAACATCATCGAGGAATAAGAATATAACTTTTAGTCTGCAAAATAAGGAGTGAAACTCCAATTATTAAAACCAATACCAGTTCTGAGCACATCAAAACCCAGAAGTGTCTAGAGTTTGAATCTTCTTCTTGGTTTCAACTTTCTTGACAGAGCTCTATTCAGTTTGAATCTATAACTTACACCTATTACTCATTTCATCACCAATCTGATCCAATCTGCATCAAAGCCATATGACAACAAGCATTTCTATAAAAACACTCACTCCAGTCTATCACAGGCCTTGCTCATGTCCATCTTGATAGCCACATGTTCCGATTTGCCTCCTAATTTTTTCTTTAACGAGTGAAACACTTCATGCACCACAACAATGTTGTCTTGAATCATTATGTTCCCCACGAAAGCACTTTGGTTTTCTGAGATGATCTTATCCATAGTTAGAAACCTTTAATCTGCTAACCATAATTTTTGAGATTACCTTATACACAAAATTACAATAACTTATTGGACGAAAATGGTTAATGCTTTCAGGAAGAGAAATTTTTGGGACTAGAACCACCTGTGTTTCATTAATCTCCTCTAGTAGATCCCTTCCTTGGAAGAAGGAAAAAACAGCACTGCACACATCTCCTTTCACCACATCCCAATGCTTTTGGTAGAATAACCCATTGAAACCATCCGGTCCTAGAGCCTTCAAGCTGCCAAGGCTATTAACAGCTCTATTGATCTCAACTTCTGTGACTGGCAGTTTTAGGCTAGTATATTTATCTCCTCTATGACAAGTTTGGGGACCCCACTTAAGCATTCTTCTACTTGCTGAATTTCTGAAGAGGAATAAATTTCATCAAAATGTTCAAAGACCATATTCATAATCTGATCACTTTCCTCCACCCATCTTCCTCTTGCATCCAGAATTCTATCCATTTTGTTTCAATCTCTTCTCTAAACAGTAGAACCATGGAAGAATTTTGTATTCTTGTCACCCCATCTCAGCCACTTTAATCTAGACCTCATGCCCCAAAACTTTTCTTCTTGAGCCCAAAAACTCATCAATCCTTTTCTTGATGCCTTTTATTTGTTCTAAGTCCGAGTCAGCTGAAGAACTATTCATCAGGCTAGTCATCTTAGCTTTTAACTTATTAATTTCCTTATCCACATTCTAGAACGTCTTCTTATGCCATTTCTTCAGAGTTCTTGTACATTCCTTTGTTCTCTTCAGCATCTTCCCGCACGCATCTTCTTCCTGATCCGCTTCAGTCCAACCAGCCCCAATAATTTTTCTACAATCAGGGTGATTATCTCAAAATAAGTTTGACAAAATGAGGTTTGAAATCACTTTTGAAACAAGATTGAAAGGAAAAATATCTCCCATCGAATTTTGCCCAACGAAAAAGTAAGAATTTAGAGCTTTAACTCAAAATGGAGTGGAGCAATTTTTCATTAAAGTTGGCTGAATTTTGTTAACAAGAAATGTTGTCAAACAAAACTAAATGTACGTTAGTCTCCCTGAAAAGTTCATTTGGGGTGTAAAACAGTGTAGCCTGAGGCGTGTAAAACATTACCCTCAAGGATTATATCAGTAAAATCGAAAATCTCACAAGATACAGCAGGCTCCTCTTGACAAAGTCAAGGTTCCAAGAACTGCAAGAGAATTTTATTAATTTTGTAACCCAATATAGAAAGAAAAGAAGAGCATAAAATTTTAGGAAGGAAAATAGTAATCATAGAAAACTTAATACAATGAACGATATTTATAGAAAACAGAAATGAAACGTTAGCAGAAAATAACAAATCTGCACGTTAGAAACTGATTTGAACGTTAGAAGACCAAGTCAATTTTAACCTCTTCAAAAATCTTATTTTCAGGTAAGCTCAAAAAATAAATTAAATTTTTGACAAAAGATTGAGCCTCGTGTTATCATGCGCATGGGGGGACAAATAGAGAATTTGCACTAGCCACGAGCCTTCGGTCCAAATTTTGTGTGGCGAGCCCACCACCTATTTTATTTTTTACCAAGCCTAAAACACAAGTTGATATATAAACTCTTCCAAAGTCTTACTTCCAACCAATGTGGGACTTTATTCTTTTTTAAATATATAATACTTTTGACAACAATCCCACATATATTTCAAAAGAATATGAAATAAAATAAATAAAATCAATAATTAAAAAACAGATTTTGGATTACATCATGAGTGCAAATATTTCGAATTTAATGTCTTCTGAACTATGAACCAGACCTAGATAAATAGGACTTTAACTTGTAATGTAATTAGTGAAGTTTAAACTTCTATGAACCAAAACATCTTTCGTATAAATTAGAATCCCACTTAATCTACACCCTCACTTATCTCTTGCTGTTAACACTATTTTGCGCTTTTCGGCCATGCGCGTTCCTAGTTTTTCATGAGTGCTCTAGAGACTATGTCATCATCTCATAGGAGCGGCCTCACTCCACACTCATATAGATGATTTCATCAAGTGTATACTGCACTTTATACACCACTCGTAAGGGATATGAAATTCATTAAAAATATTTAGCTTATCCTCGCACTAAATGCAATCTAACACTTCTCATACTTCTCACACCATAGGAAGGGACAAACAAAGTGCTAGCAGAACTAACAAATGACTTGTTATTACTCATATGAACCTTTTTCATGGGATCTCCACTCATAAAGGTTAGGTTACCATCACTATTAATTTCAAATTGGCTTAAGTCTCATTCCCCTCGATGTGGTATTTATTAAGTTCCTTCCCAAAGGTTTAGTTAGAGGATCTGCCAAGTTCACTTCTGACTTCACATAATCAATGGATATAACTCAATCTTTCAACAACTACTTTATCACCTCATGTCTTAACCTAATGTGTCTGTTCTTACCATTAAATGTTTTATTATTTGCATATAGATATTGTCGTCTTGTTATCACAATACACAGACATAGAAGGAGTTGGTTTTATTTCCAATGGAATATTTTTTAAGAAATTTCTTAACCACTCGGCCTCATTACCGGCCTTCTCCAGAGCAATAAACTCTGAATCCATAGTGGATTTTTCAATTATTGTTTGTTTGGCTGATCTCCAAGTCACTACACCACCACCAAAGATGAATACATAGCCCCTAGTGGATTTAATCTCATCTAAATCTGAAATCTAGTTAACATCACTGTATCCTTCTAATACAGCGGGAAATCCACTATAAACAATACCATAGTCCATGGTATCGCTCAAATATTTCATTAGTCTAGCCAAAGCGGCCCAGTGATCATTATTGGGATGATGTGTATATCTACTCAATCTGTATACAGCATATGCTATGTCAAGTCAAGTGAAATTCATCAAATGCAACAGACTCCCAATGATCTGTGCATACTGAGACTGGGCAACAAGATCACCTCTGTTTTTCTTTAACTGAGTGTTAGCATCATAAGGGGTACTTATGGGTTTAACATCAAAATGTCCAAACTTCTTTAGAAGTTTCTCAACATAATGTTCTTGTAACAGTATTATACTATCACACTTTCTTATGACTTTAACACCCAGAATTACACTAGTTTCACTCATGTCTTTCATGTCAAATTTAGATGCAATAAAACATTTTGTTTGGTGCACTATGTCATGGCTAGTACCAAAAATGAGCATGTCATTCACATATATACAAATAATCACACATTCACCATTTACTAATTTTGTATACACATATTTATCAACTTCAACAGAAGAAAACCCACCACTAATTAAAGTTTGATCAAATTTTTCATGCCATTGTTTAGGTGCTTGTTTCAGACCATATAAAGATTTAAGAAGTTTATACACTTTGTTTTCTTGTCCAGGAACTACATACTCCTCAGGTTGTACCATATAAATTTCTTCTTCTAAATCACCATTTAAAAAGGCTGTTTTAACATTCATTTGGTGAATAACCAAATTATATGTAGAGGCTAAAGCAATCAAAACTCGAATAGAAGAAATTCTAGTTACAGGAGCAAAGGTATAAAAAAAGTCCACATTTTGTTTTTGAGTAAAATCTTTTGCTACTAATCTGACCTTATATTTTTCAATTAATCTGTTGGGGTTATATTTCCTTTTAAAAATCCATTTGCAACTAATTGGTTTTGCTCCAGGAGGTAAATCTACTAAAACCCAAGTATTGCATTTTGTAATTGAATCAATTTCAGATTTAATGACTTTTTTCCAAAAAGATGCAACAGGTGAGGAAAAAGTTTCAGAAACCGTTAAAGGGTCATCATCAACAAGATATGTATAAAAATCATTTTCAAAAAAAGTTTCATTTCTTTGTCTTTTACTTTTTCTCAAATCCTCATGTGAATCAGATAAATTTTGTGCTAGAGCTTCAGAAATTTTTCTAATTTTAAGGGAAAAACTTGTTCAAAACATTCAGCATTTTTTGTCTCAATTATAGACTTGCAATCAAGTACATCACTTTTTAAAACTAAAAATCTATATGTAGTACTATGATCAACATACCCAATAAACATACACTCTGAAGTCTTAGATCCAAATTTTCTCTTTTTAGGTTCAAGTAGCATTACTTTAGCTAAATACCCCTACACTTTTAAATATTTTAAGTTAGGCTTATAACCCTTCCATAACTCATATGGTGTTTTACTTGTTTTCTTATAGGAAATCCTATTTTGTAAATGACATGCAGTTAATAAGACTTCACCCCAAAGGTTATCAGGTATATTAGAACAAATTAATAGGACATTCATCATTTATTTTAAAGTCCTATTTTTCCTTTCAGCTACTCCATTGGATTGAGGTGAGTAAGGGGGTGTAATTTCATGAATTATTCCTTCCTTTTCACAAAATTTATTAAATAAAGTGTATTCACCACCTCTATCTGATCTAACTCTTTTAATTCTTTTATTTAATTGATTTTCTACTTCTGCTTTATATAAAAGAAACATGTCAAATACCTCATCTTTATTTCTAAGTAAATATACCTTGGTGTACCTAGAAAAATCATTAATAAAAGTCACATAATATTTTTTACAACCTCTAGTCATAGTTTGTTTTAAGTCTCCTAAATGTGAATGAATTAATTCAAGTAATTCAATATTTCTTTCTACGGATAAACAAGATTTTTTAGTTATTTTTGATTCTGCACATATTTCACATTTATTTAAGTACGTATCACTAAAACCATAAATTAATCCAAGATATTGCATTTTCTTAATATAAGAAGCACTAGCATGTCCTAATCTAAGATGCCACATATCCATAGAGTCAATCAAATATGCAGAAGAAGATGCATTTTCATTAATTTAAGCAACATTGAGTACAAACAGTCCCTGATTACAATAACATTTTCCCACAAGTACATTATTTTTTGTCATCACAATTTTATTAGACTCAAAAGACACCTTAACCCCAACCTTTCCTAGCAAGGCCACAGAAATTAAATTTGCCCTTATGCTAGGTACATGAAGCACTTCGTTGAGAGTTAGGGTCTTGCCAGATGTGAGTTTGAGAAGAACTTTTCCTTTTCCAAGAACTTTAGCAGTTCGAGAATCACTAAGATACACACATTCTTCTCCATTTCCCACAGAATTGTAGGAGGTAAACATATTTCTGTTTGCACAAATATATCTGGTAGCCCTAGAGTCTACCACTCAATCATTCACATTGGCCATCAATAAGGCTTGAGAAATGACCGCAGTAATTATATCATCTCCCTCAACCAAGTTTGCCTTTGGCTTAGGGGGATTGTCATTTGTCTTCCTATGTCTGCATTGAATGACTCGATGACTTGACTTACCACAAACATAACAATTTCCTCCACTATTTTTGAAAGTGAAATTATTCACTTTTGGCACATAATGAGGTTTATTGTAATGAAATCGTTTATTGGGTTTATTGTCGTACCTTTTCTTATTGGTCTGTACCATGTTTGCTCTTGAAGCCAATACTTTTGCTCTTGCAGCTTTGATTTCATTCCTGTTTGTGTCCTCAATGATTATGTGGGTGATCAGATTAGCAAGAGACAACTGCTTGTTCTTGTGTTTGAGTTACTGCTTGTAGTCATTCCAAGATTCTGGTAATTTTTCAATGAGCAATCCAGCAACGAACTCATCCAGTAGTGTGATCTTCTCAGCTTTCAAATCTTCCAATGGCTTGTGGTATTCATTGATCTGAGTCTTGATGTCATTTTCATCAGTCATTTCCCACCTGTAGTAGTTTCTAATGACGAACTTCTGCCTCCCAGCATCCTCAACAATGTATTTGAGAAGCATAAACTCCTAGATTTTGTTGGTTTCCTCGTACGAACAGTAGACATCAAACAATTTGTTAGATAAAGTGCTAAGAATTGTATGTCTACAAACCTTGTTGGCATAAGTCCAGTCATCTAATATTTTCGAGCCAATAGACGAGTCTAGTTTTGGATCTATGAGAGCATTGGTGAGGCCATGCATGTCAAGAACAGAGTAGACATGTTCCTGCCACAGTTTGAAGTTTTGGCCTCCGAACATTTCGATTTTGGAGACATCAGGGAAAGGCTTGGCATAGGTGACAACAACAACAACTGGAGGAGGGGGTTGCAAGTTAGAGCTGTCGAATCCGTTGTTAGGGATGTTTTCTGTTTCAACCATAATCCTTGAGATTGTTGTTCACCATGACCTGCAATGAGAATTAAACAAAAAAAAATAATGTAGCCTGAGGCGTGTAAAACACTACTCTCAAGGATTATGTCGGTATAATCGAAAATCCTGCTGGGTACAATAGGCTCCTCCTGACAAAGTCAAAGCTCTAAGAACTGCAAGAGAATTTTATTAATTTTGTAACCCAAAAGAGAAAGAGAAGAATAACAAAAAAATTTAGGAAGGAAAATAGTAGTCATAGAAAACTTAATACAATGGGCGATATTTATAGAAAACAGAAATGAAACGTTAGCAGAAAATAACGTTAGAAAATATGTACATTATAAACAAATCTGCACGTTAAGAAACAAACAACAAATATGCACGTTAGAAACTGATTTAAACGTTGGAAGACCAAGTCAATTTTAACCTCTTCAAAAAATTTATTTTCAGGTAAGCTCAAAAAATAAATTAAATTTTTAACAAAAGATTAGGGCCTCATGTTATCATGTGCATGGGGGGCAAATAGAGAATTTGCACTAGTCACGAGCCTTCGGCCCAAATTTTGTGCGTGTGAGCCCACCACCTATTTTGTTTTTTACCAAGTCCAAAACACAAGTTGATATATAAATTCTTCCAAAGTCTTACTTCCAACCAATGTAGGACTTCATTCTTTTTGAAATATATAACACTTTTCACAACACTTCAGTCCAACCAACCTCAATAATTTTTCTGCAATCAGGGTGATTATTTCAAAATAAGTTTGACAAAATAAATGTTGTTTGAATGAAAGATTGAAATCATTTTTGAAATAAGATTGAAAGGAAAAGTATCTCTAATCGAATTTTGCCCAACGAAAAAGTAAGAATTTGGGGCTTTAACTCGAACTGGAGTTTGGAGCAATTTTTCATTGAAGTTGGCTGAATTTTGTTAACAAGAAATTTTGTCAAACAAAACTAAATGTACGTTAGTCTCCCTGAAAAGTTCATTTGGGGTTTCAATCCGAAACCAAACGTACTCTTACTAGCTGAGTTTTGTAGCTAGGGAAATGTGGGGGTGGTAAGTGTGTTCCCCTTGGTTATCTTCCCCTGGTATCTCCACGTAGTATACAGATCAGGATTCTCTCAAATTTTTTCTTCTCTTAAGTGATTAATTGTAAGAGAAAAAAAGATATAAGGTTATAAAAAAAATTTCACAAGTTTTAACTGAGTGTTATTAATAACTTCTTTTGTATCTTTCTCTGTCTTATAATTGATCATTTAAGAGAAGAAAAAATTAAGAAGATCTTGATTCCATAGTATACAGCACTTGAGTTAGACTGTTTATCCCCTCTATTGAGTGTTCCTTCAACCCCAGGATTCTGAAACATCTTTTGCTTAATTGCGTCTCCAGTAATCTCATCCCTTTGCCTGTTAGTTAAAAGCCAAGACTTCTTGCATTTAGCAATGTGTTCTGGGTTCATACACACCCCCATAAATGTTGGATCCAGCCCAGTATGTTGTACGGCCTAATTTTAAACAACATTGCTACAAAGCCTCAATCCTTGTCAACTAGGGCTTGGTGGGTTAGGCCAACCCACTTTGACATAACCTTACAAATAATAATTTGTCAACCAAATTGGGGTGGAATTGACGGCCCTTTTGGAGTACCCATTGGGTCGTTCACCAGCCAGAAAAATGGGTTTATCACTTCGTTGCCCAAGAACTGAAAACAAAAAAATAAATAAAACATTTTTACTTATTCTAGAATTCTCGCTCCAATTAAACAATAATAATCCTAATCCATGGTCAAAGCGAATTGCAGAAAATGCTTACAACTATGATTTGAATATTAGTGAAGCAATTGTGTCCGCAGACATAATTGTATGTGCATGATTGTGGGATAAAAATAGCCTTGGGTTGAGCTGATGCGGGTATATTGGGCTCATCTATTTGTCATTGTTATCATTGCATGCTTTATACTTGTCTATTTATACCAATATTTGGAATGGTTAAAGTACTGCTTTGCCACCAAAATGTAAAAACAAAACGAAGAAACATGAACAAAGCATGGAGAGAACTTATGATTGTTTTAAACTTACGGGAGTGTTCGTGATTTATTACAAGTATGCCGTGCTCTCAGTCCGTTTGAATGCCCTACTTTTATCGAGCATTTGGAATCGAAAATGATTGCTCTTTGCTTTAGTTTGGGGAGTAGTCCAATTATACTGTATGTACGAACCGCAATTGCCTCATTTTTATTCACTCAGTTCATGTTATCTTTTTCTATGAAAGACTATAACAACATAATTTTGGTCGTCCCTGTTTTCCATGCCTGTCGCGATGCCACATGAAAAAGAGAAAATAGATATATTTAATTTTGCCTTATTTCTTTTTAGACTAAGAACTTCGCTTACACCACCTACTTTAATTAAGATAAGATTTATTATTTTTTACATCCAATTTTGAAGGAAAGATGTCTACAATTCTGGGTTTATTCACTTGACTACTTAAAGACTTAAGTTTGAATTTGGTTATTCTTTATTAGAATTAGTTTAGCTTTTTTTTTTTTAAAATTGAGGATGGAAGAGTTTAAAAATAATTTTATATATAGTTCATTTTAAATCTTTCACTCTATTTTTAAACGAACATCAAATTAACCTTAAGTCAAGCCTCGATGATGTCTTATAATAATATTTGAAGATCACTTATTAAATAAAAATTGTTAGCGACAGAAATTAAACTTTAATCTTTCTGCAGAACAATATGCTTCGATCTTTGCCAATTATATTTAGTTAACAAAAAAAAAGCTGAAATAAAAAAAGTGAAAAAAATTGCCGGTTATGAGGACATAATGGTCTCATCAACACTTAAACAAAAGCATAGCCTAACTCTCATTAGGGATGTTCATGGGTAAGATCTAATTTAACTCAAATCTCTCTAAAATTTTGACCGAGTTAATTCTTAAGACCTGAATCTAAATCAATCGTGGTTTGACAAATGATTAAGCTAAAATTAAGCTGACTGGATATTTAATAAAAATGTATAAATTTAAAAATTATATATAACTAAGTCATAAAATTTTAAAAATAAAAAATTAAAATTAAGATATATTTTATAATACATATGTCAAAACAAATTATAATAATACACAAATATTATCATGTAATACAAAATATATTAATTTAAGTAAAAAAATTTATAATTTATTATTAATTTTAAAAATATTATGTTTTAAAATATTATATACCATCAACCTAGATCAAATTAACAAAAATTTGACTCAAACCTAACTAAAAAATACATTAAATCTAATATTTATATTCAAACTCAACATGATTAACTTCGAGATGAGTTATTAAGGGTCTGCTTGGTACGAAGGATGGGATAAGATCTGATAGTATTATACATGATAGTATAAAGGCTGATAATATAAGATCTGATAATATAAAGCCTAATACGTAAGTATTGAGAATATTGAAGTATTTAGAATTATAATGCAAAAGTCTTTATAAGAGTTTATACATCAAAATTTAAAGTTTAATTTCTTATTTTAAGACTTGATTAAGTTATTCATTATTTTAATGTATAAAAGAATTTAATAAATAAATTTATATAATATAATATTTACACTAAATAATTAATAAAATTATAACATATTATATTAACTTTTCTCATTATACTTAATATATCATGTCAAACAAGCCTTAAGTCTACGAGCTCTTTAGCCTAACTCCCACAAAGTCACAAAGTAACAACCACCAATTGGAAACAGTGAAAGCCTAATACCTTATTTTGTGGCGCCAAGTATAAATTCATCTAACGGCTGAATGAAGGCCACTTCATCATGGTCCCGCCAAAACGAAGAAAGTGACTAAAGATTGAGAAATCCACTCACTTTTAGAACGTGAAGCCATATGAATGCGATGGACCAAAAGGACTCGTTAATTTCTCTATTTTCTAGATGAACCAGATTACGCAGAAATATTAGACCAATGAGCATCAAACAGAGGCTGGCCAACATCTACAGGTCCCAAAGTGTGGCGAGACTTGGCAAAGAGATATAGTGACGAAGTAAAAAATAAAGTGCACTAATATTAGACCAATGAGCATCAAACAGAGGCTGGCCAACATTTATTAGTTGAAATTTATAAATTTTTTATATTTATAATTATTTATAAAAATAATAATTTAATTAAATTTTTGTATAAATTTAAATATTATTAATTAAAATTTATTAAAATTTAATTTTTAATTTAAATTATTAATTTATTTTAATAATAAATCAATCATCGAAAATTAATAGTCCATCGATGAAAGAATAATGTCCCTAGAAGCATGGGCAATGCAAAATGGTAATTAATCCAATTCTCTCCCTTTTTTCTCAAAGCTTTGTTCATGGGCTTTACTATCACACTTGACACTTTCAACTAGCTAGCAATTAGTGGTTGCTATCATTTCCTTAACGGTCATTCAAGCCATGTGCTAATCAATCATTGTATTAAGAAGCTTTAGCTAAAACTTTTTTGTGTTTTTTTTTTTTCATTCCACCATGTGGTAAAGCAAATCTAGCTTAAGCTTATTAATATACCATGCCTTTTTTTTCTCTTTTTTTTTTCTTCATTTCATGGTAAAGCAAAGTCAGCGCTTAAGCTGAATAATATATTATACGGATTTCTATTTGTTATGCATGCTAAAATTAAATTAATATTGTAATAATTTTTTTCTATGAATGTATTATTATTATTATTATTATTATTATTATTATTATTATTATTATTATTATTATTATTCAATAAGAATTAGGTGTGGTGATAACCAAATTAGTTTATTTAGAGAGTATCAAAATTCAAATAATAAAGTAGGCACTTATTAAGGAAACATCTTAATTAATAACCAATTATAATCATATTATACGTGAGAGAGAAATGTTAGCAACACACGTTTAAACACTTTTGTTAACACTTATTTTATTGTTAGTCTAAAAATAAATATTATTAGTATCTATCTTTTAATAATCATTTTAAGTGTATGAGGTGAACTAATAATAAAATAAATATTAAAAAAATGTAAAAAATGTATTATTAACATTCCTCATACGTGAGATTAGTCTCAATAATACATATAAAAACATAAGGTCAAAGAAAAAAAAAATCAAAAGCATTTGTGTTTAGTTAAATATATTCAAAGATCCATGATATACTACAAAACAATCTTAAATATAGAGAATAATGTGTGCTTGTGTACGGACACTACTATTCCCCCCCCCCTTAAATATAGGTGCAGAATATATATGGTTTCGATGGAGCAATTATATTATAATTGTGTATGACTATAAATAACTATATGTAAATATATTGTTACTATTGTCACATAAAATCCATCTCTATATATTAAATTAGAGTGCATTTACTTAAGAGTAATTTAATTTGTTATTGTACTCTCCCTTAAAGAATGATATATGTATTTCTAAAAAAAATAACATGTGTCATTCCTAACTTCTCATTTTTTAAATTTCAAATTTAAATTACATTTTAATCTAGTTATTTTCCTTTTCAGTTTTAAATATTTTCCTTCTTTTAATCTATACTTTTTAAATTCTAACTTAATTTAAAAAATTGTACAATGCACAAGACGCTCACTAGTTTATAAAAGGGAAATTCTTACATGCTCTTAGAATAAAAAAAATTTCTTACCTGATATCATTCACTGTATACTACCTTAATTATGTAGGTTATTACTATATGTCATTTTAATAATACTTTTAATATTATAATTAATATGTCGCATAATAAATTATTCAAAACAAACACTTTTCTTTACTCTTAAAAGCACTTGAGAATTTCTCTTTTTTTTTTAATACATGCGAATTTCTCTGTATAAGAACAATACACACACTTCTACAGAGATCTTAACTTCAACAAAATCTTAGCACACATATGAGCTAAATGAACACAATCATGAACCTACTCATATTTTCAAGCCATTTGGCTAATTCAGGCATCACAAAAATAACCTTTTTATGCCGTTAATTAGCCATTAAGCCATGTGAGCGTTTCAGGCCATTGAAACACAATTGGCCGTCATTGGTCATGCATAAGGCCATTTACTAGCAAAATTGTACGGCCGTTAAAAGTTTGCACCTGCCCATAAGGGAGGGCTCAAGTGATAAATAAACTTGAACTAAATAATTAAAGATTCTTTTCCATATCAAGGTTTTAAGTTCATGAGAAAGTACTTGCACAGATGTAATGAAACCTAGTTAAAAAAAAAAATTACAACTAACTCAGTTGTAGATATGCTTAAGGAGGTATGTTTTGAGTTCAAACTTTGTTCTCTCACCTCAGGGATTAATCAATTATTTTAATAACTATTACGAATAATCTATTTATAAATTTTTTATTGTAGTATAGTAAGAACATTAATTTTTTTTTAGTTTTTCAAAATATCTCTCACTCGATAAGTGAGAGATTAATTTTTTAAAATATGATAAGACTATTATTAAACTAATGTTTGTGTTAATTGACATTAAGTTCTTCTTCGAATAATTTTAAGGACGCATTTCTGGCTTAATACATTTAGAGGAATTAACACACATCCTTAACCAATTTAACCTCTTCTATAAATATATTCTTTTTCAAAAATATTATTTATACATTATTTTTATCACATCATTCTTACATCACTTTCGTTTTAGATAATAAAACAAGAAAAACATATATTTTAACACATTCGAGTGAAATATTGTTTAAGAACTTAAATTTTTTTGTGATAAACTAATTAAGGAAGTAAACTTTTATTGTTACCAATTATAGATCTCAACTTAATTTATTAAAATATATATATTAATAAAAATGTTGAAATGACAAAAATATCCAACTTAATAAAAAATAATTTATAATATGAACAAAACACATAACATATAAGTCTTAATTTTTTTTTTAATTAATAAATATTATTAAAATTTTATTAAAGTTGAAATCTATAATTGATGATCAAAACAAAGTTAAGATCCTTACTTTATAAATTTTAAAGTTGAGAACCTCAATTAGTTGTCAAACTAAAGTTGAGGTTCTTCTAAAATACTTTTCTATAACATGTTCTCTCTTAACATATATTTTACTAAACAGGAAAAGTGAAAAATGTAAATGTTTTGTAAAATTTCTTAAATATTCCTGAAGTAATTTTTTGATGTGTAAATAACACTCCTCTTTTTACATTCTATAAATAAATTTTACTAACGAGTAATCTAGGAAAAAATTAATATTATATTTATATTGCTGATGGCTAGTGGGCAAATTGTATCAGGAATGCAAGAGCCGGATATTGACTCACTTGGCAATGGTACGGTTAGTATGGAACACCTTACACAGTCACATCGTCCTCTCCCTCGTGGGAATATATTAAAGGAAAATGTTAATCATATATTTCTAAAAATGAGTATGTAATTATTCATATTTTTTTAAAAATGTGATTAAGTAAAATAAAAAATTAAAAAAATATATAATAAATAATATTAAATAAGATATAAAAAATATATGTATACTATTTAATGTAAAAATATAAAAATCCTAAAATAAATGAAATAACCAAAGGCGAAGTTGTAAGATCACGTTCACTTCTTCGTACCCACAACCAATGCTTAACGGAGTATTTCACCGACGTTAACGTCTATCGAATCCTTACCGTTAACTAACTACTCGCTGTCTCATACTGTCACGGAGGGATGCGTGCGTAGGACGTACGTTTCCGTCACAAGGAGCTATCATGCACGGCATGTGCACCGACGCCCTTTGTGGTGGACACCACACGAAACAACCACACTACTCTGTTTCACGTGGACCAACCAATCAGGCATGCCTTAACGTAACTTCATGTGCCTTTCATAATCTACTTGTTGAATTTGAGTATACCACACTCCTCTCCTATTCTTCAACATTGTTAATTATCCTTTTGATTTCAGTGTTTTATACCTTCATCAATCTTTTTTAACTTGTTTAATGCATATATACTTTTCTAGAGACAGGGCCAAGAGTAACAAGTTTCTTTATTTTTTTCCCCAAATTTATATTGTGCACAGTTAGATCCTGAGTTTTTTTAGATTGAGTTCGAGTTATACTTCACGCTATCTTAAATTAATTCAGTGTCCTAAATTATTTTTAAATTTATACTTTTTTTACAATTAATTATAAATAATAAGGTTTTTTGTACTAAAATTAATAAATTCAGTATAACATGATAATATATTTATATGAATATTATTTGTTTTAAAATATATATTATAAAATATACCTTAATTTTAGTTTTTCACTTTTATAATTTTATGACTTAACTATAGATAATATTCAAATTTATACATTATACTTACGTATCAATTTGGCCTAATTTGGGTTTAGTCATTATCGAGTTATGATCGAGTCAGATTTGAATCTAAAAATTGGTCCAATCAACATATCAAATTAGATTCGGATCAAGTCATATCTATCTTTTGTACATCCATAAGAACTATCACAGATCTTGAAAACTTGTGTACCACAAATCTATAGGCCGTACTTCTTTAGAATCATGACCCATATTTTATGAAGCACAGATACGCTGTTTTTTAGGCGTATCCATATGTCAAACACGTGTCAGTGTCAAACACATAGGGACGTGCGTACGACACACGTGTCCTACGTGTCTAAATATGTTCAATTAAAAATATTATTCTTTTCAGCTTAGACACGTCTTGAACACATCTCGGATACGTTTTGACACGTCTCGGACACGCTTAGACATGACTTGAACACGACTCATTAATATTTTTTTTAAAAAAATAATTTTCATGACAAACGTCCAATTAGTAAGTCCATAACCCACCTAAGTCCATAACCCATCTAAGTCTAATCACATGAATGACGTCCCAAGTTACTATTTTTTCATACCAGTATTTTAAGTTTTATCTTTTCACTAGTCACTACTAAGCTTTTTATCTTTTCATACACCACTATTTTCATCTGCCCCTTCTACCTCTGTTCATATCAAGCCATCCACTTCGTTGTCACTGAAACTTACCTCACACCACTATTCCCTTTAATTAATTTTTTTTATGCACATGTACTTGTACATAGTTAATTCTATTAGGAGAAGTTGGTTTACGAGGATTTTTAAAAAATATCAATAGAAATTATGCTCCATATTTTTTTGGAGGAGTTTACTAGACAGCAAATATTGACATATATGATATATATTAATATATTGTAAATATTCAAGTTTATAGAAATGATATTAATCAATTATAAATCTTTTTTCTTAAATTTTGCAATTATATATATACATAAACCAAATTCTTTAATTTATTTTGATATTAATATATATATATATATGAGGATCGAATTTACTGTAGGTGTAAGTCTTTTTTTCTCTTATTTCATTTTCAACTGTTAGTTCTACTTTCATCTAATGGTTGAGATTATTTCATTAAAGGTAACCATTAGATGAAAGTAGAACTAACAGTTGAAAATGAGTGTAAGATAAAAAAGACTTACACTGATATAAGTTGATCCTGCCTCATATATATATATAGGTATCTAATATCGACTAACTTAATTGACGCAATCCGCTCTTACTAGTTATGTCAACTATTGTTAGCCATTCTAAATATAATCTTGAAATATAATATACCTACATTTGATAAAAGGAATGTGAGTTTTAATGTTAAACCATATATGTAGATTCAAGAGTTTTTTAGTGATGTCATATTCATCGCTGTTAATAGTTTTTTTTAATGAAAAATCTATAGTACATTAATGTAAAATTAGAAATATTTTTTAGTTGTAAATATCATTATAAGTTTTAGTTAAGATTTGTACTTGTTCTGTCTCAAACTCTAAGATGAAGTTAGACTCTTTGGAATGAGACTCTCCTTCCAACAACTTCCTTAAGTGTAGGAATGAGGGGTTGAATATATGTAAAGACACTCTAACGCTTAAGTTAATTAAGATTGTAGTAAGAGATTCAAACCGAAGAAGATCCTTACCATGAAACTATGGTTTCCTATTTATCTGATGAGGAGGTACTTAGGCGCCAATAGATTATGAGGGCATGGAGGTCATTTCCTCTTTAGGGGAAGAAGTTTCTCAACACCTTCTTCCCTTAGGGTTGACTCTCTCAAAGCTTATTTCAAGGCTCCTCTACAGGAGACATCCTGTTTGTCCCTTATGAGAAATCATAATCGACATTTTCAATGAGCCTGATCCATTAAAGCCCAAATCTCACTGTCAAACAGTGCTATATCCTGACTTTGAAATAAAATGATCTCTCCTCCTTAAAACTTTCATGCAACAAAAGAAAATAAAGTAGTATCTTTGTGTATCATTATTTCGATAATGACACTACCTAAATCATTATTAAGTGATAGTTCCTTTACTTTTAAACTTTGCTATTTTGGAAGGGATTTGAAGAGAATAAAACAGGAGAGTGGTTGCTTGTTAGAATTGCATACTGCAGAGTGTCAATAACAAAAGAGAATGAATGTGTCCCATCACCCATGCGCAGATATGTAAACGCATACAATTGAGAAATGAAGCATGTATATATAATATTATACAATAGGAATTGGATGAGGGAATCTTATAAAATTATAAAATGAGGAACTTTTTTGTCTTAAATATCTTAGTACATTAGTGCCTGTGATAGACCAATTTCTTAGCTTGTGAAAAGAAGTTTTTTAATTCATATTCCACAAAAGAACAGAAGAAATAAGATCGGCAGTAAGGTGGTTGTCTGTAGTTGATGGTGAAGTGGGTACCCAAAGTTGCGATTTGACTGATTTAGTGGTCACCCCCACATCTATCTTGTTGCGACAAATTGTCTGGTACATTTGCTTGTACGTTGGATCTTTCCTTACTCTTAAAATACGAAAATATATATACACTTTAAAGTATACTCAGTTAATTGAATAAGTTAAAAATGCAAAATTTGTTTCTTACTAATTCTAATATCTACTTTTTATTTAGAATATTTTAGTTTTTAAGATTCAAGGTTTCAACCTGAGTAGTTAAAGAAATATACTTATTTAATTCATCATTTGAACAATTCTTTAGGTTAATTCTAATATTTATTTAGGAGAACTTCCTAATTATAATAGTATTTGAAGGATTAGTCTCATAATAATGTTATAAAAAACCCTAATCAAAGATTAAAAGAATTGTAATTTTTACTTAAAATATGTTAACAATTATAATATTCAGATATCGACATGAAGTCATGCATGAAGAAGGCCAAGAGAACATTCAATATATGTAATCTTATCCCCCTAAAAAAAAATCTTATCCATTGATTTAAAGACTATGAGAAAGTTTTTTGTGCAACTAACACTGATCAAATAGACATAATCAATCTTGTTAAAAAAAAAAGACATAGTCAACAAGACAACAACTACATGGAAATGAGACATTGATAGACATTAAGTGGGTGACCAACAATCAGATGAAGTGGAGTGTGTGTGAGACTAAAGTTCCACTGCTTTTTGGTTCCAAATTCTAATCCCCTACCGTTGTTCCCGCCGTTGAACACTGGAGAAAGCTGAAATTACGAGCAAAAGAGAAAGAAAATTATATAATAATATACTAATTAAAACATCAATTAGATTTAGAATTTAGAACAGCATTAATGAAGCGTAACTACTGGGTGGCTTCCTTGAGACAACCAAACATGGTCCATGTGGGGGCTTCTCGACAGATATTATGACCAACCAGGCAACCAGATTATGCTAAATTGGTTGACGTCCTACTGACCACAACCTAAGAGCACATGAAAAGTACATTCAAGCCATAATGGATTGTTATAACGTAAAACATGATGTGCTTTTGATAAGTAAACTAAATAAACTACAGGATCATCTGCAATCACATGTACAAGTGCAAGATACTTTAGCTTTTCTAATTTTTGGCTTTTTACTGTTTTTGAAAAAGTGGAGATTCGGTTAACTATCTTTACCTCTAACCAATATATTCAGTATTCACCAAAACCTACCTGGAAGAATAAAATGACAATGACAAAAGAAATAAAGATTCGCATACTTAATTAAGGGACGTAGTTGTATTCTGTGATTCTGTCATTGAGTGTGTGCCTGTGAAGCACGAACATTCAATTTTAATTTCTTCAACGACGAAAGTAATTAATTAATTACAGTAACATCGTGCTACAGTGAATTTTACATTGAATTTAAATATTCTTGTAATAAATTATTAATTAATGTTTTTTAATAATTAACTAATGGTTTTTTTTGTTACATAAAATTTTAAGATGAAGAAATAATTGCCACAATCTAGACTCAAGTCAAGCTTAGTCAGTACTTACATGGGGTTTATTGATAACCCACCAACATAAAATATATGAAATCGAGTCCAAGCAATGCATTTGTCATTAGTGGAGGGCAAGTAGACAAGCTAATTCATATTGTGAAATGAGAGAGAGAGAGAGAGAATACATTTCTGAATTTCATAACTAAAATTTACACTGATACAATTGGTATTTATAGTATGCTCTAATGTACGTAATCTAAATTCTTCTCTAAGATCCAACTATTCTAACTATCACTAACTGTAATAACAAATTGCCAGCTGGCAATCCAACGTGGCAGTGAGTTCTACAGTCTAACATCTACCCTCAAACTTAGGGTCACGAGACTTTAGTTGTGTGAAGTCTTTGACTCTGAGTTTGTCTCAAAGAAACTAAAACTTAGTGCAGGACATAGAGCTTTAGTAAGTGTATTTACTGTTGATCCACTGAAGATATATGCACAATTGTTAACTCATTCCTTTGAACTTTTTCCTTAGCAAAGAAGATGTAAAACTCCATATACTTGGTACATGAATGTAGGATTGGCCAATTGGGTTATGAAATAACAATACTGTACTAAGATTATCATTATAGACAATTGGTTTAGGAATCGAAATATGCATTTCTTTAAGATGAGACTATAACCAAATTATTTCAGCTATTGTATTAGCAATCCCTCTGTACTTGGCCTCTTTTCTAGACATGCCTACAATTGCTTGTTTCTTAGAGAGCCATGATATCATATTTGGGCCAAGAAAAACACGAAGAACCTATTATGGATCTTCAATCATCAGGATTAGTGCCCCAATCTGCATAACTAAATCCACACAATTTGAAGTGAGTTGTTGGAACCATATGTAAGCTAAAGGATAATGTTCCATTCAAATATCTCATAATCCTTTTAACTACACGCTAATGGTCCTCCAATGGTTGCTGCATAAATTAACAAACTTTATTGACACAGAAAGTGATTTCTGGTCTAGTGATTGTCACGTACTGCAAAGCTCCAACAATTGTTTGATATAAATGAGGGTCAAGCATCAAATTGTTTCCTACCTTAGACAATTTAAATCCAGACACCATAGGAGTGCTGATTCCTTTAAACTGTGCTATGTGAGCCTTAGTAAGCAAGTCGACTTATGAACCTCTATACCAAGGAAGTAGTGGAGATCACCTAGGTCTTTAAGAGCAAATTGATAATTAAGTTTAGAGATCAAATCAGTTATAAAGAAAGATGAAGTGCTTGTGACAATAACGCCATCGACATAAACCAACACATAAGTAGTGTTTTGTGAAGAGTTGTGAAAGAAAATGGAGAGATCACATCTACTAGACCGAAATCCAAAGATGTGTAGTGTTTGTGATAGTTTATCAAATCAGACCCTTGGTGCCTGTTTTAGACCATAAAGTGCCTTCTCTAGTTTGTAGACCTGTAATTGATCCTCTGATTCAAACCTATGTTGCTATGACATGTAGACTTCTTCAGTGAGATTGTCATTTAAAAAGACATTATTTATATCAAGTTGTCTTATTCTTCATTGTCTAGACAAAGTAAGAGTCAAAATCACCCTGATAGTTGTGAATTCGACAACTAATTAAAGGTCTCATTGAAATCAAACCCTACCTCTTGATGAAAGCCTTTAGCCACTAGTCTAGTTTTATATTTCTAGATAGAGGGATTTTCTTTATCCGATACACCCACCTGCAGTCAATGGCTTGCCTATGTGGTGGCAGTAATACCAAAGATTGAGTCTTATTCCTTATGAGAGCATTAAATTCCAACTGCATGGCCTTTTCCCAGGGAGGATTGGATAAGGCATAAAGGTAGGTGGAGAATGTACATGTGTAGTATTAGGATTTGATTTGTTTAACTCATTTATGACTTTATTATTATTTTTATTTTTATCTAATCTCTCCTTAAAGTATTTTTATTTTTTAAAATTTAATGAGCTAATAATTAGTAAACATTTTTAAAAAATAGAAGATGAATTAAAAATAGAAATAAATACTTTTTGTTTTTATAATTCATTACATAAAATAATTAAAAAAATTCATAACCTTCCACCATTACAAAAAGAAATTTCAAAATAAACTTCAATACTTAAAAATGTTCAACATATTTTCACAATGAAATGGTCTTCTTTCTTTGTGCCTAAAGATAAAACTTATTGATAATTGTATATATTTATTGTTAACCTTTTAAAAATACTTATTAAGATAAAAAAACTTTAGCAATCTTACATTTTTTTATTTTGTTATTAAATTTAATAATTTATGCCTACATTATATATATATATATATATATATATATATATATATATATATATATATATATATATAAATTGAGTTATTCTTATACTTTGAATATCAAATCCATAAAACTTAGGTTTAACTCATTTACATAATTGAACCTAAATCAAAACTTTAGTTTGTTTATTTAATTAAACAAATGAGCTTGATCAAGTATTTAATAAGTCGAGCTCGTACAATTTATAAATAGTTCAATTCATTTATACATTTAATTAGAACCATAATTAATTAATTAAATGATAACTTGTATGCATGCGTGCACGTTCTAAATGTTGACAACTACGGTTTTTATGGAAGAATTAAGTTTCATTCAATTCCTATATACCCAACTGAAAATAGTATACTGCAAATTGCCACATCAAAACATTTTTTTCTAACAAATTACTTTTAAGAATTTAAAATAATAAATTTTATATGAAAAGTGAAGAGTTTTTAATTCTTAATATATTAAATATTTTATTATTTATAAAAATTTCTTATTTCAATTTTTAGCACGATTTAGAAAAATTGGAAAAGAAATTAATTAAGTTCACAACACTATATAGATATTTATGTTTATTGTATTGCTTATTATACTATAGTTAAAATGTGACTAGAGAATGGTGAGTGTTAGTTAAAAATTAATTAGATTATAATAAAAGAAATTAATTAATAATTAATTTACTGAGTCAGCAAACTAACACTAAGCACAATCTAACTAAGGTGACATTGTTTCTCAGTCATTTGATAGCTTATTGCTGCCCTTCTAAAAAGCTTTGTTTTAGTTGAAAATACCAAAAACCTAACAGTAATACCGATTACTTTTGAGTTATGAATGTGGAAAAAAGGACACCTCGTATTCACACTTCATTTGACTAGATTCTATAAAACGAATTCTAGAACTAGTTTGCAAATCAGCTGCCGCCTAATTTTTCACTGTTATACTATTTTCTTTTTCTTTTTCTTTTTTTCTTCTCTTGAAAAACCTTGGTATTATATTCAGACAACACCGTAAAAAAAGTTCAACCTCAATTTTTTATCACTTTTTTTCACATGATTTTTTATAATACTTTTAATATTATTGAGATTAATATTTATATGTCAACACTTTTTTTACATAATTATAATTATTAAAAAATTATATAAGAGAAAAAATTATATGAGATCGTCATTTTCTAAAAAAGTTTCCACAATTTTACCGCTACTCTCTCTTACTGTTTGGCAGATAACAGTGTACATCTACCAATTACCATGTTTGTACTTTGTAGTTTGTAACTCGCAGACACGCAGTCCCTCGACACCTGTGTCTGTGAGTGAGTAAAGGTTTATGCATAAACAGTATCACTGTACTTATAAATTGGTTTGCTCTCAGATCGAGCCTCAGAACTGGAACAAAACAAGAGTGGTAATGGACCCTGTTGCTGTCACCATTCCACCATTCATACAATCTTAGAAGACCATAATCACAAGACTTAAGACCACCCCACTTTCTTTTCTTTTCTTCTTGCATATTTGATTTGGCCTCCATCTCCATCTAGAGGACAACATGAAAACTAGCTCGTTTTCCAAATTTGTGTTTGCATTTTGCTTGGCTTTGTGCCTTGGTTCTCAGCTGATTCACTCTAGTGTCACCTATGATAGAAAGGCTATTGTCATCAATGGCCAAAGGAGAATCCTCTTCTCTGGCTCCATACATTATCCCAGAAGTACCCCAGATGTAAGCTTCTTCTTCTTCCCATTTCCCATAAAAATAGAACTTTACATACTTTCCCAGTTTAATTTTTGTGCTGTTTCTGATTTTGTTCATAAATAACCTCTGTGCAGATGTGGGAAGATCTGATTCAGAAGGCAAAAGAAGGAGGTTTAGATGTGATTGAAACTTATGTCTTTTGGAATGTTCACGAGCCTTCTCCTGGCAATGTACTACACTGGCTTTTCTATGAATTCCTTCTTCTGTTTTGCTCTATTTTCAACCTGAGTCTCTCTCTAATTTGAGCTTTATTCACTGTGATCTTCATGCATGCAATTCAATTCAGTACAATTTTGACGGAAGATATGATCTGGTGAGATTCATAAAAACAATACAGAAAGCAGGACTCTATGCTCATCTTCGCATTGGACCTTATGTCTGTGCAGAATGGAATTTCGGGTACCTTCCATCTCTCATTATCTTCCTTCTCATTTTCTGACTGAGAATTCTCTGTCATTTAGATTTTTTTTTTCTTTTACATATCCTCCTCTCATTGCTTAACTGTTTATTTAATCTAGAGGTTTTGGCTTTATGAGATCTTTTTCGATTGTCCAATGATTAATTATTCTTGTTACATGCAGAGGATTTCCTGTTTGGCTGAAGTATGTTCCAGGCATAAGCTTTAGAACAGACAATGAACCTTTCAAGGTCCCTTTTTTTCTTTTTCTTTTTTCCAAAATATTTTTCATTAGATTATTGGCTCCTTTCAATTTGAATAATTTTATTGATGACCGAATTAACTGTGTTACAGAGGGCGATGCAAGGGTTCACTGAGAAGATAGTGGGAATGATGAAGAGTGAGCATCTCTTTGAATCCCAGGGTGGCCCCATCATACTATCTCAGGTGAAAATCTGGGGTCTTTCTTCAGCATTTAATCTTCATTAATTATTCTCTTTTTTCTGTATTTTAAAGCTATTAATTTTCATTCAATTCTTGAGGACTTATTCAACGGCTATTATAAGATAAATTGTCTTGACCCTAGTAGCTATAAACTTTTTCACTCTAGATCTAGCTAAAATAATGATACATGCACAATATGTTGTTTCAGATTGAGAATGAGTATGGGGCACAAAGTAAGTTACTTGGAGCTGCTGGCCAAAATTATGTGAGTTGGGCCGCAAAAATGGCTGTAGAGATGGGAACTGGAGTCCCTTGGGTGATGTGCAAGGAAGATGATGCACCAGATCCAGTGGTGAGCATTCTCGCTCTTCATCTTGAAAGTTGTGTAACATGAAATGCAATCCTCTGGTACACCATTAACATGTCTTGGATTTTCTTTTGGTTGTTCTATTATTATATAACATTAAAATAATAACATTAAAATAATAGAAAATACAATACAGCACCCAACCAGTTGTAGTTCATTTCTTTCAAGAAACTCATATACATTTAGAACCTAGAAGTCCGGTAGCTAAACTAATCTGTTTCCTCTGTGGGGTAGATAAACACGTGCAATGGCTTCTACTGTGATAAGTTTACTCCTAATAGACCCTATAAGCCTACAATTTGGACAGAGGCTTGGAGTGGATGGTAAGCTTTTTTATTATCACTCTAAAATTTGGAATGAAGAAATGAATAGCCTGCATAATTTTTCTGTTAAATATGAAGGTTTACAGAATTTGGAGGTCCAATTCACCAAAGACCTGTCCAGGATTTGGCATTTGCAGTTGCTCGATTTGTAACAAGAGGAGGGTCCTTTGTAAACTACTACATGGTTAGTTTACTTAAACTGATTTAAAAATTGGAAAAAAAAAAAAATGATGAAGCTGGCACCTACTCTTGTAACTTGCCTAAGTTGCCTTGCATTTACCTGTAGTATCATGGAGGAACCAATTTTGGACGAACAGCTGGAGGCCCTTTCATCACTACCAGCTATGACTATGATGCCCCACTAGATGAATATGGTGAGAACTGAAAATTCTGTACCTTTCATGTCATTTATAGTACTTATGGACCCGGTAACAACCAAAATCATTCAAGAATTGTGGCAGATAATGGTATGCAAATTAAGTAAACACCAGTAATTACAGTTCTTTTTCTTAGTAACTTCATATGCATGAATTTTAACAATTTTAAGTCCAAACTCCAAACAGCTATCACTCTTCAGTACATTGAAAGTTACAGATTATATCTCAAACGCTTACACTTTTGGGTATTTCTATTTGGTTGTCAGAACAGTACCCCAGACTATATTACTCATGTCTTAACTGACTCCTTCTGCAATAAAACATTGCAGGTTTGATTAGGCAACCGAAATATGGTCATCTAAAGGAGCTTCACAGGGCTATCAAGATGTGTGAGCGAGCTTTGGTTTCAACTGACCCAATTGTTACTTCATTAGGGGCCTCCCAACAGGTTTTAACTTAGTTCAAAGTATTTTTTTGCTTTCCACGTGTGTTTAGCTTCTTTACTGACCTAGTGGATATGTAACTTTTCCAGGCTCATGTATACTCTACGGAATCTGGAGATTGTGCTGCTTTTCTCTCAAACTATGACTCAAAATCCTTTGTTAGAGTGATGTTCAATAATATGCACTATAATCTGCCTCCTTGGTCTGTCAGCATCCTCCCTGATTGTAGAAATGTTGTCTTCAATACAGCAAAAGTATGTAACAAAAGTCTAACAGATTTTGATTCAATGAGATTCAATAAATTTAGTCAAACCAATGAATCCTGTTCTCCCTCTTTTAGGTTGGAGTGCAAACATCTCAGATGCAAATGTTGCCAACAAATACTCAGATGTTCTCATGGGAGAGTTTTGATGAAGATATTTCTTCTCTGGATGACAGCTCTACTGTCACTGCTCCTGGTCTCTTGGAACAGATAAATGTAACACGGGATGCAAGTGATTATCTTTGGTATATAACTAGGTAAGCCTGATTTCCTAAGTGGCTCAAATTTGCTCTTTACGTGATTTGGTCACAATATCTTACTGTTGGAATTCTTTAAGCCTTTAGTTTCCTAATCCTAACTAGCTGAGGAAAGAAAAGAGTCATTCTTTATTTTCATTCCAACATACACTGACACTTTGACCAGTATTTATCACTCATGCTTAACAATTCTCATTATACATTTTTCCAACTGACAATCGATTGATTGCAACAATCATTAAAATAATTGAAATTTGTAGATGAGGGATTAATGAGTATGGAAGTGGTCTAGCTATGATATTCATGCCTTAGATCAGTCATCAGTCTTTCAGGTTTAAAGCTTAAATAACATCACCTTGACATTTTGATGGAATCTCTCACTGGTTCCAGCTGCTAAATGAAAGAGATTTAGAAACCATTTTGCATATACTTATTCTATAATTCATTTCATGTCTATGTTTCTGCAGTGTTGATATAGGTTCATCCGAATCCTTTCTACGCGGAGGTGAACCACCCATTCTTATTGTTCAGTCTACAGGCCATGCTGTGCATGTTTTCATCAATGGTCAACTTTCTGGTATATAAATTTACTTGCTTCTCTATTAGATCCCCTTTCTATCTGATTAGTAAAGCAAACATGATATATATGATTAAAACCAGGTTCTGCCTATGGAACGAGGGAGTATAGAAGATTCACATATACTGGAAAGGTAAACCTTCGTGCCGGAACAAACAGAATAGCTCTGCTCAGTGTTGCCATTGGACTTCCTGTAAGTTTTGTTTCCTTTGTTTACTTTCCAAAATCCTAGTGTCAGTAAATGTTGAGTTTTGGTAAATAAAGATTGTTGGTTTAGTGCTCAAGTTCATTCAAGACTTAAAACTTTATAACATTATAAAAATATTAATTAATGGCTCAATTCTTTGTATATTAATAACTAATATCATTGACCAAATGTTTTTTTTTTTTTTGGTTCTCAAAGAATGTGGGAGGACATTTTGAGACATGGAACACAGGAATCCTAGGTCCAGTTGAACTCCATGGACTTGACCAGGGAAAGTGGGACTTGTCCTTGCAGAAATGGACTTATCAGGTTGCCTAGTCTTACTTTAAATGCTTAAGTTGGCTTACTTTCAAAAAGAGAATCTTACTAAGAGATGCCTCTGAACAGGTTGGGTTGAAAGGAGAGGTCATGAATCTTGCCTCTCCAAATGGTATCTCTTCTGTTGAGTGGATGCAGTCAGCAATAGTTGTTCAAAGAAATCAGCCACTGACTTGGCACAAGGTAAAATTAAAGAGAAGTGTGCTCACGTTTGACTGAAAACAAAATATTAGCTTCAAAACAGATAAAATTGATCTGTAAACTGTGCAGACTTTTTTCGATGCTCCTGAAGGAGAAGAACCGTTGGCATTGGATATGGAGGGTATGGATAAAGGTCAAATATGGATTAATGGACAGAGTATTGGAAGATACTGGACTGCATTTGCAACTGGTAATTGCAATGACTGTAATTATGCTGGGTCATTTAGACCTCCAAAGTGCCAGTTTGGTTGTGGCCAACCAACCCAGCGATGGTAAGTGTTGTTAACATTGTAGCTTCTGCAACCATTATAATCATATTGGGAAATATAGGATGCAGAGCTCATTCAGGCACAAAAGTATCTTATATTTCATTTTGACCAAAATATTTCAGGTACCATGTACCTCGATCTTGGTTGAAGCCAACTCAAAATCTTTTGGTTATTTTTGAGGAACTTGGAGGAGATCCTTCAAGAATTTCTCTTGTAAAGAGATCAGTGAGCAGTGTCTGTGCTGATGTGTCAGAGTACCATCCAAATATTAAGAATTGGCACATTGAGAGCTATGGTAAGTCACAAGATTTCCATCCACCAAAGGTTCACTTGCATTGTAGCCCTGGTCAGACCATCTCTTCCATCAAATTTGCTAGCTTTGGAACTCCTTTGGGGACTTGTGGGAATTATGAGCAAGGAGCTTGCCATTCCCCCGCCTCCTATGCCATTTTAGATAAGGTGCTCTACCATACTCTTGATTTCACAATCCACTCCATTAACTTTAAAAATGTGTTTCATTGGAATATAGTTAACTTGTGCTCTCTTTTTTGTTTCATTTTTCACAGAAATGTATAGGAAAACCAAGATGCACAGTCACTGTATCAAACAGCAACTTTGGGCAAGATCCATGTCCAAAGGTGTTGAAGCGGTTATCAGTTGAAGCTGTTTGCACTCCAACTGCTACAAATTGGAGGGGTTGATTGGGTAAGAAGCACCCTTTTAAGTGTAGTGTGTAGTGACTTAAACCACAAGAAATAGGAATGAATAATAAAATGAGTATAGGTAAAGTTAATTGTAGCTGTTATGAAATGTTGGTGGTGTCAAAGGCACGTAGTTTATAATTTTATTAAGTGAGGTTAACAGGGCTTGTCTAAATTATTCATTGTTAGATAGGTGAATCAGAAACCAGGGGTCTGAAATTTGGACCCTTATGTGTGAGTTTAGAGTACCAGTCCCCGACCTTTTAACCGGATATGGGCACTGGAAAGAGAGGCAATTACGTTGGCGTGATTTGTGTTTTTGTTTGTATTAATGGGGTGAGTCAAACTGCAAATCAGGTTCAAGTTGGGAGCGGATCCTACTGTAACCATTGTCTGATGAAGTTTATAGAAGTTCATTGTTCTGTCTACTTTTCCAACCATTGTCTGACGAAGTTTATAGTAGTTCATTGTTCTGTCTACTTTTCCTGCTAATGTATTTTTTTTATTTTGTGAGTAAACATTTATGTTAGATGTTTTGTTTCTTAATTTGGTCCTCCTTATATTAATTTTCATAATTAAGGACCTTTCAGTTAAATTTTTTTTCAATATTATCCTTCTATCCAATAAGTAGGAGCACCATTAATAAAAAATGTTGATGTGTATCATTTTCTGCCAATGAGGTCGTGACTTGTTTATTTTGTTCTAACATGATAATAATGTGTCATTTTATATTTTTAAAAATTATAAAAATTAAGAAAATGTAAAATTAAAAATAGTTAAAAATCATTCTGATATACTAATTATTTTCTTGCTATATTTATTCTTTAATTTTTAAAACTACTTTTATGTTAAAATTATCATTCTTTAATTCCATTGTTGGCCAAAAATTGAAAGTTTGAAACACGTCAATGCCACGGTGACTAAAAATGATACACGTAAGTATTTTTTTATTAACGGTGTTAGTTTTAAACTGACTGATCCTTAATTGAGAAAAAAATCTAAAAAATACCAAATTGAAAAAAAAGACATCTATAGAAGATCAAAATGAATGTTTACTCTTTATTTTGTACTGGTTTTATTTTAGTTGCAGCACCCTGGTACGTTCAGCCATGATGGTCATGCAAGACATAACAAGGTTACATTAGAAACAACCAAATCGCCAAAAACTTGCATAAATAAGTAATACAGAAAGCCAGCAACTTTTAGAAGCATTTGAAATTGATTTGAATTCAAAATAAATTATTCAATACCCACATTCATAAACAGTTATAATCAAATGATGTGACAGACAGCTGCACTTCTCTTATGAAGTTGCTCAAGTTCTTAATTCAAGGATATGTCACCCATACATAAAATTATCCATCGACAAAGACATCCATCCTGAAGCAAGCTGACCTTTATCATTTTGATTATGCTTACAGCCTACCAGAGTGATGAGGAAATAAATTCCAACTTAAACAGGATTGAGAGAAATTCTTCCTAAGGGAACCATTGCCTATGAGAATCAACCCTTATCTTATAAATCAAAGTACTTTCTATTGAGATTGATAAAATTTTATTTATACTCTCCTTCTCAGATAGGCACATGTCCTTGTTCTCTCATATTCTCCTTCTGCTTCATATTTTCATTTTCCTTCTCCTCCTTATCTTCTCTTTAACTACTCCTTATTTATCCCCTCAACAATTATTAATATTTTTTTAATTATATTCAATCAAATTTAAAATTCTTTCGGCCAATGGATTTTTCAGCAATCAACAATTACTCAATTTTTTTGAAATTTCCAAATTTACAAATGTAAGTTAGTTTGTAGCAATTTTCCAAATTTACAGATTAACTCCATTTTTAGTTAGAAACATTTCCTAAAATTTGTTGTAGGAAAAATTTTAGTTTGCAGTGAATGATATTAAAAGTAATGACCAAATATTCTGTAATTTACAATGTTTCTAACTCATGAATTTGATTTGTTGAGAAAACATGATGAATTACGTAATTCTGTTTGTTCTAATTCATAGCTTATATTTTATTTTCATTGATAAGTAATAGGATTAAAACATGAAGATGAGCTACAAATGGTCATATACTGATTTCTATTCTATGATTATTATCTAAGCATTAAGATTAAAACCATGGTAAATTCTTTTGTAATGCATGGGCTACTGACTAGTTTCCATTAAATTTGGTGTATGCCCATTGATACACTATGTAAAGAGAACCACAGATAGCACATGAGATAATAATCAGTCCTACCCATGGATATGTTTGGGAAGTGAAGAAGAAAAGAGAAGGAAAAGATTTCGGTGTAACCTTTTTATTTTGGAGATTTTCTTAAGCGATGTATTTTAATTATTTCTCCAGAATCTTTCAACAGTCACTATATTAAGTTGCTCAAATTTGTAAAAATTTTAGAGGAAAAACTAATCAAATCACTATTATATAATACTCCCTTTCTTTTCTTGTACTCATTTCAAATATTGAAACAAGAGAGAAAATTCATCATTTAAACCCCCTATCCCAATATTCCCTCCCCTTCTATTCACTTATTTGCTTTTCTTCTTTTCCCTTTCCTTTTCCCTATCAAATCTCAAACATATTAAGGTAAAGTCAAAATTCTATCTTGTGGGAGCAAAAACTCAATTTATTTACTTTGCCTCACTTAAATTTGTATTTAAAATTAATTTTTATTTATCATTAATCATTTAATATTTTTCTTTAATTTCTTTGTTCATTTAATTATTCTTTTAATTTATTTCTTTGTGAAATCGACACTTTAAAATTGTGCTACAACTACTGCGTTATTCTTTGGGTTAATCAGTCACTTACATATAAAATATAGTTGTAGGTTTGGTATGTAAATTAAGAAGATGATATTTGGAATGTAATTTTATCAAAGATTTGCACTGATTGTCCTTCCTTTTTTTTATGTATGAAATTTCATATTATGTTGGTCGGTCTTTTGCAACGTTCTTTGAAACGAGCCTAGCTAAAAGTCAACTTAAACTTTTCCTTATAAAGGGATGATAGGACCAATGTAATCATTCACATCTGATTAAATACTTAGTAGAAATTGAAATCAGGAATGTTCATAATATGGAAAAGTATTCGGTACTAGATTATAAAATAGAGATATCAGTACGTCTATGGCACTCTGATGGCTAAAGTCAAGATTAACACTAGCAAGATTAAGCACTAGCTGTAGCCAAATGTTTTGCTATGGTCTGCTGTAGCTCATCCTTCTTTGCTCCCGCTACTTTGTCCGCAATCGTTCCCTCTTTCACAAACACAAAAGTGGGCATAGCCTCCACAGCCCAATCTTGAGCAACAGACTGCAAATGACAAATTATTTACTATTAGTCCCTAAACGAATTCTTTCTTAAACTTTTCTAATGGATTTTTTTTTCTCTGGGAAGAGAGGAGGGGAGATTATTACAAATTCAGATTTTCTTTAACCTTTAATTCATCCACATCCACTCTGCGAAATATGACATTTGGCAACTTCTTAGCCAGCTCAGCCAGGAATGGTGCAATAAAACGGCAGGGTCCACACCAAGAAGCAGTAAAATCCACAACAACCTGGCACAATTTGAGTGGCAAGTATGTCTCATACAATTAACATGAATAACAATAACAACCTTCGCAACTGAAATTCATAGGAAATTTACCTTCTTTCAGTATATTACCTAAACATGAATTTGAATTCTACTAAATAATAAAATCAATTCAACTCTGAAATTGCACTATAAAATTGCCCTAGTCTACAACCAAACCAACACTGTTGTATTGTAAGTTTCAATATTCTGGAGCACCCGTTTCTTCAAACTGACATGATAAGAACAAACAATCTCTTACACAATTCCTACTTGTTCCTTATCTTCCAAGTTTAACCGTAATCAAATAACAAAAAAATGCTTTTGCTTCACGAAAACAAAATTTTATGCAGTTCATTGAATCTTTGAAGAAATGCAGCAAATGCTAACTACTACATACATGCATAGTTAACCCCGCAAAGAGAAGAGCAGTGTTGAAAGAAAAGGGCTGGATAAAGATCATGTTCAAGATTTTCATGCATTTTAATTAAAGTTATATCATAACATTGGCAGTAACAAATGCAAATAATTAAAACTACAATTAGGGTACTGCAGATAAAAAATGGTTGTAGTAGGGCGATTAGAAGAGCAACTAGAACTGCATTAATTTGTTGAACAAATTAAATACATGATTTGAGTCAAGTTGTATCGACATTATACTGCAATTGAACTGAAGCATCGCAGTTTTGCATTGTATAATTACATCATCAGTTCCCAGTTTGATAAAATCACTGAGGATCTCAAAGTCAGGTTATTGCAATCATAATAAAACAAACCAGCATCCTGAACATCACCATAAAAAACCAATGGAAAATAGGATCATTGCCAACATCAGAGTCAGTAATTAACTGAAAACAAAACTGGGATATTTAGTTTTAGTTAATCATAATTTTCATGAAGCTATAAATCATGATAGTGAGAAAATTTTGGAAATATAAGCATAATTTGATCCCTGAGCCTTAGATTTGCACAAAATATATGATTAAACATATAAAACAATTTTGAAAGATATGAAAATAAAAAAAAATTTGCTAGTATTATAGTGGAAATTGGAAAATGAACAGCTTAAAGAAGAGCAGAGATGCAACTTCGGACAGACTAGGAGATGTGATGAATATGTAGTTGTGTAATTGGAAACATCACATATCAACCCTGACAAACAAGATAACTCTTTATGAACTACAGTACATAATAAGCAGGTGTTGTTGGAGTAGTGCTAATTGCACACCACCTCTATGCCTCCTCTCATATGCATAAGTTTATCACTTGGTGTCACTTACATCACTCGTTATTTCATATTTAATCTATTATAAAAGATTAAATGTAGAAGGAGGTGTGCAAATACTATTTCTCTATTAGTCACGTATATAGAGATATTGGTCCTATGGTAACTCAGTATCCTTATTTTTTGGGAATGTTAGTTGGGACTGTAATAAAGCCTCTGATTGATTACTTGGTCACTTTGGGGCTGCCAAAAAAGATTTTAACTAGGATGTTGGAGAAGAGAGCCTCTGTACTTTGGTCTGATCTTGAAGAGACTGTGAAACCAAATGTGGATTGTTTGATTAGTTTTGGAATAAGGAGGGAGTGTTTGCCTTCAGTTATTGCTCAGTATCCTCAGATTCTTGGGTTGGCCCTTAAGGCTAAGTTTTCTTAACAGCAGTACTTTTTTAGTTTGAAGCTAAAGGTTCATCCTGAAGGGTTTGCAAGAGTGGTAGAGAAAATGCCACGGGTGGTTAGCCTTCACCAACATGTGATTGTGAAGCCAGTTAGTTGAGCTTATGAAGAACAGTTTTTACTTCTACAAGAGTGAGATGGGGAGACCCGTGAAAGAGCTTGTGGAGTTCCTGGAATACTTTACTTATAGTTTGGAATCCAAGATCAAACCCAGATACCAGCGGCTAAAATGCAAGGGGATAAGGTGTTCGTTGAATTGGATGCTAAATTGTAGTGACCAGAAATTTGAAGAGAGATTTTAGGGTAAAGTATTATACAGACGAACTGTTTCTCTTTAGCACAACAATTTTTTCTTTTTTGCTACAATTGATGAAGCAGCTACAAAATGTAACTGTCATCAAATGGAGAGGAAAATTTTAATCTATTTTTTCGTTTTATATTCTTGTTGCATTTGTTTACTACCAATAGTTGACATTTCAAGTTTTCTATCCATTCATTATGTACAATTATTCTTGGAGGTGGAGTAAAGTCTGAAACCATGATAATATGCAATACATGTTAGTTATCTTACCCTGAACTTTTATGCAAATTATGTCTGTTTTGAATTCAGATTTTAGTAAGTTTCATTCAATATTTAGTAATAGTGCCATAAAGACGGAACTTTGAAGTCGCCTTTTGTGTTTGTTAAGTCAGTTGAAAAAAGTTGATTATGAACCCATGCAACAAGCAAATTAATCCAATTAAGAATCAAGTTTAACAGGAATAATGATATTACAATCTATCAGTCTCACATTTCTATGCAAATGTAAGACTCCCTCATCAGTTATCCAAGTTATTAGGGGATAATAGAAAAGTGAAAAAGAGGTGAGACAAAAGAAAGCAAAAGTAATATTCTAAAAAATTTTAGTCTTTATTTAGCAAAAAAATCTAATAACAAATATTTCACCATCATTAATCCTCTATTCTCTTGTTTCATAAATTTGAAATGGGTTATAATACAACTAGCCAAGAAAACATAACAAATCAACGGCAACAATAAACCTTAAAAGCAAATACTAGGTTCAACTATGATTCTTGATAACTCATAACTAAAGATAACACAACAATATAAAATTCAGAAATATCAATAATCAAGGTTTATATAGATTGACCAACAAATAATGAAAGACAAAATCATAAATTCATTCATTATGGACAACTTATAATCTTATAATACCATTAGAAGGCATATAAATGAAAACAAAACCTAAGAGGGGTAGTGGTTATGTGCATAAGAACATCAAAACAAAATTTTGAAGGCCTATACTATAATAAATGTCAGAATATTAAAACCCCCATAGCTAATAACAGTTAGAAAGAAACAATTACAGACTTTCCATAACTGACTTCGGCTAGTGCTATCCTAGTTAGCTTGATGAACAGTGAAATCAAAGTGATTCTTGTATGGATCCCAGTGAAGGCCAATCTCATCCCCTATCTTCAAGTCTCTTCTTTTCACAAAATCTTGGACCCACTTGCCAATGAAAACATAGCTTCTTGAAGAACCCCATCTCTTGAAAACCAAAGAGTGCATGGTGTTAGTGTCCACGTCCCAAAACGTAACTTGAATTCCTCTGTCAGTCTCAGCATCCCTTTGGGCATCAGCACCCAACACAGGCAGCACCAAGTTCTCTGCCAAATCTTTGGCCAGCAAGAGCCTGCTCATGTTGCCAATATCACTTTCTTTGAGGACTTTCTTGATCTTCCATGGATCATCATAAAGCAACAAATCCATTGAGTAGCCCCACCTTCTCTCTACATCATTGCATGCTCTCTTTCTTGCAGCAATGGGATCTTTGTGGCCATGTTTCCTCTTCTTGGTGGAAGAAGAATCAGAGGCATGTGTTTCGGTTGTGACGCGAGGACACACACCCGTTGATAAATGGGAGCAACTATTCTTGGTGGAAGAATCAGAGGTATGTGTACAAGGACACACACCCATTGATAAATGCGTGCAAACATTCTTGGAGGAAGAACCAGAGGCATGTGTCTGGGTTGTGAGACAACGACACGCACCCAATGATAAATGGATGCAAATGTTGGTGCTGTTGAAAACCATAGCAGCAGAGGCTTCTTGTTCTTGGGGTTTAGTAGCGTAAACCCTTTCTTTGAAACGTGGTTGCAGGCTCATGAACATGATCACTGATCAAGGAGGACACAACAAGAAAACTAATGTAGCGCCTAGAAATCAGGAGTGTCCCTGGGCTTTTATACAGATAGATTTGGTTCTCAATAAAACTTCACTCCTATGTATGTGTTAATATTAATATCTCTCTACTAAATTTCCAGCTCGGATTAGGAAAGATTTTCTGGTGGAATAAAGTGTTATATCTAAAAGATTAAAGTGTGTATTTACTTTTTTAATTAATGTACCGGTCATGAATAGTTTTCTTTCGTGTAATATATTCTTTTTAAAATTTTACTTGTTAAAATTTTATATCATGAAATATTGAGGGATTAAAGTGTATATTTATTTTTTTTAATTAAGGAAAATGTATATATGCTCCCTAAACTTCAACATTTTTATAAATTATTATCATGAACTTTAAATCATTTTTGATTAGTTATTAAACTTTAATTAATGTCTCAATAGATTTTTTTATTTAATTTGAATATGTTAATTCATTAACGATAAAATTGTGTAAAACATCTTATCGTATTAATATTTTTGGATTTTTTATCAATTTATTCATTAAAATTTGATTATAAATACATTTTGTTATTACAAAAATTTTGTTTTAAAATAAATTTTTTTTTATTTATTTTGTAAAGAAGAAAATATATTTAAAATTAAATTTTAATAAATAAATTTATAAATAGTTCTTAATTAATGTTAGTACAAATAAAATAATATAATATAATATTATCGTTAATAAATTAACAGATCCAAATTAACCACAAAAATCTATTAAGATATTAATTAAAATTTAAGGACTAATTGAAAAGTTTTAAAATTCTTTGTGAAATTTCAAACGTGGATGCTTTCCAATGATCACTGATGCACGTAGATAACTAATGTAACGCCCGGGTAGAATTCAGGAGTTTGTCTGTGCTTTTATATAGATAGTTTTGGTTCTCGATGAAACTTCACTCCTAATTATGTTTAACTTTTAATCTTTCTCTACTAAATCTCCAGTTTGGATTAGGAAAGATTTTTTAGGTACTAAAATATTATATCACAAAATATTAAGAGTGTGTTTAGAATATAAAAAATAAGAAATAATTTGATTTATAAATTAAATTTAATTAAATCTTGTGTTTAGAATATTAAAAAATAAAAAATAATTTGATTTTTAAAATCTTATAAATTTCATTCTTTTTGTTTTAGAAATTTTATCAAATTTGATATGATTGATTTGATTTGAAATGAATGGACTATTTTATCCTTAATAACTATCTCTAATCACCTCCCATAAGGTTAAGAATATAAAATAATAAAATTCAATCAAATTAATTCTTATTTTAATGAATTCCAATCACAAATATGATTTCTAAATTAATTCAAATCTCATTTTTTCAAATAAGTTATAAACAAAAAAATTTATTTCTAAATCAAATCAAATCAAATCAAATCATTTCTAATTTTAATTGATTTCAGACACTACCTAAGAGATTAAAGTGTATATTTACTTTTTTTAATTAATGTCCCGGTCCCCAATAACTTCCTTTCGTGTAATATATTCTTTTTAAAATTTCAATGGTTAAAATTTTAAATGATGACAATTACAATGAATCAAGCAAATACAGGCTATGCAATCCGAGTTACAACTGGGTAAACAGGTCGTGGTTCGTGGGCAATGGTCCGTTTATGATGTAGAACTAAAGAATAAAGGTATTCAGTGCCAAGAGACTCTATCTCAAAACAAAATTATATTTCAAATTGAATTCAATAATCAACAATTGTCTTCTAAAGTGCAGATAAGAGATATATTTATAGCTCTCAAATAAAATATACTAAATACAAATCAAATACTATTGGCTAATGATAAGATTAATTATAAAATAGATTAAATACTTAAAATTAAATAAAAAAACAAATCAAATAGTATTAGCTAGTGATAAGATTTAGGATTTGAATAAAATCTCATTAAAACCGAAATCTTAATTATAAAATAGATAACATACTTAAAGTTATGAAAGATAAAAATCCATAAATAATATAATTATCTGTAAAATTTTAAATTATCAAAATCATAAATAATCATAATATATTTTGTATCATTCTTCCATTCTGAGGACTTTCATCCATAGAGTTTAGAAAGCTGGTAATCCTCCAAAAGATTAAGCTCAGGGTGGCACGTGAGCGTGTGAATAGGGTTGAAAGTGAGTCAAGCTAGCTCGTGAGCTCCCTACTCGGTTCGTTAATAGTTCAATAAGCTGACCTCATGAGTTAATGAACCGAGCTTGAGATGAGAATTTAAGCTTATTTATTAAATGAGTCGAGCTTGAACTTTGTTATGCTCGACTCAATATCTAGTGAAGTGTGTTTTAATTTATTGTAAGAGTGTGAGAAAAATAAATCTTAACCATACAACCATATATGAATGGTCAAGATTAAAAGTTACTTAAAGATCATGTGACCACTTAAAAAAGTTACATGCACTTATGGTCTAATATTGACCATTCATGTAAGATCTAATGGTCAAGATTCATTTCTCTCACATCTTATAATAAGCACTCCTCTCACCAGATACGCTCCATACACACACACACATATATATATATATATACAATACTTTTATTTTAATATATATTTAGATATATATGTATTTGATTTTATTTTTATATTATAATTTTTTAATTAATATATAAAAGTTTTTCAAAAAAAAAATCGACATAGGATTCGAACTTAGCTCATCGAGCTTGAGCAGCTCGTGAGCTAAGACTGAGTCAAGCTTGAACCAAGAAAATAGACCCACTTTCTTATTGAGCTGAGCCTATGTTTGTTGAATTGAGCTTGAGCTAGGCTTAGCTCGGCTCAACATGGCTCACTTCCACCCCTACATATGAAGACCGCGTGCAAGAACTTCATGTTGTGCAAAGAGAAGCGTATGGCATCCTTTGGCAATAGAATTTTGGTGATTGGTAGATTGGAGACTTCTAATTCTGATGGTGGTGGTCATGGTTCAAAATGAGGTTAAGATAACAGCGTTATGAAGTCGTTCGTAGGGTTGTGCATTTATGGGTAAAAGAAACCCAAATTTTGGCAATTTTCTAACAGTTTCAGGTGAGTTTTGTGGACATCTAATGAATGATAGGCAGTGGAACAACTTTGGTTGCAAAAAATCGATGCTCTCAAACAGCACAAAGTGTGGGGATCAACAAGAATCTAATACCAAATTGATGTAGAACCAAAGGACAAAGGCAGTCAGGCATTTGGTGCTAAGAAACTCGGTCTCAAAACAGAATTATATTTCAAACTGAATTCAATAATCAACAATTGTCATCTTCTAAAGTGCTAATAGGAAGGGTATTTATAGCCTTCTAATAAAACAAACCAAATACAAATCAAATACTATTAGTTAATGATAAGATTTAGGATTTTGATATAATCTTAAAACTGAAATCTTAATTACAAAATAGATAAAATCCCTAAATAACATAATTATCCTTAAAATCTTAAATTATCAAAATCATAACTAATCATAATCTATTATGCATTAGTTTAACTTCCAACTCACATGGGTTAAGACCAAACATTTTACAGACTCGTTTAAATACAGGCTTACTAGCCCGATCCTTTTTACTAAGATTATTCAAATCTAATCCAAATTGAAAATCAAACTAAAAATCGAATTGAAAAAATTTGGTTCTTTTTTATTTGATCTTTTGAAAATTGATTGGACTAGATCGGTATTCGGTTTTGATTTTCAAAACTGATCCAATTCAATCCAAATTGATTAAAATTATATAATATATTTATTTGTTATTAAGTTTATATTTTTAGTTTTTTACTTGTTTAATAACTCTAAGCAGGAATAAGACAGAGTATATGGAATGTAAGTTCAGTAAGAAACGTGTTAATATTAGCTTGGTGGTGAAAATTAGAGATCATACCATACCACAAGTCACACAATTTAGATATCTTGGATCTATCATACAAAATGATGAAGAGATAGAGGGATATGTAAACCATAGGATTTAAATTGGAAGGATGAAATGGATGAGTGATTCAGGAGTTATTTGTGATAGAAAAGTGCCTCTCAAGATTAAGGGTAAATTTTACAGCACAACTATAAGACTCGCGATGTTGTATGATACTAGATGTTGGGCAGTAAAAAGCCAGTAAGAGAATAAGATCAGTGTCGCTGAGATGATGATGTTACGTTGGATGATGGAGAGATAGAGGGAAATGTAAACCATATGATTTAAGCTGGATGGATGAAATGGAGAAGTGATTAAGGAGTTATTTGTGATAGAAAAGCGCCTCTCAAGATTAAGGATAAATTTTACCACACAACTATAAGACTCGCGATGTTGTATGGTACTGAATGTTTGGTAGTAAAAAGCCAGCAAGAGCATAAGATCAGTGTCACTGAGATGAGGATGTTGCACTGGATATGTGACTATACAAGACAAGATAGGATTAAGAATGAATACATTAGAGAGAAAATAGGGGTAGCACCTATTGTGAAAAAGATGGGAGAATTTCGCCTTCGGTGGTTTGGACATGTACGGAGAAGACCCTTCGAAACTCCTGTAAGAAGAGCAGATCAAGTGGAATATCGCCCAATAGTTAGAGGTAGAGAAAGACCAAGAAAGACTATAGGTGAAACGATTAAAAAAGATTTAGATTTGTATGATATTTATGATGACTTGGTTTATGATAAAGTACAATGGCGCCGTTTGATTCATATAGTCGACCCTACCAAGTGAGAAAATACTTGATTGTTGTTGTTATTATTGTACTTGTTTAATAACTCTAATTTTTAGCACACTTCTCTCACTTTTTATGATTAGATATTATTTTAGGCATGCAAGATGTGTTCTTTTTTTAATTTTTTATATCCTTTGTTTTTTTCTTTTTAATAGGTTAAATTGCTATTAACTCACAACATTTTAGGCTTAAAAAATTTTTAGTCAAAAATTGATCAAACTAAATCGGTTTAGATTGGATTGGTTTTCAAAATACAATCAATCCAATTCAAACCAAAGTAAATAACATTGTTTAGATTAGTTAGTTTTTTTTACTCTAAATCGATCTAAATCGATCCATGAACACACCTACTTTTAACTTGAGGGTTGTTAAATGATTGTGACTTGCTAACTTGCTGGCCAACTCCCTAAATTTTTATTTTTAAAAAATATTATTTTAACATTTTTTTCCAATTAGTTCTCTTGTTCAATGACTAAATTTTTTTTCTTAAGCTAAAATGACTCTAATGGATCAAATATCTAAATAACTTCCAAAAGCCAATTATAAAAAATAAAAAAAAATGTAAAATAAAAGCAAAGAAAAGAAACAAAATAACAAGTGGGCTCGTAGGCTAGCCCATGAATCTACGGGCTAAACTAGTGCAGACACGAGCCACTATTTTGCTAACCCATTTAAAATGCGAGTCAACCGGATGTGCCCCGTTTATCTTCAGCTTGTCGCGTACTGAGCCAACTCGTGGATTTACTCCTCCCATCCCTCACCTCTAATCTAGTTACTAAGGCTAGCAATGAGTCAAGCCAATTTGTAAACCTACTCCTAGCTCAGTTTGTTAACAACTTAATGAGCTAAGCATTTTGGCTCATTTGTTAAACGAGTTGGGCTTAAGTTTTCACTTGCTCGACATATTATAGGGGGCATATCTAGTGAGAGTAGTGTTTATTGTGAGAGGGTGAGAGGAATGAATATTGATCATATAATCATACATGGATGGTTAAGATTAAAAATTACTTAAAGGTCATGTGACCACTTAAAAAAGTCATATGCAAAAATTTATGTTCTAATCTTGATCATTCATATACGATCCAATGGTCAAGATTCACTCATTTCACCTCTTACAATAAACATTCCTCTCAATATATATATATATATAATTGTTGACCTCCACACCTTCATGTAGAGGTTAGCAACCTCTATATTTTTTTTGGACAAAAAGACCAACATTTTCTTTTATAAAATAACTTAGTTTTGAGGGTGTTTTAGTAATTTAAGGCTATCAAAATTAATGAAGAAATAGAATACTAGGTATTAATGATGAGAGAGAATTTGTATCTTCTCATTAAATAAAATAGAAAAAAACAAAAAAACGAATTGAATTATTTAACAAGTAAGAGTACACAACCTTTTTTTAAAAGAAAAAATTAACCATTTCTAAACATTTCATCATTTTAGAATTTGATCTAGGAGTAGTAATATATTTTAGAGTAATTCTATATCCTCCTACAAGTTCTTCTTAACAATCCTTCTAATATTAAATGAAAAAATTATTAAATAAAAAAGTAAATGCATCTAATATCTTGGAAACATAAAAAATATTTAATATTTTTTTCATTTAATAATTAGAAAGATTAGTAGGATGATTGAGTAGGAGGATAAATTATTTCTCTATATTATTCGAGTCGGGGTTCAAGTCCTCAACTTGATTTGTTTTAATTTTTCAACCAAAGATTTTTTTCTTCATTTTATAATCCAAATTATAATACTATTTTACCAAATTGGATCCATAACTTGACTAAGTTTTTCCTTTTTTTAACCAAATTTTTTATAAATTTATTTTATAATTTAAATTTTTAACCAGTTATTTATTTTTAAAAATTGCCTTTTTAACTTTTTAAAAACTTAGTTTATTTATTAATTTTTTTAATTTGATATTTTAATTGTTTTAATGGGTTTGATTTTGAAAAAAATTAATCAAAGTTGGGATTGTAAACTTTTTTAACCTAAACTTTGACTTATGTACCAAAAACATTATAATTTTTTATGTATAATTTTTTTATAAAATAATTAAATTTGTTATTTTTTCTTTTTATTTAATGAGAAGATGCAAATTCTCTCTTATCACTAATATCTTGGTTAGTATTATCTTTTTCATTAATTTTGATAACCCAAATTACTAAAATACCCTTAAAAGTAAGTTGTTTTATAAAAAAAAGTTGTCTTTTTAATAAAAAAAAAATTTGTAGGTTATAAATCCCCTATATATATATATATATATAGTATTTTTATTTAATATATATATATATATATATAGGATCAACTTATACTTAGTGTAAATCTTTTTCTCTACTACTCATTTTCAAATTAGATTTACTTTCATCTAATGGTTACCTTTAATGAAATAATCTTAACCATTAGATAAAAGTAAAACTAATGGTTGCACAAAATACAAATGTAAGAAAAAAAAAACTTTACAAAATCAGTAAGGTTTTAGGATCCTCTATGTATATATATATATTAAGATTTAATTTAATTTTTTATATGACTATGTTACTTTTAAAGTAAATATATGCCCCAAAAAACATGGAGTTATGAATGCAAGCCTAATTTATTAAAACTAAAAAGCTTAATAACACAAATAATGCACTACTAGAAATTTTTTATTTAGAGACAAAAATTACAACCTTTCAAAAAAATTTTCTATAATAAGGACTTGAAATAGAAATGAATTTGCAATGAATTATTTATTTAAAATAAAATATTAGATTTAACAAATTTATCCATAAAATTGTCATCTCTAATTCAGTCTCTATGTAATTAATTTAAAGTCAAACATACTTAGAGATGGAATTTATCTGTCTCAGAATTTTTTGTCTCTAATTTCATCTCTATTTAGTGTATATAATCTTTTAAAAAATCAAATATGTTTAGAGACAGAATTTAGAGATGAAATTTATCTATCTCTAAATTTTTTGTCTCTAATTCTGTCTCTATTTAATTAAATTAATTTTTTAAAAATCAAAATATATTAGAGATGAATTGTGTTCCATCTTTAAATTATATATTATTTAATTAATAAATTTTTTATTAATTAGAGACGGAGTGTTGTTTCCGTCTCTAATATTTCCACATACTAGCCCCAATTCCCTCGATCTATTATTTCCATCTCTCAGTTTCCTCTCTCAACTCGTGCCCTCGCTCTCCATCTCAGCTCGTGCCCTAGCCCTCGGATCTCAACTATCAACTCGTCCCTCGGATCTCAATCTCTCAGCCCTGCAAGGTGAACATCGCATCTCAATCTAATACTAATCTTTCTTTCTTTCATTTGGTTATTGATCCAAGTCGTGTCTGTGGCCCGATCTGTCCTCACCGATGGCTATGGGGGATTTATGGGGAAATTAGTTGCTGTTTGGGATTTTTCTTTTCCTAATATGCTACATTGGTACTATTCTTCTATTTCGTCTCTATTCCTCAAACTAATGCCAATTTTCAAATCTCTTGTTGTAGAAGATTGTAGTTCTGGGGTTGTTAAACCTAGGCTCCAAAGAAGGGCTAAAGCCAAAACTAAAGAGGACCAAAGGTAACAGTTTGCTATAGAAGAGCCTTTTTTTTATTTATTTATTATGTGTACGCCAGTAGCACTATTATATTGATGAATATGCTTTAACCATTGCTGCTCAGGAAGCCTATGAAAAGTGGCGGCTCCGGTGTGTATCTATTTTGATAGTTCTCTTACTATATTTGCAGTCACTTGCTTGTTATGTACCTAGTTTTGTTATACTGTATTACAAGGCCTGGCTCTTTACAATTACTTCTGATCTGTGTAATGAGATAGAGATACAATTACACTTGTTTCTGTGAACACACACAAATGGAATTTGCACAATAAAATAACTTCAAGTAGTTCCTTTGATTTTGGCATAATGCTTCATCTACATTTTCAATTGTTATTCACAATACTGAATATGCTTTTTATCAGAGGAAACCAAGCCTATAAAAATGGGGATTTGTCTATGGCTGAGAATTATTACAAACAAGGACTTAGTTGCATATCTAAAGAAGAAGCATCTCGGAGCTGTCTCAGGGCTTTGCTGCTATGTTATAGCAACCTTGCTGCTACACACATGTCTCTTGGTAGGATGAGGGATGCATTAGAAGATTGTATGATGGCTGCTGAAATAGATCCAAATTTCCTTAGGGTGCAACTTAGAGCTGCAAAGTAAGTTTCCATTTTTGCTTCTAATCTTTTTGTGTACTGTGATTTAAGTAGTATGAATTTTAATTTTAATGTAGGACAACAGAAGCCTTAGGAAATAACAGATCAAAGTTAGGGTTTTCTTGGGTAGAAAATAGGTGCAAAAGGGTAGTTGGGTATAGTTGAAGGTAGTGGTGGGTGTGCAGGCACTCTAAAATTGGTGACTGTTTTGATTGCTATGAACAGTATCAGTGGGATTAATGATTCATGTTGCAGAGCAAGAGCGAATCTAAACAGAAAATCCTTCTCTTTATGAATACATAAGTGTCTAGCGCCTTATGCCTGAGTGTTATTTATAATATGGAAATATGGAAGTGTCTAGCATCTTGCAAGCTCACACATTCATGTGTATAAATGTATGTGTGGCCTTGAGGACACACACTATTGATAAAACACTCATGGAAACATGCATAGTTTTAAATACTGAGATAGATGATTATATCGATGAAGTCTTTTTATTTTCATTCTTGTTTAAGTTGTTACCTTGCTCTGGGGGAAGTTGGAGGTGCATCACAATTTTCAAAAGGTGCTTGTAATCAGGAACTGATGTTTGTGTAGATAAAAAAACTACTGTGGAAGCCTCTGATGGCTTACAAAAGGCACAGGTTTGATTATTTATAATTATTTTTAATAGATAACTGAATATATTGTGGAGGCTTTAACTATTAGCTTTTCCTTTTGGTTAAAGATTATTATTTTTTGGTTGAAGATTTTTAATTAGCTACAGGCTACATGTATAAGGAATTAATGTTGGAAACCTCTTACATCCAAATGATTTGATATTATATTATATTACCCTTCAATGGGAGCACTTTCACAAGAGTTCGAAGTGCATTTAGTCATTTTTAAGTAGAAGTTTATTTTTTAGTATTTATTCCAACATGGGATTTTAGGGCACACTGAAGAGTTTGTTACTTGGGGTATTTTAAGGTTTTTTGCTCTTATTTCGGAATCGTGCTTTTAGAAATATTGAAAATATTCTTATCATGATTTAAGTGTTAAAATATTTTGTCAAATTGGAGACATAGAGATATAGATAGGTAAAGAAGAGAGAGAGAGAGAGAGAGAGAGTTTGTATGTTGCTGCTGTTTTTTGCTATCACATTCTACAGGTTGATGTATGTGCTAATTTTGCATATCCTTCTTCATTTTCCATCACAAGATCCGAAGGTTTTTTATTTTATAATTTTTGAACTGGATGTGGTGTGAAGGTCCGTCCCCTTCTTCCTGAACTGACTAGTGTTTTTAATGGATGGCAGAAAGTATCAGATTTCATCAATCATTCTGCTGAGCTTTTGCAAAGAAGAACATTCTCTGATGCAGAGAGGGCACTTGAAGCCTCTGTTAACAGTATCTACTTAGAAGTTGTTGGAGGCCCCAACAAGAAAGGGCGCATATATGGATTGGGTTCACAAGCAACTAATGTTATTGGATTTTCTTCCACTCTCCCTCCTCTTCCATTGATGGAGTATCAGCAGGAGAGATTATTGCAATGCAGGCTAAAATTCAAGCTTTAACAGATCAGCTTCATCAAAAGAATCTTGAACAAGACATGATGAAGCAGAAGATGGAGCAATGAGAGGAGAAGTTTAGGATTCTACTTTAATGTAATCAATTTGAAACGTCATCACTTGCAGCTTCACAGCCTGAGTCTTCCTATCCAGCACCTAGAGAAGAGGATGACTATCATGATGAAGAGATGGGTGATGATGTTAATGATAACCAAATTCTGTGATTAGTTTTATTTTTATATTTTTATTGATAATTTAAATATTTGTAATGATAATTAAGTGTTACTTTGCATTTTAGTACAAATATAATTTATTACTTTGCATTTTATTGTTACTTATAAAATTAAAAGTGTATTAAAATGATAATTCTAAAAATTTTAGAGATGAAATTTGTATTTATATTTTTTAAATTTTTTGAATTTGAGACAGAACAATGTTGTCTCTAATATTAGAAATCGAATTAGGGATGGAACACTTTTTTTAAAATTTTCAAATTTAGAGATGGAATAACGCCGTCTCTAAATTTAGAGACAGAATAATGTCATCTTTATTTTTTTAAAAGTTCTTTGAGTTAGAGACAGAATGATGCCATCTCTAAATTTAGAGATGGAATAATGTCGTCTCTAAATTTAGAGACGGAACATGTTCATCTCTGTTTTTTAAAAAAGTTTTTTGAGTTAGATGGAATAATATTATCTCTAAATTTAGAGATGGAATTAGAGATGAAAAAAGCTCGTCTCTATTTTAATCATTATTATATTTAAAAAAAATTGATATTATCCGTTTTTAATTAGAGACAAAATTTTTTTATTTAGAGACAGACATTTTCTGTCTCTAATTTAAAGACGGAATTAACTTTTCCACCTCTAACAATCAAAGACGTCACTTTTAGAGATGGATTAATTTCTGTCTCTAAATCTATCTCTAAATATTTAGAGACAAAAATTTTCACATTTAAAGACGGATTTTTTCCATCTCTAATTTGAAATTTCTAGTAGTGATGTGCACAAAATTAAAAAAAAAAAAAATTAAAAATATGTAGATTAACAAATCATAATGTTTTAGGATCCAATACCAGTATGTATCCAATATCGATATAACAGATATTTTAATGTATCCATGCCCCTTAGATCATAAGAGTTCAAAAATAATATTTATCCTTAAATAGAACAAATAGACTCTAAATAAACCTTTAAAAAACTTCTTATAAATATTTTAAATGAATTTTATAAATATTTTACAACCTTGTCAAATATCTAGATATTTTATATATTTTACCGACCTTGTAAATATCTTGCAATCAGTTATATTTATTTGCAAATTGAATATGTCAATTATTTATTTATTCAAGAAGGTTGTCTTTACATCCATGCGGCATTTCAACATAAAATAAAATTTTAAGATATTACCTTCAGTTTTATTTCATTAATTAACATATAAATAGAAATACAATTTTCAACATTGATGTAGAAATACAGTTTTATTTCGTTAGCTACATAACAATAGTAAAACAATTTTCAACAACTATTTTTTATTTTAATGATCACTAATAATTAATATTTATATGCAAACACACCCACATTAAATAATTAGACTCATTTTCATTGAGGTAGAAAAATTAGGCGCCACCAAACAAGCTAGTTAATGGACACTCGTCCACTCCACTCATGAAGTGGACTTGGACCAACATGTAACTCCTATTAATGACAAAATTTAAAATATTGAAATTATGTGAATGCAATGTTAAACAAGAAAAATGTAGAAAGCTATTTTAAAACAGAATTAAAGATGTTTGGGAATTATTATTTTTAGGCAATTACAACTTCTTTTTTGGGGTATAAAACCTTTTTTGAATTAATAATGAGATATTTGGAATAAGTAGATAAAAGTTCATTATAATAATAGATTATTTTCCTATTCTAAAAAATAGCTTATTTTGAAAAGCTTTTTTTTTTCTAGCATTATGACTATAATAATCCTTTTATTATAATCCTTTTTTATTATATTTTACTAGCTTGCAACACAGTTTTATTATATAAAAATAATTTTTTTATAAAACTCAAAACATATCTCAAAAGAAATTTTCAGTTAACATATTCAAATGTAAAATTGATAATGATGCGTATCCTTACATGCTTTAGCATGACCTTGTAGGGTAGATCGATATTGATGCAAGATATAAACTATTCCCCGTGGTATTCTAGTTTAGGGTCTTTACTTCACAAAAAAAAAATATCATAATCGATTATTAAATAATTTAGGGAAAAAATATGTAGGTCACCTGAACATTAACCTTTGTGTAAATCATTACTATGAACTTTAAAGTTTTTTCAATTAGTTCCTAAATTTTAATTAATGTCCTAATATATCATTCTGTTTAATCTAAATTTATTAGTTTATTAACAATAATATTGTGTAATAACATCTTATATGTATTAATATTTTATGGACTATTTATAAATTAAATTTTAATAAATAAATTAATAAATAGTTCTTAATTAATGTTAATACAAATAAAATGATACAATGCAATATTATTGTTAGTGAATTAACATATCCAAATTAAACATAAGAATCTATTGAGATATTAATTAAAGTTTAGGAACTAATTATAAGTTTTAAAGTTCGTGGTAGTAATCTACAAAATGGTCAAAGTTTAAAGAGTCATTATACTCTTTTCTCAATAATTTAAATCGCTACAATCCTACAACTATTGAAGTGAAGGTCAATCTCATCCCTTATCTTCAAGTCTCTTCTTTTCACAAAATCTTGGACTCATTTGCCTATGAAAACATAGCGTCTTGAAGAACCCAATCTCTTGAAAACCAAAGAGTGCATGGTGTTAGTGTCCACGTCCCAAAACATAACTTGAATTCCTCTATCAGTCTCAGCATCCCTGTGGGCATACGCACCCAACACAGGCAACACCAAGTTCTCTGCCAAATCTTTGGCCAACAAGAGCCTGCTCATGTTGTCAAGATCACTTTCTTGGAGGACTTTCTTGATCTTCCATGGATCATCATAAAGCATCAAATCCACTGAGTAGGCCCACCTTCTCTCTACATCATTGCATGCTCTCTTTCTTGCATCAATGGGATCTCTGTGGCCATGTTTCCTCTTCAAGGTGAAAGAAGAATCAGAGGCATGTGTTTCGGTTGTGACGCAAGGACACACACCCATTGATAAATGGGAGCAATTATTCTTGGTGGAAGAATCGAAGGTATGTGTACAAGGACACACACCCATTGATAAATGGGTGCAAACATTCTTGGAGGAAGAACCAGAGGTATATGTCTGGGTTGTGAGACAAGGATGTAGACATTAGACATCATTACCAATAATTTCTCTAGATCACATATCATGAATTTAGAACACCATATTAATAATCAAAGGCCTACCTTTTATAGACATCTTGTTCTTGTTAACTCTACGATCAAGAAGGATCAAGAATTTGTACACACTTTGTGGACTACAGGAATCAGAATCTTCCTCTCCTTCTCCTCTCTCTTTTGGATGGGGTAATAAAAGATCATATCTCTGTTTTTAAAAGACACATATATATATAGGGGGAGTGGAAAGGGGACCTGCCCCTTCGTTGAAAAGTTGTCTTGTTCTATCCATCATGAAAACAAGCAACCGAGCCTCACACCTTTTCAAGCACATATACTATTTGAACTCAAAGTCCAACGTGTGATTTCTAATAAACCCATTGATCACAATATAAATAGATTCCAGGAAACATTAGGTTACTATTCAACCAGTTTTGACAAACAGATAAATCAAAAGAAATCCAAAATCATAGAAAAATTTCTAACATTCTTCTACTTGGACAACATTGATTCAGTTTAATTTAACTCAAAAGAATTTCAAAAATAAATAAATATATAGGTAGTTTTATAAATAAAAAAGTTGAAAAGAAACAATGATCTGGTTGAACAATTGTGGCCACTAAAATAACCTGATTATACTCACATTAAACATGATCAAAGAATTCAATAAAACTATCAATTAAGAGTCATAAGTGATAGATAAACTATAAGAGTGTAATTCACGAATGACTACATAACTAATAATCTTATTATCGTGATCATAATTCAAGTGTGTTAGTGTAGATACACATTATAGTTTAATTTGTGATCATTTGCCCTTTATAAGCTAATGTGTATAGATCCTACATTGTGTTTTCCCAAGAAAACACAACCAATCTCCCCAAGGAGATTATAAACATGTTTATCATTAAACACCATTTTCTTCAAGATAATTAACATCTCGAGACAACTCAATAATAAAACTGTACAATAATCATTATAACAATGATATAAAAAATAAACATACACATAATTTTATTAAATGAGCATTACATAAGTTCAATGTAACAAGTATACAATAAATGACAACTCCCACTAATTAATTACATCAAAGGATCTTAAAATACCCATGTTCTCAACATGTCTCAAAAACACTATGGGTCTAAGTCCTTTAGTTAGAGGGTCAGCAAGCATCTCATCAATAAGAATATGCTCAACAAGAATCTCTCCACTATCAAACATTTGTCTCACCACCAAGAATTTAATCCTTATATGTTTAAAGGCAGAAGTGGTTCTATTATTCTTGGTGAACAAAACAGCAGCTCGATTATCATAATAAATTTTCAATGGTTTAGAAATAGAGTCAACAACACCAAGAGCGAAAATAAAGTTCTTTAACCACATAGCATGTGAAGCTACACCATACAATGCAACAAACTCAGCTTGCATTGTGGAAGAAGCTGTTAGAGTTTGCTTTACGTATTTCCAAGATATAGCTCCTCCGGGTAACATGAAAATGTATTCAAAAGTCAATCTATCATCATCTATCCATCTAGAAAAGCCTAAATCAGAGTAGCCAATGACATTTAAATCATCCACATTCCTGTAAACAAGCATGCAATCCTTTGTCTTCTGCAGGTACCTCATAACCTTCTTAATAGCTACCTAATGAGCTTGTCCTAGATTAGATAGATATCTGCCCAATGCACTAACAGTGAAAGACAGATCAGGTCTAGCGCACACCTGAGCATACATAAGGCTACCAACCGCAATAGCATAAGACACATTTGTCATGGAATTCCTTTCAATATCATTCTTAGGGCACTGCTCCTTACTCAGCTTGTCTCCTTTAGTAACAGGAACATCATCAGGCCTACAAGTTTCCATATTATACCTTTTAAGAACAAGATCAATATAGGCTCTTTGAGATAAACCCAAAAGTCTACAACTCCTGTCTCTATGAATTTCAATGCCCAAAACAAAAGAAGCTTCTCTAAGAATTTTCATATCAAAAGTTGCTGACAACTTATTTTTGGTCTTAACAAGTAGATCATAATTGTTGTTGGCAAGTAAAATATCATCCACATAGAGAACAAGAAAAATAAATTTACTCCCATGCACCTTAAGATATAAGCATTGATCTACCTTATTCTCCATAAAGCCCATAGAAGAAACAACTTCATCAAATTTAATATACCATTGTCTAGAAGCTTGCTTCAAACTATAAATAGACTTCTTCAATTTGCATACCATATGTTCCTTTCCATTTTCTATAAAACATTCTAGTTGCTGCATGTAGACCTCTTCATAAAGATCTTCATTCAAGAAGGCTGTCTTTACATCCATCTGGTGCAACTCCAAATCATAATGAGCAACAAGAGCCATAATAATTCGAAAAGAATCCTTGTAAGAAACAGGAGAAAAAGTCTCTTTGTAGTCAATTCCCTCCTTTTGAGTGAATTCTTTTGCCACCAATTTTGCTTTAAAGCGCTCCACATTTCCTTTAGAATCTTTCTTCGTCTTGAACAATCATTTGCACCCAATAGGCTTAACACCTTTAGGAGATTCCACAAGCTCCCACACTTCATTATGATTCATAGAGAGTATTTCATCACTCATTGCTTTAATTCAATTATCATATAGAACACCAGAAACTGCTTCCTTATAATTTTCTGAATCTGACATGCACCCAACATTAATATCTATGTCCCCTAGAAAAGTATAGTAATCATCAAGGTTGATCAGTTTTCTTTCTCTTTGAGATCGTCTAAGAGGAGGAATCTCAACAAGATGTTCAGGAGCTGGTAACGGCGGCTCTTCTATAACTTCTTATTGTGGTTCCTCATCAAACCTGTCAAATGACTCACTGACAATTCTTTCTTGTATAATAAGAATAGGTACAATAACCTTTTCTCCACTAGAACTTGTGCCCTCATCCATAGTAACATCAGAACTCCCCACATCATTCTCAAGGAATTTGACAGTAATAGCTTCAACTATTTTTGTTCCACGGGTAGGGCAGTAGAATCTGTAGCCTTTAACATTGATAGGATAACCAATAAAGTAACATCTGGTAGTCTTAGGGCTTAATTTTGATGTAGTAAGGTCATAGATTTTCACTTCGGCGGCACAACCCCACACACGAAGATGGTTAAGGCTAGGTTTCTACGCTTTAAACAATTCAAATGGAGTTTTAGGAACAGACTTAGAAGGCACTCTATTTAGTATATACATGACTGTTTTAAGGGCTTCTCCCTAAAGAAAATCAGGTAATTTAGACTGACTCATCATAGACCTCACCATATTCATTAAAGTGCGATTTTGCCTCTCAGTTACCCCATTTTGTTCAAGAGTCCCTGGCATAATAAATTGAGAAACTATTCCACAGTCCTCAAGGTATTTAGCAAAAGGTCCCTTAAACTGTCCAGTCTCACCATATTTTCTATAATATTCACCACCTCAGTCCAACCTTACTATTTTATTCTTCTACCACATTGATTTTCAACCTCGTTTTTAAATATTTTAAACTTTTCTAAAGATAACCACTTATCATTTATTAGGTACACATAACCAAAACGAGAAAAGTCATCAATAAAAGTAATAAAATATTTATTCTCATACAATGTTGGTTTCAAAGGACCACAAATATCTGTATGAATTATTTCTAAAAGTTCTTTACTACGTGTAGAACCTTTTCTACTTGTCTTGGTCATCTTTCCTCTTATACAGTCTATACAATCTCCAAAATCTATAAAATCAAGTGAAGGTATGATATTATCATTTATCAACTTATTAATATTATCCTTAGAGATATGACCTAGACATCTATGCCATAAAGATAAGGAGGTGTCTTTGATCAGTGTCCTTTTGTTTCCTATAGTTTGAACATGTAGGGAATTGAGAACATTGGAATCTAGATTTAAACAATATAAACCATTAGATTTAATTGCCTTGCCTACAACTTGAGAACCATAAGATAGAAGACAAGATCTATTATTGAAATTAAAGGAAAAATCACAATTGTTAAGTTTGGACAAAGAAATTAAATTTCGCCTCATAGACGATACATATAGTGTCTTTCAAATGTAAAACAAATCCTGACTCTAACTTTAATTCAACTTGTACTATAAACTGAACATTGACTTTATTTCCATTCCCTACGAACAAATTGACTTCATCATCACTTGGCTTTTGCTTGCTTTTGAACCCCTACAAGGAATTAGTAACATGAATAAATGCTCCAGAATCAATCCACCATGAATTCAAAGGAACATCTACCAAACTAGATTTACAGTAAACGAAAACTAGTGACTCACCTTGAGTTTTCTCTTTAATAAAAGATTTGAACGCTTGACAGTTTGATTTCTTGCGACCTACAGACTTGCAAAACCAACACTTTAACTCATTCTTATGAATATTGGGTTTTGGACCAAGGGGTTTATGAGACGGACCGGGCCTATTATCATACCAATTCTTACACTGAGGTTTCTTCTCTTTTTTTTCTTAAAATACTTCTTATGGTGTGGTTGAGAAACTAAATTCATACTTTCAAAAGCCAAATGATTCATCCTATCCTCTTCTTATGCACAAACAGATATTAAAGTATTAATATCTCCTTCCTCCTTTTGGGTATTATAGAATGTTTTTAAGGCAACAAACTTAGTAGGTAGGGAATTTAAAGCATATCGAACTAGAAAAGTATCAGTCATAGGGCACTTAAGGTCACTAAGTTTATTGGCAATAGTTACCATCTTCATAATGTGTTGTCTAACACCACCAATTCCATCATATTTCATGTTAATAAATTTTTCCATCAATTGACCTACTTTAGCCTTTCCAGATACTGCGTACCTTTCCCCAATGGAAGCAAGAAAAGTTTTGGCATTGTCGAAATGTGGAACTACTTTTACAAGTGTCTCATTAATGGAGCGCTTAATCAACATTAAAGCCTTGCGATTAGCCTTTGTCCACTCCTTGTAATAAGCTTTCTGCTCATTAGTGCTTTCGGCAGTTAGTGCAGTGGACTCATATTCTCTAATGGTTATATCAATGTCTTGCAAGCTTAGGGCCAATTCAATATCATCCTTCTATTTCTTATAATTGTTTCTAGTCAAAACCTCAACTTGGTTTGCAGTATTAGACAAAGAAAAAATGACTGGAGCTGAAAAAATTAAATAAGAAAATGATTAATATCATGGGCAATTATAGTAATGACAATGACTGAAACAGAGATTTAATACATATAATATAAACTCTCTTGTGGATAGAGTATATATCATATAATAACAATAGTTACAAAAATTCTAACACATGTGGGTAGAAAGAATTTTACTGTAAAAATCATCCCAAAAATAATAACATGTTACAACAAAATAATTTATGAATTTACTACCTGTGGGTAAGTTTAATTCACAAATTAATTAAGTAACACAACGTCCCAAAAAATTATTCACAAGTAACTCTATCAATTTAAACAAATAACCCACTGTGGTGACATATATTCCCTTCAATTAATAGAACCCTCAATTGGGATAAATTAATTAATAGCCTAAATAATCATTTTCTAACATATTCTTTAATTTTCTTAATGTATCTAAAGAGTGCACTACCCAAACTTAATAACTAGGGAGAATGGCTATCATAGATAGGTTTATCATAATATTAAAATTTTTTTATGTTCAAAATCACTAAAAAATTATTTTCTCAAATGCCTAATCTAAATAAACAAGAAATAAATTAATATTAAATATTTTTAATATCAAAAAATTATAAAACCTATATAAATAAATTATAAGCATTAATACGAGTGCATAAAAAGAAACAGAATGCAAAACAGATCACTAGGGAGTACACACGTGCTCCACGCACCTAGCAGTGCGCGTGGGATTCGTCCACGTGCACTATTCATCATCACCTTCCTCCAGTCGGGTCCTGCGACCCGGTTCGATGGTAAACGGGTCCTGCGACCCGGTTCGAGATCCATCGCCATTTTTAAGTGTTTTTCACATCGTTTTGATCCCCAAACGATTGGGTCTTCCTCCAAATCATTTTGGATGATTTTCCATCATTTTGGATGATTTTCATGAAGAAAATCATGCAATAATGGATCACTTAGGATCCAAAAAATGTGAAAACGAGTCTGCTCAAACCCGGTTGGAAAAATCACATTCGCCTCCATTTTTAACGTGTTTTGAATGTCTCTAAGGCTTATATCCATGCCTAAATATGTTCTAGGATGGATTTAGACAATTATCATAAATAAAAACGAACAAAACAACGATTTAAAATCATCATGTGTTCTTGAAGTTTTCATCCATGGAGTTTAATGTGGGTTCTAAGTTTTTTAGTCATTTATAGTGACTTAAAATGACTTATAACATCTAAAAATCTTACAAAAACAAATTTAAATAATTCTTATCCTATATCTACACAACCATGCATAAAGAATACAAGTTATAAACACTAAATTATTAGGTTTTCATGTAATCATGCATGTACATATTTGAATGGATTCTAAATCATGTATCTAAGGCTCTAATACCACATGTAGACATTAGACATCATTACCAAGAATGTCTCTAGATCATAGATTATGAATTTAGAACACCATATTAATAATCAAAAGTGTACCTCTTGTCGACATCTTGTTTTTGTTAACTCTACGATTAAGAAGGATCAAGAATTTGTACACACTTTGTAGATTACAGGAATCAGGATCTTCCTCTCTTTTTCCTCTCTCTTTTGGATAGGGCAATAGTAGTTTATGAGTGAAAGATCATGTCTCTGTTTTTAAAAGACATATATATATATATATATATATATATATATATATATATATATATATATATATATATATATATATATATATATGTATGTATGTATGTATGTATGTATATATATAGAGGGAGTGGAGAGGGGATCTGTCCCTTCGTTGAAGAGTTGTCTTGTTCTACCCATCATGGAAACAAGTAACCGGGCCTCACACCTTTTCATGCACATATACTATTTGAACTCAAAATCCAACAGATGATTTCCAATAAACCCATTGATTACAATATAAATATATTCCAGGAAACATCAGGTTACCATTCAACCAATTTTGACAAACAAACAAATCAATGGAAGTTCAAAATCATAGGAAAATTTCTAACAAAGGACACACACCCAATGATAAATGGATGCAAATGTTGGTGTTGTTGAAAGCCATAGCAGTAGAGGCTTCTTGTTCTTGGGGTTTAGTAGCGTAAACCCTTTCTTTGTGAAATTTCAAACATGATTGCTTTCCCATGATCGATCATTGATGCAAGGAGGACACAACAAGATAACTAATGTAGCGCGTAGAATTTAGGAGTGTGCTTGTGCTTTTATATAGATAGTTTTGGTTCTTAATGAAACTTCTGGTTCTTAATGAAACTTAACTCCCAATTATGTTTAATTTTTAATCTCTTTCTACTAAATCTTCAGTTTGGATTAGGAAAGGTTTTTTTAATTAATGTTCCGGTCCTGGATAATTCCTTACGTGTAATATATTCTTTTTTAAATTTCTATATATTCACTTATTAAAAAATGTGTAAAATGCAAATTTTAGATATGTGCTTTAACAGGGTTCCTTCAGAGGCTTGTAGATTGCTTCATAAACATCCAACCAACTTAACAATCTAGCATCATGAGAATTCTTTTTAGCTACACTTGAGTAAGCCAAGCCAATCTGGTCATTCCTAAAGCAACAACTTTCTATTTGGTTTGCTGGTCACACACCCACTCCTCATTATGGATCTTTATAGATCAAAGGAAGAAGCTATATAGAGTAAGGCTCAAATGAATTTGATACTGCAATTTCTTACAATGTTATAACGAATGACTGATCAAGACATAGGACACTCAAATCAAGAAATCTAAAATAGATTTAGAATGAGTAAAATGGCATTTTGGTCCATGCAATGTATCTTACTCGCAATTTAGTCTCCCTGATTCAAATTATATGTATGATTCAGTTCATATTATATTCAAACTTGTTTCATGTTATTCCTTTTGCTCTCTGGTGGGGTGTAATGTGAAACGAGTGAGCAAGTTGCAATTTTGGGGATCAAAATGCCATTTTACTTCAATTTCTGGTTCAATCCATCAATCACTTGTGTTTATTCTTAAGTTGTCAGCAAGATAGATTCTAGAATTTGTAAGTCCACCCATTCTGGAAGAATCACTCTACTCATCTATCAAATAACCCAATCAACACACAATGCGAGTAACATTTCGTTTCTTCACAATTTATAGGGTTTAAAACCTATGTACGTGTCAACATCACTACAAGATAAATAAGTATGTTCTTCCTCTGTAGGCAAAAAGGATTTGCAGAGGTATTCTTTCAAGAAGGATGCATCATTATCATCGTATAAAAATGAAAACTTTTTGTAACCAAAAAAATAAAAATGAAAACTTTTTTTAAAACAAAAATCTAAGATAGCATGATCGTATAATAATCATCAATTTAAGCTCGGAATCTATGTGTAGTTGTATATCCTTTTAACATTTTCGATAATATTAGTTGCTTGCACATAATATATGGCTCACATAACTCACATAAAGTGAGTGAGGGATGCCGATTAGGTAGAGGAAAAGAAAAAAAATGAAGGGTGGTGATGGGAATTTGTGACTAATGTGAGAAAAGTTTACGTGTGATAACCAAGCTAGACGCATCATGTCCGAAAATAACAAACCAAATGATACCCATTATTTAGAATTCACGTCATATTCACATACAACACCGATAACCCAAATCGCAGGCATAAATTTAGATCCATTCTAAAGATAAAAAAAAAAAAAGAAGATAAAAGCTGATACCAATTTCTTGGATTCATTGTCCTTCTGGAGTTGGTCGGTCCATGCCTCAATGGCAAATGATGACTTGTCCCTCTTCTGTGGCTGCCATCTCTGAGAACAAAGTAACAAAACCCATTCTTTCAAATTTCAATATCTAAGTAAGGAAGGAATTCTAAATCAGTAATTTTTAATTAGGCATGAACTATTATAAGTATTTAAATTATTATTTAATATGTATAAAGTAGTAAAGATTATTATAAAATTATATTAATTTTTAATAATATTTTTATACATATCAAATAATAATTTAAATATTTAAAAGATAATGTAATGAATTGTATCTATTTAAAATTTTTTCTACTAACTCTATAAGTCAGTGTACTCAGTGTCTCTCTGCTTTATAATTGTTGAATTTTAATTTAACAATTATTTATAACAATATTTTATTTTTTAATTCTATAACGTGTAGAGTTATATATGTTATGTGTTACATTTTTATTAAATTGATGTAATGCTATCAGGATATACAAGAATCTCTCAATAGCTTCGTAAAGTATTACGTTACTTCAATTAAATTATAACACGTAAAACCTTAAAATCATATAAACAATTGAATTGAAAATTAAATATTTTTAAAGTAGATATAGTCAATTATAAAAAATTTAAAAATAATACTCTTAGAGTAATTTAAACTTTCTATCTTTACCATATCATATCATTTCAGTCCTACAAATAAGAAACCTCCTAAAAAAAACATCTGTTTTGTCACATTTTTACTAATTTACCATCGTGCGGAAATTACATGCAACATGAGAATTGAGATTGCCAAATAAATATTATTATTTTAATTATTTCCGAGTGCTATGAATTTTATTAATATTTTATATAATAATGATAATTGTGCCTATACTTATATTTTTTTAAAGTATAAACCCACAAATTTGCCTACAGAATATAAGTATGCCTACAGAATATAAGTATTTGACACATTACTTTTTTTAATAGTAAAACTCCACTGTGAGCATTCTCGCTCTTCGTCTTGAAATTTGTGTTAACATGAAATGCAATCCTCTGGTACACCATTAACTTAACATGTCTTGGATTTTCTTTTGGTTGTTCTATTATTATATAAGTATAACATTAAAATAATAGAAAATACAATACAGCACCCAACCAATTGTAGTTCATTTCTTTCAAGAACCTTGTATACATTTAGAACCTAGAAGTCCGGTAGCTAAACTAATCTGTTTCCTCTGTGGGGTAGATAAACATGTGCAATGGCTTCTACTGTGATAAATTTGTTAGAATTTTATTTATGGATAAATATAAATTATATTATATAGAACTCAGATTAATTAGATGTTAAAATTATTAGAGTATTTTGTTTAGCCCGAATTGTGATCAGTATTGTTAATGAGCCTATTGTTGTTAAAGTACTGTTCATATATGTGGGTTTTGTTTATGGGTCCTGTATATGGGTTTGCCATAGTGGGTAGGTTTAATCCATTTTAACTATTTTATATATACAGGGAGAGACCCTTATTCCTAACCACTCTAAATGCTGTCTGATTGCTCCATTAATCTCGACGCGATAGCGACTATTGTGAGATAGGAATAGTATCTCTCCCTCATCGTGTTTTACTTTTCAGGATTGTTCGACAATGTCTTCTTCATCGATGCTATTTCAAGGTAACCTTAAAATCTTTTATATGAAATTGATATGTCATAAATTATTGGGATTAATAGATCCGATAAATATTTTCTATCAATTGGTATCAGAGCCAATGTTTTAATCCTGATTATGACTATCAATATCTTGTTTTAATCCCGAAATATTAACGTATGTAATGTTTAATTAATTTTATTTTATAATCGATTTCAAAGAATAAAGTTAGGGTTTTTATATATTGGGTTGTTCTGAATTCAGAAACATATTTATTGTATTTTGATATTGTGAATTTACAAATAATTTTATGCAAATCCATTGAACCATAAAGTTGCAATTCTTATTTGATTCGTTTTCCTTTTGGAGTTTTTTCAACAAATTGACTTAGGGTTATTGTAGATCCCTGTTTCATGAGTCTAAACACGTATGGGTCGTTTCTTTTGGTTGTGAAAAAACTGGAAATTCTTTAACAAACAGTACGCACGTTTGTTCTTTTTTTGGTTGAGAAAACCCATCCTTTTGTGTCAGTTTTTTTGGAAATTAAACTAGGGAAATTGTAGAGCCCGTTTTTCTGAATCTATAGACACCAAGAAATTGAATTTTGGTGGAGAATCGAGGGAGAAAATCAGCGCGACCCGTTCCTGGATGAACCGGGTCGCACGACCCGTTACAGCGAAACGGGCGAAGAGGGAGACTTGCTCCCAGACGACGCCCACTCGCGCTGGTGGCGCGTGGAGGCGCGTGCGGCCTCCTGAAAAGTGTTTATGAACTTCTGTTTTTTGGGTTGTGCTCCACGCGTCTTATAGTATTTTTTGGTAATTTTTATTTATTTTTAATACCCATTTAATATTTATTTTAAAATTTTTAGAGATTAAAATTATTAAAAATATATTGTCTTTCCTCTTTTTTGAAAAATTTTGTGTATTATCGTGATATTGTTGGGCATGATATATATTGTACACTCTCAGAATTGATGTTGTTTGGTCACTCAAATATTTTTTTTTTGGTGCTATTTTGTGCATAAATTGATATATAATATTTTAAAAATTATATGTCTTGTTGTTATTTATGCGATTAATTTTGAGAATTGCTATTTAAAGTATTATTGTATTATTGTAATCTCACATTCGCTGGATCAATTATGTTGAGGTGTTAATATTGTTAATATTTTGTTAATAATGTTGCATTGGGATTTATATTAATAATGCGCTTACCCTATTGGTTTGCCTTTATTAATGTGATTCCTAATGATTTGTTGAGTGATGTTATTTTGGGCACTTTTCATAATTGTGAACTCGCCTTCGCGGGACCAATTATTATAAGGTGCTATTTTGTTAATAAAATATTGTTATGTTGTGGCTTTGGAGATTATATTGGTAATGCGTTTACCCTATCAGTTTGCCTTTATTAATGTGATTCCTAATGATTTGTTAAAGGCATTAAGGTTTTGACCTTAGAGTTCTCAGTATCCTTTCGGTACTAGCTTTAGGGACATGATTTTGATGTCTGTGGGAGTCTACTCATGTATTGTAATTCGGGACCCTTCGGCGGGATTGCAATCGCATGGGGAAAACTCAATTATGATTTTGCTCAAATGTTGTACATGTTGATATGCTTAACAAAATCTCCCTTTAATATATTGTTCTTTCAGCTTCATCGATGCAAATGAGTGCTATAATATAAATTGAATGGGACTAATTTTGAGGATAATGGGTGGATTCTCGTGAAATTGTTCTGGTTGTCTCTAATGTTAATGTTGTTCTCACTTGAGGATGAACCTCGAGAGACCCACAAATGCATTCGCTACTGAGGTAAAAGAAGAAGCATGAAAGGTGGGTTCAATCCAATAAAGTTTGTTTGATGACCATGAAGTATAGCATGGAAAAGATTATTAAAGAAAGCATTCCTGAAACAAATAATGCTAAAGAGTTCCTCAAGTCTGTTGGTGAGAAATTTAAGAAGTTCGATAAAACTGAAAAGGCCTATTACCTCTCTTTGTTGACAAAATATGATGGTGTAAGTGGTGTTCGTGAACATGTTTTGAAGCTTGTGAACTGGTACAACAAGTTGAGGTCCATGAAAGTGGAGTTGGGAGAGGATTTCCTAGTAAGTTTATCGGCAGATGTTTGAGTCTCTTTAGGCTAGTTTTGATGTCTTGAGAACCACTTACAATGCTAAAAGGAAGAGTAAATGTTGATTGATGAACTTATATCTGTTTTACTCAAGAGGAGCATACCATGAAGAAGGGCAAGGCTCAAATTTGCTTCTCACAAGAATGGTGAAAAGTAGAAGAAATTTACTAAAGGGAAGAATAGTAAGCCTCAATTTAAGAAAAAGTGGAATGATAAGCACTGGATATTCTTCTAAGCCATCTTCGGTCTGGTGAGACTTCGGTGTTAAACCCGGATATCGTTTTAATGGAAAGCGTAAGTTGTGATATATATGGACATAAAGCTGATTCGATTGTTTAAAGTTTAAGAGTTGGCTTGAAAAAAAAAGGTAACCCCTTGGCTCTAGTATGTTTTGAATCGAATCTAGTTGATGTTCCTTTAAATACCTGGTGGCTAGACACTGGTGCAACTATTCATGTTACAAATTCATTGCGGGAATTGAAGCGGTCATGGAGGAAATCAAGTGAAGGGGAGTTGATGATCACAGTAGGAAATGGAGCCAAAGTCAAAGTAGAACATATAGGAGTGGTTTCATTAAAGTTGTGTCATGGACATGATTTAGTTTTGAAAGATACAGTTTATGTGCCTTCTATGAGGAGGAATTTGATTTCGGTTTGTTTTGGATAGTTGTGGATACTCTTTCCATTTTAGTAATGCAAAAGTTTCTTTATATTATGATTGTGTTCTTGTTAGTTATCCGGAGTATTGTCTAATGGTTTATACATGTTGAATGTTGATTCTTTTTATGGTGATCAACAAGATTCAGATATCAATAATGTTGTTGGAAACAAGCGTAGTAAAGTTGCTGAAAAATCTTCTATGTTGTGGCACAAACGTTTAGGACACATCTCTAGGGAGAGAATGGAAAGGTTGATCAAGGAGAATATTCTTCATGACCTGGACTTCTCTCGATTTTGATACTTGTGTTGATTGTATAAGAGGGAAACTCACAAACAGTGGAGCCAGGAAGAGTGGGGTTACCGGGAGCGAAGGAATACTACAGTTGATTCATACAGATATTTGTGAGCCTATTACTCCTATTGCTATGGGTGGTTTTAGGTACTTTATCACGTTTATTGATGACTTCTCTAGATACGGGTGGATTGATTTGCTACATGAGAAATCGATTCTTTAGATGCCTTTAAAGCATTCAAAGTCATTTGTTGAATTAAAATTTAGTAAGCAGATCAAATGTGTGAGGTCCGATAGAGGTGGTGAATACTATGGCGGGTATGATGAACCGGTAGAAATCCTGGACCTTTTGCTAGGTTCTTACAGATTGTGGTATTGAGGCACAATACACCATACTGGCACTCCACAACAAAATGGAGTTGCAGAGAGACGAAATCGTACTCTTATGGATATAGTGAGGTGCATGCTTAGTCATTCTACTCTTCCAGAATTCTTGTGGGGAGATGCTTTGAAGACTGCTGCTTATATATTGAATCATGTGCTAAGTAAATCTGTGCTGAAGACTCTATACGAGCTTATGATAGGCAAACGGCCTACCTTGAGGCATTTCCGTGTTTGGGGATGTAGGGCAGAGGTGAGACTTTATAACCCACATTTAAAGAAACTTGATCCCAAAATCATCAGTGGTTTCTTCATTGACTATTGTATTGGCTCAAGGGGTTCTAGGTTCTATTGTCCTTCTCATACTACTAGAGTTATTGAATCCGATCGGGCTATTTATTTTGAAGGGGACTTAGGACATGGTGGAACTCAGGAGCCGCGTATTGTTGATTTTAGTGAGGAGCATGTTGTTGTTCCTATTCCTGTTGATCCATTTCCAGGGATAATGTCATCTCCTATGATCTATAATGATAATGTTGTTGATCCTGTTGATATTGTCGATATCCCTCAACAAGTTGAAAATAATGTACAGATTCCAGATGTTATTGTGACTCCACTGAGAAGATCTGAGTGGGTTCCTATATCCACTGAGTCTACTAGATTCAGGGACTATGTTGTGTACCTGCAGGAGCATGAGTTTAATTCAGTTGAGGATTCTGATCCTATTTCTTTTCAAGAGGCCATGGTTAGTCCTGATAGTGCACAATGGCTAGTGGCTGTGGGGGATGAATTGGCTTCTATGAGAAAGAATAATGTTTGGGAATTGGTAGAATTGCCTACTGGTTGTAAAACTGTTGGTTGTAAATGGGTCTTTAAGACTAAATGTGATGCTAAAGGTGAAATTGAGAGGTATAAGGCCAGACTTGTTGCTAAGGGATATAACCAGAGGGAAGGCATTGATTATAAGGAGACTTTCTCACCGGTATCCACTAAAGACTCTTTTCATGTTGTGATGACATTGGTTGCTCATTTTGATTTGGAGCTTCATCAAATGGATGTTAAGACCGCCTTCCTAAATGGTGATTTGTATGATGATGTGTATATGGATCAACTTGATGGTTTTGTTGAAAATGGTAAAGATCATTTGGTATGCAAATTGAGACGATCCATTTATGGATTGAAACAGGCTTCCAGGCAATGGTATTTGAAATTTGATTATATTGTTAGTTCTCTTGGTTTTAAAGAGAATCGTTGACCAATGCTTTTATCTGAAGTTTAGTGGGAGCAGATTCATCATTCTTATTTTATATGTTGATGATGTATTGTTGGTGAGTAATGATTATGTTTTTCTGAATGAGACAAAGCAGATGTTGACAGCACATTTTGATATGAAAGATCTTGGTGATGCCTCTTTTGTGTTAGGTATTGAGATTCATCACGTGAGATCTTGTGGTATTCTTAGCTTGTCTCAAAAAGTTTATACTGAAAGAATTCTGAATAGACTTAATATGAAATCTTGTAATCCTTGTCATGCGCCTATTCAAAAGGATGAAAGACTCTCTAATACCCAGTGTCCTCAAAGTGATAAAGATGTTGCTGAAATGGAGAAAGTCCCATATGCTTCCGCTTTTGGCAGTCTTATGTATGCTCAAGTTTGTACACGTCTTGATATTGCTTTTGTTGTTAGTGTACTTGGGAGATAATTGAGCAAACCTAGTGTGGCTCATTGGCAGGCTGCAAAACGAGTTATGAGGTATCTACAGGTTACCAAAGATTGTATGCTTACCTATAGGAGGTCTGACCGCCTTGAGGTGATAGGCTATACTGATTCTGATTATGGTGGTTGTCCAGATGACTACAAGTCCACATCAGGGTATATCTTTATGTTAGCAGGAGGAGCTGTATCTTGGAAGAGTGTTAAACAGACACTTACAGCTACTTCTACTATGGAGGCAGAGTATATAGCTTGTTATGAGGCTTCTAACGCGTCAAAAGCGATATGGTTGAAAAATTTGATTACCAATTTCTTATTATGGAGAGTATTTCAGCCTCTTACTATTTATTGTGATAATCGCAACTGAGTAGTGTGCTTCTCTCAAATTAATAAAAGCTCAAAGCGTTCAAAGCATTTTGATACAAAATTCATGTTTGTTAGAGAGAAGATTCGGGGAGTTTAACTCGTGTTGAGCATATCCCTATAGAACTTATGGTTTAGACCCACTAACTAAAGGTTTAGCTGTTAAAGTTTTTATTGATCATGTGACCCGTATGGGTATAGTGAGGTCTTTTGATGTTTTGGGTTAGTGGGAGTTTAATTTTGTAATTTTGTTATGACTTCATTTTATTATGTCTCGATACAATTATATTATTATTATCGTTGTCATATAATATTGTTATTGTTATTGATCTGCGACAGTTTTGTTTATTTATGATATGACATATTGTGGAAACATTTTGGACTCAGTCTCATTTTGTTGTTGTGCTGAGATGTTAAATCTCGATGAAAGCATCTTGGGCGGATGCTTGAGGCCATTTTGTTGGAAAATGCACTTTGATCACATATTGGCACTGTGTCTCTCTGCTTTATAATTGTTGAATTTTAATCTAACAATTATTTTTATAATAATATTTTTATGCAAATTTTGGATGTGCTTTCCCATTACCCATTTACCACATTTTGATTGGTCACCGAGATATGAGTATGTTGCATGATGATATCAATACTCCTTAGAGTATGATTTTCTGCATTGTTGGGATACTTGTAGTATCATTTTGGACCATTTGTTGAGAGTGCTAGCTCGATTTTAACATCATGTTGTGGCCACATATTGTTTGATTAATCTGGAGAATTGTTTTCTTATTAAAGTGATATAATGTGACTTATGTTGTCCAAGTGGGAGAAAGTTAGAATTTTATTTATGGACAAACATAAATCATATTATATAGAACTCAGATCAATTGGATGTTAAAATTATTAGAGCATTTTGTTAAACCCTTGTGTGATACAGTATTGTTAATGCCTATTGTTGAATTAAGTATTTGCTCATATATGTGGGTTTTGTTTATGAGTCCCTGTATATGGGTTTCTCGCATAGTGGGTAGGTTTAACCCATTTTAACTATTTTATATATATACGAGAGGCCCATTATTCTTAACACTCTAGTGCGTATCTTTTGCCTCATTGATATCTTGACGCGCGTAAGCGATTATTGTGGGATAGGAATGGTATCTCTCCCTCATCGTGTTTTCCTTTTCAGGATTGTTCGACAATGTCTTCTTCATCGATGCTATTTCAAGGTAACCCAAAAATCTTTTATATGAAATTGATATGTCATAAATTATTGGGATTAATAGATCCGATAAATATTATTTACTCCTGATAGACCCTATAAGCCTACAATTTGGACAGAGGCTTGGAGTGGGTGGTAAGCTTTTTTATTATCACTCTAAAATTTGGAATGAAGAAATGAATAACCTGCATAAACTTTCTGTTAAATATGAAGGTTTACAGAATTTGGAAGTCCAATTCACCAAAGACCTGTCCAGGATTTGGCATTTGCAGTTGCTCGATTTGTAACAAGAGGAGGTTCCTTTGTAAACTACTACATGGTTAGTTTACTTAAACTGATTTAAAAATTGAAAAAAATGATGAAGCTGGCACCTACTCTTGTAACTCGCCTAAGTTGCCTTGCATTTACCTGCAGTATCATGGAGGAACCAATTTTGGACGAACAGCTGGAGGCCCTTTCATCACTACCTATGACTATGATGCCCCACTAGATGAATATGGTGAGAACTGAAAATTCTGTACCTTTCATGTCATTTATAGTACTTATGGACCCGATAACAACCAAAATCATTCAAGAATTGTGGCAGATAATGGTATGCAAATTAAGTAAACACTAGTAATTACAGTTATTTTTCTTAGTAACTTCATATGCATGAATTTTAACAATTTTAAGTCCAAACTCCAAACAGCTATCACTCTTTAGTACATTGAAAGTTACAGATTATATCTCAAATGCTTACACTTTTGGGTATTTGGTTGTCAGAACAGTACCCAAGACAATATTACTCATGACTTAACTGACTACTTCTGCAATAAAACATTGCAGGTTTGATAAGGCAACCGAAATATGGTCATCTAAAGGAGTTTCATAGGGCTATCAAGATGTGTGAGCGAGCTTTGGTTTCAACTGACCCAATTGTTACTTCATTAGGGGCCTCCCAACAGGTTTTAAATTAGTTCAAAGTATTTTTTTGCTTTCCACGTGTGTTTAGCTTCTTTACTGACCTAGTGGACATGTAACTTTTCCAGGCTCATGTATACTCTACGGAATCTGGAGATTGTGCTGCTTTTCTCTCAAACTATGACTCAAAATCCTTTGTTAGAGTGATGTTCAATAATATGCACTATAATCTGCCTCCTTGGTCTGTCAGCATCCTCCCTGATTGTAGAAATGTGGTCTTCAATACAGCAAAAGTATGTAACAAAAGTCTGACAGTTTTTGATTCAATAAGATTCAATAAATTTAGTCAAACCAATGAATCCTGTTCTCCCTCTTTTAGGTTGGAGTAAAAACATCTCAGATGCAAATGTTGCCAACAAATACTCAGATGTTCTCATGGGAGAGTTTTGATGAAGATATTTCTTCTCTGGATGACGGCTCTGCTGTCACTGCTCCTGGTCTCTTGGAACAGATAAATGTAACACGGGATACAAGTGATTATCTTTGGTATATAACTAGGTAAGCCTGATTTCCTAAGTGGCTCAAATTTGCTCTTTACGTGATTTTGTCACAATATCTTACTGTTGGAATTCTTTAAGCCTTTAGTTTCCTAATCCTAACTAGCTGAGGAAAGAAAAGAGTCGTTCTTTATTTTCATTCCAACATACACTGACACTTTGACCAGTATTTATCACTCATGCTTAGCAATTCTCGTTATACATTTTTCCAACTGACAATAGATTGATTGCAACAATATAAAATAAATTATTGAAATTTGTAGATGAGGGATTAATGAGTATGGAAGTGGTCTACCTATGATATTCATGTCTTAGATCAGTCTTTCAGGTTTAAAGCTTAAATAACATCACCTTGACATTTTGATGGAATCTCTTACTGGTTCCAGCTGCTAAATGAAAGAGATTTGTAACCATTTTGCATATACTTATTCTGTAATTCATTTCATGTCTATGTTTCTGCAGTATTGATATAGGTTCATCCGAATCCTTTCCACGCTGAGGTGAACCACCCACTCTTATTGTTCAGTCTACAGGCCATGCTGTGCATGTTTTCATCAATGGTCAACTTTCTGGTATGTAAATTTACTTGCTTCTCTATTAGATCCCCTTTCTTGCTGATTAGTAAAAGCAAACATGATATATATGATTAAAACCAGGTTCTGCCTATGGAACGAGGGAGTATAGGTGATTCACATATACTGGAAAGGTAAACCTTCATGCAGGAACAAACAGAATAGCTCTGCTCAGTGTTGTCATTGGACTTCCTGTAAGTTTTGTTTCCCTTCTTTACTTTCCAAAATCCTAGTGTCAGTAAATGTTGAGTTTTGGTAAATAGAGGTTGTAGGTTTAGTGCTCAAGTTCATTCAAGACTTAAACCTTTATAACAGTATAAAAATATTAATTAATGGTTCAATTCTTTGTCTACTAATAACAAATATCATTGACCAAATGTTTTCTTTTTTTGTTGTCAAAGAATGTGGGAGGACATTTTTAGACATGGAACACAGGAATCCTAGGTCCAGTTGAACTCCAAGGACTTGACCAGGGAAAGTGGGACTTGTCCTTGCAGAAATGGACTTATCAGGTTGCTTAGTCTTACTTTAGATGCTTAAGTTGGCTTACTTTCAAAAAGAGAATCTTACTAAGAGATGCCTCTGAACAGGTTGGGTTGAAAGGAGAGGTCATGAATCTTGCCTCTCCAAATGGTATCTCTTCTGTTGAGTGGATGCAGTCAGCTACAGCTGTTCAAAGAAATCAGCCACTGACTTTGTACAAGGTAAAATTAAAGAGAAATGTGCTCAAGGAGACGAACCGTTGGCATTGGATATGGAGGGTATGGATAAAGGTCAAATATGGATTAATGGACAGAGTATTGGAAGATACTGGACTGCATTTGATACTGGTAATTGCAATGACTGTAAGTATGCTGGGTCATTTAGACCTCCAAAGTGCCAGTTTGGTTGTGGCCAACCAACCCAGCGATGGTAAGTTTTGTTAACATTGTAGCTTTTGCAACCATTATAATCATATTGGGAAATATAGGATGCAGGGCTCATACAGGCACAAAAGTATATTATATTTCATTTTGTACAAAACATTTCAGGTACCATGTACCTCGATCTTGGTTGAAGCCAACTCAAAATCTTTTGGTTATTTTTGAGGAACTTGGAGGAGATCCTTCAAGAATTTCTCTTGTACAGAGATCAGTGAGCAGTGTCTGTGCTGATGTGTCAGAGTACCATTCAAATATTAAGAATTGGCACATTGAGAGGTATGGTAAATCAGAAGATTTCCATCTACCAAATGTTCACTTGCATTGTAGCCCTGGTCAGACCATCTCTTCCATTAAATTTGCAAGCTTTGGAACTCCTTTTGGGACTTTTGGGAATTATGAGCAAGGAGCTTTCCATTCCCCCGCATCCTATGCCATTTTAGAGAAGGTGCTCTACCATACTCTTCATTTCACAATCCACACCATTAACTTCAAAAATGTGTTTCATTGGAATATAGTTAACTTGTGCTCTTTTTTTGTTTCATTTTTCAAAGAAATGTATAGGAAAACCAAGATGCACACTCACTGTATCAAACAGCAACTTTGGGCAGTATCCATGTCCAAAGGTGTTGAAGCGGTTATCAGTTGAAGCTGTTTGCACTCCAACTGCTACAAAATGTTGGTGGTGTCAAAGGCACGTAGTTTATAATTTTATTGAGGTTAACCGGGCTTGTATAAATTATTCATTGTTAGATAGGTGAAGAGACTGTGAAACCAAAAGTGGATTGTTTGTTTAGTTTTGGAATAAGGAGGGAGTGTCTGCCTTCAGTTATTGCTCAGTATCCTCAGATTCTTGGGTTGCCCCTTAAGGCTAAGTTGTCTTCACAGCAGTACTTTTTCAGTTTGAAGCTAAAGGTTAATCCTGAAGGGTTTGCAAGAGTGGTAGAGAAAATGCCACAGGTGGTTAGCCTTCACCAACATGTGATTATGAAGCCAGTTGAGTTCCTCCTTGAAAGGGCGATACCGGCGAATGATGTGGCTAGTATGGTGATCAAATGTCCTCAATTGGTAGTGCTGCGAGTCGAGCTTATGAAGAACAGTTTTTACTTCTAAAAGAATGAGATGGGGAGACCCGTGAAAGAGCTTGTGGAGTTCACGGAATACTTTACTTATAGTTTGGAATTCACGATCAAACCCAGATACCAGCGGCTAAAATGCAAGGGGATAAGGTGTTCATTGAATTGGATGCTAAATACTAGTGACCAGAGATTTGAAGAGAGATTGCAGGGTGATTACATTGAAACTGAAAGTGTAGGTCTGTCATTCTGTATGGTTGGGAAGTTAGAGCTACCAGGGAATGCGATATTGACAGGTGAGGAAGAGGAGAGTGATGATGAAGTATTATACAGAAGCAACTACAAAATGTAATTGTCATCAAATGGAGAGCAAATTTTTAATCTATTTTTTTGTTTTATATTCTTGTTGCATTTGTTTACAACCAATAGTTGACATTTCAAGTTTTCTGTCCATTCATTATGTACAATTATTTTTGGAGGTGGAGTAAAGTCTGAAACCATGATAATATGCAATACATGTTAGTTATCTTGCCTTGAGCTTCTATGCAAATTATGTGTGTTTTGAATTCAAATTTTAGTAAGATTCGTTCAATATTAGTAATAGTGTCATAAAGATAGAACTTCGAAGTCGCCTTTTGTGCTTGTTAAGTCAGAGTTGAAAAAAGTTGATTATGAACCCATGCAACATGCAAATCAATCCAATTAAGGATCAAGCTTAACAGGAATAATGATATTGCAATTTACCCATCTCACATTTCTGTGTAAATGTAAGACTCCCCCATCAGTTATCCAAGTTATTAGGGGGACAGCAGAAAGTGAAAAAGAGGTGAAACGAAAGAAAGCAAAAGTAATATACTTGAAATTTTCGGTCTTTATTTAGCAAAAAAATCTAATAACAAATATTTCACCATCATCAATCATCTATTCTCTTGTTTGATAAATCTGAAATGAGTTATAATACAACTAGTCAAGAAAACATAACAAATCAACGGCAACAATAAACCTTAAATGCAAATACTAGGTTCAACTATGATTCTTAATAACTCATAACTAAAGATAACACAATCTAAAATACAAAAATATCAATAATCAGGTTTATATAGATTGACCAACAAATAATGAAAGACAAAGTCATAAATCCATTCATTATGGACAACTTATAATCTTACAATACCATTAAAAGGCATATAAATGAAAACAAAACAACGTAAGAACCAAAGAGGGGTAGTGGTTATGTGCATAAGAACATCAAAACAAAATTTTGAAGGCCTATACTATAATAAATGTCAGAATATTAAAACCCCCATAGCTAATAACAGTTAGAAAGAAACAATTACAGACTTTCCATAAATGACTTCTGCTAGTGCTATCCTAGTTAGCTTGATGAACAGTGAAATCAAAGTGATTCTTGTATGGATCCCAGTGAAGGCCAATCTCATCCCCTATCTTCAAGTCTCTTCTTTTCACAAAATCTTGGACCCACTTGCCAATGAAAACATAGCTTCTTGAAGAACCCCATCTCTTGAAAACCAAAGAGTGCATGGTGTTAGTGTCCACGTCCCAAAACGTAACTTGAATTCCTCTGTCAGTCTCAGCATCCCTTTGGGCATCAGCACCCAACACAGGCAGCACCAAGTTCTCTGCCAAATCTTTGGCCAGCAAGAGCCTGCTCATGTTGCCAAGATCACTTTCTTTGAGGACTTTCTTGATCTTCCATGGATCATCATAAAGCATCAAATCCATTGAGTAGCCCCACCTTCTCTCTACATCATTGCATGCTCTCTTTCTTGCAGCAATGGGATCTTTGTGGCCATGTTTCCTCTTCTTGTTGGAAGAAGAATCAGAGGCATGTGTTTCGGTTGTGACGCAAGGACACACACCCGTTGATAAATGGGAGCAACTATTCTTCGTGGAAGAATCAGAGGTATGTGTACAAGGACACACACCCATTGATAAATGCGTGCAAACATTCCTGGAGGAAGAACCAGAGCTATGTGTCTGGGTTGTGAGACAACGACACGCACCCAATGATAAATGGATGCAAATGTTGGTGCTGTTGAAAACCATAGCAGCAGAGGCTTCTTGTTCTTGGGGTTTAGTAGCGTAAACCCTTTCTTTGAAACGTGGTTGCAGGCTTATGATCACTGATGCAAGGAGGACACAACAAGAAGACTAACGTAGCGCCTAGAAATCAGGAGTGTGCCTGGGCTTTTATACAGATAGATTTGGTTCTCAATAAAAATTCACTCCGAAGTATGTTTTAATGTTAATATCTCTACTAAATTTTCAGTTTGGATTAGGAAAGATTTTCGGGAGGAATAAAGTGTTATATGGCGAAATATTACGGGATTAAAGTATATATTTACTTTTTTAATTAATGTCTCTGGCTGTATAACTTCCTTTCATGCAATATATTTTTTTAAAAATTTCACTCGTTAAAATTTTATATCATAAAATATTAATGGATTAAAGTGTATATTTACTTTTTTTAATTAAGGAAAATGAGTATACACTATCTTTGAACTTTAATATTTTTATAAATTACTGCTATGAACTTTAAACTATTTTAATTAGTCTTTAAATTTTAATTATTGTTTCAATAGATCATTTTATTTAATTTAAATTTGTTAATTCATTAACTATAAAATTATATAAAAATATCTTATTCGTATTAATATTTTTGGACTATTTATTAATTTATTTATTAAAATTTGATTATAAATACATTTTGTTATTACAAAATAAATAAAAACAAATCTTGCTTTAAAATAAATTTGTTTTTTATTTATTTTGTAAGGAAGAAAATAAATTTAAAATTAAATTTTAATAAATAAATTAATAAACAGATTCTTAATTAATGTTAGTACAAATAAAATAATATCATGCAATATTATCGTTAGTGAATTAACAGATTCAAATTAAACATAAGGATCTATTGATATATTAATTAAAGTTTAGGGACTAATTGCAAAAGGTTTTAAAATTCGTGGTGGTAATTTACAAATTGGTCAAAATTTAAGGAGTCTCTATACTTTTTCTCTTTAATTAATGTCCCAGTCCTGGATAACTTCTTTTCGTGTAATATATTCTTTTTTAAAATTTCACTGGTTAAAATTTTAAATGATGATAATTACAGTGAATCAAGCAAATACAGGCTATGCAATTCGGGTTACAGTTGGGTAAATAGGTCGTGGTCTGTGAGTTGTGGTCCGTTTATGATGTAGAACTAAAGAATAAAAGTATTCAATGTCAAGAGACTCAGTCTCAAAATATAATTATATTTCAAATTGAATTAAATAATCATCAATTATCTTCTAAAGTGTTGATGAGAGAGATATTTATAGCTCTCAAACAAAATAAACTAAATATAAATCAAAATAATCATCATATGTTGTGACGCAAGGACACACATCTGTTGCTAAATGGGAGAACCTATTCTTGGTGGAAGAATCAAAGGTATGTGTACAAGGACACACACCCATTGATAAATGGGTGCAAACATTCTTGGTGGAATAACCAGAGGTATGTGTCTGGTTGTGAGACAACGACACACACCCAAGGATAAATGGATGCAAATGTTGGTGTTGTTGAAAGCCGTAGCAGTAGAGGGTTCTTGTTCTTGGGGTTTAGTAGCGTAAACCCTTTCTTTGTGAAATTTCATATGTGGATGCTTTCCCATGATCACTGATGCACGTAAATAACTAATGTATCATGCACGTAGAATTCAGGAGTGTGCTTGTGCTTTTATATAGATAGTTTTGGTTCGCGATGAAACTTCACTCTCAATTATGTTTAACTTTTAATCTTTCTCTACTAAATCCCCAGTTTGGATTAGGAAAAAAAAAATTAGGTACTAAAATGTTATATCACAAAATATTAAGAGTGTGTTTGGAATGTAAAAATATAAAAATGATTTGAATTGTAAATCAAATTTAATTAAATCTTGTGTTTTAAAAAATAAAAAATAATTTGATTTCTAAAATCCTATAAATTTTATTCTTTTTGTTTTAGAAATTTCATCAAATTTGATAAGATTTGATTTGATTTGAAATGAATATACTATTTTACTTTTTGTAACTACTTTTAACCACCTCTCACAAAGGTAAAAATATAAAATAATAAAATCAAATCAAATTAATTCTTATTTTAATGAGTTCCAAACACACAATTTGATTTCTAAATCGATTCAAATATCATTTTTTAATAAGTTGTAAACACAAAATTTGATTTCTAAATCAAATCAATCCATTTCTAATTTTAATTGATTCCAAACACTACCTAAGGGATTAAAGTGTATATTTACTTCTTTTAATTAATGTCCCGATCCTGGATAACTTCATTTTCGTGTAATATATTCTTTTTAAAATTTCAACTGTTAAAATTTTAAATGATGACAATTACATTGAATCAAGCAAATACAAGCTATGCAATCCGAGTTATAGTTAGGTAAACAGGTCGTGGTCCACAGGGTGTGGTCCGTTTATGATGTAGAACTAAAGAATAAAAGTACTTAGTGACTTTGTCTCAAAACAAAATTATATTTCAAATTGAATTCAGTAATCAACAATTGTCTTCTAAAGTACTAATAAGAGATATATTTATAGCTCTCAAATAAAATAAACTAAAAACAAATCAAATACTACTGGCTAATGATAAGATTAATTATAAAATGGATAAAATACTTAAAATTAAATAAAAAAAAACAAATCAAATAGTATGGCTATTGATAAGATTTAGGATTTGAATAGAATCCCATTAAAACTGAAATCTTAATTATATAATAGATAAAATACTTAAAATTATGGAAAGATAAAATCCATAATAACATAATTATCTGTAAAATTTAAAATTATCAAAATCATAAATAATCATAATATATTTTGCATCATTCTACTCCTCTGAGAGGACTCTACTCTAGAAAGTTTAGAAAGCTAGTAATCCTCTAAAAGATGAGGCTCAAGGTGGCATGTGAGCGTGTGAATAAGGTTGGAAGTGAGTCAAGCTAGCTCGTGAGCTCCCTACTCGGTTCGTTAATAGCTCAATAAGCTGAGCTCATGAGCTAATGAACTGAGCTTGAGATGAGGATTTAAGCTCATTTATTAAATGAGTCATGAACTTTGCCATGCTCGACTCAATAGCTCGTGAACTAACTCGATATATATATATATAATACTTTTAATTTAATATATATTTAGATATATATGTATTTGATTTTATTTTTATATTTTAAATTTTTTTAATTGATATAAAAAAGTTTTTCAAAAATTTATTGACATAGGATTCAAACTTAGCTCATCGAGCTCGAATAGCTCATGAGCTAAGAGTAAGTCGAGCTTGAGCCAAGAAAATAGAGTCACTTTCTTATTGAGCTGAGCCTATATTTGTCGAGATGAGCTTGAGCTAGGCCTAGCTCGGCTCAACATGGCTCACTTCCACCCATACATATGAAGACCACGTGCAAGAACTTCATGTTGCGCATAGAGGCACGTGCAGCATCTTTTGGTGATAGAATTTTAGTGGTTGGTAGATTGGAGGCTTCTGATTCTGATGGTGGTGGTCATGATTCAAAATGAGGTTCAGATAACAGCGTTATGATGTCGTTCATACGGTTGTGTATTTTTGGGTAAAAGAAACCCAAATTCTGATAATTTCCTAACAATTTCAAACGAGTTTTGTGGAGATCTAGCGAATGATAGGTAGTGGAACAACTTTGGCTGTGAAAAATCGATACTCTCAAACAGCACAAAGTGTGGGGATATCAACAAGGATCTAATACCAAATTGATATAGAACCAAAGGACAAAGGCAGTCAGGCACTCGGTGCTATGAAACTCGATATCAAAACAGAATTATATTTCAAACTGAATTTAATAATCAACAACTGTCGTCTTCTAAAGTGTTAAAAGGAGGGGTATTTATAGCCTTCAAATAAAATAAACCAAATACAAATCAAATACTATTGGTTAATGATAAGATTTGAGATTTGGATATAATCTCATTAAAACTAAAATCTTAATTATAAAATAGATTAAATCCCTAAAATTACAAAAAGAAAAAAAAATCCCTATATAACATAATTAACCATAAAATTTTAAATTATCAAAATCATAGCTAATCATAATCTATTATGCATCAGTTTAACTCGCAACTCACATGGGTTAAGATCAGACATTTTACAGACTCATTTAAATACAGGCGTACTAGCTCTGTCCTTTTAACTATGAATGATCAAATCCAATCCAAATTGAAAATCAAATTAAAAATCAAATTGAAAAATTGAATAAATTTGGTTCTTTTTTATTTGATTTTTTAAAAATTGATTAGATTAGATAAGTTTTCGGTTTTGATTTTCAAAACTGATCCAATCCAATCCAAATTGATTAAAATTATATAATATATTTATTTGTTATTAAGTTTATATTTTTAGTTTTTTACTTGTTTAATAACTCTAAATTCTAGCATACTTCTCTCACTTTTTATGATTAAATATTATTTTAGGTATACGAAATGAGTTATTTCTATTTTTTTCTCTTTTATTTTTTTTCTTTTTAATAAGCTAAATTGTTTTTAACTCACAACATTTTAGGCTTAAATTTTTTTTTGTCAAAAACTGATCAAACTAAATCGGTTTAGATTGGATTGATTTTCAGAATACAATCAATCCAATCCAAACCAATGTAAATAACATTGGATCCAAGTGAAGGCCAACTTCATCCATTATCTTCAAGTTTCTTCTTTTCACAAAATCTTGGACCCATTTGCCAATGAAAACATAGCTTCATGAAGAACCCCATCTCTTGAAAACCAAAGAGTGCATGGTGTTAGCTTCTTTTAATAAGCTAAATTGTTTTTAACTCACAACATTTTAGGCTTAAAATTTTTTTTGTCAAAAACTGATCAAACTAAATCGGTTTAGATTGGATTGATTTTCAGAATACAATCAATCCAATCCAAACCAATGTAAATAACATTGGATCCAAGTGAAGGCCAATTTCATCCCTTATCTTCAAGTTTCTTCTTTTCACAAAATCTTGGACCCATTTGCCAATGAAAACATAGCTTCATGAAGAACCCCATCTCTTGAAAACCAAAGAGTGCATGGTGTTAGCGTCCACATCTCAAAACGTAACTTGAATTCCTCTGTCAGTCTCAACATCCCTTTGGGCATCCGCACCCAACACAGGCAACACCAAGTTCTCTGCCAAATCTTTGACCAGAAAGAGCCTGCTCATGTTGCCAAGATCACTTTCATGGAGGACTTTCTTGATCTTCTATGGGTCATCATATAGCATCAAATCCATTGAGTAGCCTCACCTTTTCTCTACATCATTGCATGCTCTCTTTCTTGCAACAATGGGATCTTTGTGGCATGTTTCCTCTTCTTGGTGGAAGAAGAATCAGAGGCATTTGTTTCGGTTGTGACGCAAGGACACATACCCATTGATAAATAGAAGCAAATATTATTTGGAAGAATCAGAGGTATGTGTGCAAGGACACACACCCATTGATAAATGAGTGTAAACATTCTTGGTGGAAGAACCAGTGGTATGTATCTGGGTTGTGAGACAAGGACACACACCCAATGATAAATGGATGCAAATGTCGATGCTATTGAAAGCCATAGCAGTAGAGGCTTCTTGTTCTTGAGGTTTAGTAGCGTAAACCCTTTCTTTATGAAATTTCAAACATGATTGTTTTTCCATGATCAATGATGCAAGGAGGACACAATAAGATAAATATTGTAGCGCATGGAATTTGGGAGTGTGTCTGTGCTTTTATATAGATAGTTTTGGTTCTTAATGAAACTTAACTCCCAAGTATGTTTAATTTTTAATCTCTTCCTACAAAATCTTCAGTTTGGATTAGGAAATATTTTTTTGATTAATGTCTCAGTCCTGGATAATTCCTTATGTGTAATATATTCTTTTCAAAAAATTTTATATATTCCCCTTTTAAAAAATGTGTAAAATACAAACTTCAGATATGTGTTTTAGCAGGGTTCCTTTAGGGGCTTGTAGATTGCTTCATAAACATCCAACCAACTTAACAATCCAACATCATGAGCATTCTTTTTAGCTACTCTTGAGTAAGCCAAGCCAATATAGTCATTCCTAAGCAACAACTTTCTATTTGGTTTGCTGGTCACACCTACTCCTCATTATGGATCTTTATAGATCAAAGACAGAAGCTATATAGAGTAAGGCTCAAATGAATTTGATACTACAATTTGTAACACCCGTGAAAATATGATAAACTTGTATATGGTTATAGAGGTAGCCTAATACTTGTTTGTCATGTCTGTTAAGTTTTGTGGCCATCTAAGCATGTATAGTCACTTTTGTTGTAACATTATGTGTGAAATATAGCTGTTATTAGACCCAGAATTGACTTAAACTGCTTAGTGAATGAAAATAAATGTGAAGAATCTGTTTCTAAGTCACAAATATGTGGAAGAAGATGTGGTTAAAATTTGAGGTTAATCAGATTTAGTTTGACATTTTTAAGCATACTGAGTGTGTGTTTTAATACCGGATTGACTATCAGCAGATATGAAAAAATGTGAAAATAATGAAACAAGATTTTTTATGAATCTTAGGATTTATTTTAAACTTGTTGGAAGTTAGGAAACTAGATTTAATGAAATTTGAGTATTCTTAACAGATCGAGAGTTTTAGTACTTGGCTATAAGAAGCCAATTTTGACTTCTCTTCTTCACTTTCTCACGATAGAGATGGAAAACAGAAGAAAGAAAAGAAAAAAGAGAGAAAGGAAACTGAGGAGGAGAAAGAGAAATAAAAGGAAAGAGGAAGGAGAGCTTGGATTCATCATTGGCTATCTTCAAGACCTTGAGGTTGGGGGACTTTATTCTTGACCCTTTATTCCATTTTCTCCATCTTGTTTATGTGATGGCTTGGTGAGGGAAAGAGGTTTGAAGGGTTGTTTTCCCTATTCTTGTTGTGGAACTTGAATATGGTTAGTTGATGCTTTGTGATACATTTTTCATCTCCTGAACACTTATAACCTCACTTGAGTAGAGAGAAGGATTTTAGGTTTTCATGGTGATGAATGATGCATTGATACATGTGGAGTGTTTTAAAAGGGTTTTGAGAGTTGAAATGAGTTTATAGACCTTGTGTAAGGTTTGAAATCATTTGCATTTTGAGATTTGAGTGATTGGAGGAGGGTACTGTTCCGTTGGAGGAAGGTATGTTCTAATGGAACAGTACTCATACCTGTAGAATTCTGTAAAATGTTGCTCACGCCGCGGTGTGAATGTTGTTGCACCGCGACGTCTGAGAGGTATGACTTTCAGTAAGTGAACCCGAGAGCTGGGCACCGCGGCGTGACTGACAGCGGTGCCACAGCATGAGTGGATAGAGAGCAGGGCACTGCAGCGTGGCCGTGTTTAGTGACGGATCCAAAAATTTTAGGCAATAGGGGCAAACACAATACTATCAATATAAAAGCATAAAAAAAGTTTCAATAATTATATTTATATATCAAAAAATATATTAATACAAAATTACGAAAGATCAATTTACAATTGTTCCCTTCGCGTTTTCATATTTTAAAAACGCTGAATGATCTTTTCATTATCAATACTATTAAACATTTCCTTCTCTGTATATGTAACCAAGCAATTATTCAACCATTCATCTCCCATATGATTGCGTAGCTGGTTCTTTATGATATTCATAGCAGAGAAAGTTCTCTTAACTGATGCAGTTGCTACTGGCAAGATCAAAGCTAACTTCAAAAGAAGAAATACTAATGGATAAATAATATGTTTTCTAGTCTTAACCAGCTTCTCAGAGAGACCACTAATCCCATTCACATTTGAGAATTGATCATCAAAATGCACATCCAATATAAAATTCTCAAGTTGACTATCAAGTCCCAAAATATTAGTGGAAGAAAATTCAGATGGATAAAATAGAGCTAAACGAATTAGCTTCTCCTTGTCAAAAGCAGAAAATGAATCTCTTGGCTTTAAGCAAGCTATACAAAGAAGTAGCTTAGTATTTACCTCTGTAAAACGATTGTTAAGTTCTTGAAGTTGTCTATCAATCACTTGATAGAATAGTTCAACTTGAAAATGGTGCTGATTTGAGATCTTTTCAACTTTACGCCTTGATCTTCCTTGTGTTACAAATGTATCATTCATATTTGGAATGATAATGTTGTGCTTGTTACAAAACAATGAAACTTCATTGAGCAAATGATGCCAACCATCATCTCTTATACTCTGCAATCGTTGCTTGCACACTTTAACCAATGCCATGACATTTATAATGTCTTGATCACTTCTTTGTAGTATTTGTGGTAACTCAGCAGTGGCTCCCAATATATTTTTCATCAAATGTAAGTTGAAAATAAACTCAAAAGATTGAATAACATTCAACAAATGACATGCTTCAGCTCTTTGTTCTAAATTTATCCCATCTTCCTCAACAATTTCAAGAACATCAATCATTGAAGAAAACATAGAAACCAAGCTAAGTATTATATCATAATGTGAGCCCTATCTAGTATCTCCTGCCCTTTTTAATGTTATTTCTTGATTCAAGCCACGTCCACTAGAAATTTCTCCACTTTGTAATGCTTCAATTGTCTTAAGCATTTGACTTTCACGGAGCATGTCTCTATGCCTACAAGAAGCTCCAACAACATTACACAAATTAGTAACCAAATTAAAAAGTAAAGTAATTTCAACTTGTTTCTTTGCAACTGTCATAAGTGCTAACTGAAGTTGGTGGACAAAGCAATGAACATAGAATGCACAAGAATTTTCTTTCAAGATCAAACTTTTTAGGCCATTGAATTCTCCTTGCATGTTACTAGCTCCATCATATCCTTGTCCACGTATTCTTGTCAAACTTAAATTATATGTTGCCAATAATGACTCCAAAGCTGATTTTAATGATAAAGCACTTGTATTAGAAACATGAACAAGGTCAAGAAAATGCTCCACAACATGTCCTTCTTTATTCACATAACGTAAACAAACAACCATTTGCTCCTTAATAGAAATATCTCTAGCTTCATCAATCAAAACAACAAACATATCTTCTCCAAGATCATCAATAACAACTTTAGTAGTTTCACTAGCAGCTGCTCTTACAATATCTTTTTGAATCTGAGGTGCTGTTAATTTTAGATTTCCAACAGCATTTTTTAAAACATGATTAGCCTCTTCATTATGTTGGGAAAGAAACTTTAGAAGCTCCAAGAAATTACCTTGATTACTTGAATGCTCTGATTCATCATTACCACGGAAAGTCAATCCTTGTCGTAATAGAAATCTGATGCAATCAATTGTAGCCATCAAGTGAATTTGATAATCCTTTTTAAGTTACTCGGATTGCTTGCAAATAACAACTTCAATATGTAGCTTTTGGTTCATAAGTGCCTGACATTTTATCCAAGCTTGATTATGAGCACTATCATGATTTCCAACATGAATTTGTAGTCTCTCGTTCTTTCTCCAATTTGAAAAGCCCTCTATTACAAATGCATCATTACCTCCAACCTCAGGTTTCATGATATAACAACAAAGACAAAAGACAGCATCTTTTGATATGCTATACTCTAACCAATTCCCAAAGTCATTAAACCACTTAGGATTAAATCTACAAAAAGAAGAACCATAATTAGTTTTTGGAAAATCATGGTCTCTTGATTGACAATGACCTTTTTGCAAATAGGCCCTTCGAGCTTCATCTCGATCATTTGGATGATAATATGAAATTTTATGTCGTTGTCCAGGATCTACAGGAAGACTTTTCACATTGAATTCAATAAACCTCTTCTTACTAAATGAGGCTAATAGGATACTTTGACTAAGTGTTTGAGACTCCAATGGTGATTTTCTTTTGAGAAAATTGTCCATTGCTAAGTGCTAATAAAACATAAAATTTATGAACCCAATTATTAATTGGTTAACAATAATACTAATATTGCATTACTAAATTCATAAATTTTCAAAAAACTCAACAAAGCACACATTTCATAAAAAACACCAAATTTTTCAATATACATAATAATCATAACAATATCAGTAACAATAGTAGACATAAAGACAAGTTTCTTATAAAAATTAATGAATGAAAATGAAATTCTAAACTTACTTGGTATTTAGTACAACAGAATTCAACACTCTGTCACAGAAAATGGAAAAAGAACCTACATAGTTGAACTCAACTAGCAACTGCAATAAAATATTTTACAAAACTTATTAGGCAAAGTTAGGAACAAAAAATTGAGAAATTTAGGAAAAATAGAATTTATCCATACACACAGTTAAAATATTTTTAAAAAAGTACACCAAAAGAAAAAAGATTAAGAAAAAAATACTTACTGTTATGGACTATAAACAATGAGTTCAATCAGGCTCAACAATCACTCTCACGACTTAAGGTGGTAGAATGAAATAGGCACCCACCTCTCATTAAAGCTCGGTGATGAAAGCAAAATATTTTGTCCAATGAAAAAGTTATCGGTGAACTTAGAGAGACAAGAAGACGAGAAGAAACAACTCAGACTCTTGTTCCTACCATTTGATAAAAATCACTTTTTCATTCTCCTTCTTTAGGTTGAAAAGAAACATCAATTTGAACCAATCAGAAAATGAGATGAGGTAGAACAACTTCGTTGCAGTCATGCAGCCTTTCAAAACAACAAATGGTAAAATAAAGGAAAAAAGAAAAAGAAGTTTGTGACTTTTGAGAGTAAACGTGTTAGAGAAGTTTGGTGCTCTGATACATACTATTTCAGACTTTTGTACAACTTGTCAAATCACAATGGGATGGAACGGTGAGTGTTATGGGGGCAAAAAAGATCATAAAGTACTAAAGAGTAAAAATTTACTAACACATTATGGGGATAAAACAATATTAAAAAATAAATTTTATTTTTTATTATTATAAATTTATTAATTTATCTACATATAAGAGTAAAAATTATACATATAAAAAAATAAAGAAGACAAATATTTATGGGGGCAAAAGTTATACATAAAAAAATAAATAAAACAAATATATATATAAGATAAAAAAAATTATAAGTTGAGTGGGGTCATGTGTCCCCGCTCTTTTATACGTACATCTATCGCTGGCCTTGTTGTGTCACGGCGTGAGCTCCAGTTTTTCTCAAAATTTGATGTGTGACGCAATAGAGCCTTTTAATTGTGTAGTTTTTTTCTTTTATACTTCTTAATGAGTGATGAAGCTCTAATAGAAGTATTTAATGAAGTGTTTGTGTGGTGACTGTAAATCAATTGGTATGTCAAATATTGTGATACTTAGCATCATTATTGTTCATGCTTGAGACGAGATGAATGTAAACCAATTGGTATGCTAACTATTGTAGTGTTTGACATCGTTGTGTTTCACATTTGTAGTCATACATGTAAATCAGCTGTTGTGCTAATTATTGTAGGTAATTAGTCACTGTTTTGCATGATTTGGTTGTTGAAGGATTTGATCCTCACATTCAGGGATAATTTATAATAGTTTGAGGAAGGACGATGCTTGATGAACCGTCAATATCTTATATTTTTATGGTTAAATTCCTTGGTTTTTCATGTTCTTTTTATATTTTTTATTGAACTTTGTTCATAAGTTTTGTTATATTTTTAGTATTATTTAATTGTGTTTTTGTTATGTGTTTTATTTGTTTTTGTTAGGGATTGCACATGGAGAAGTCTGGACTTTCAAAGAAGTAAGGAAAATAGTACTTTTTCATCAATATCCAGTGCTTGAACACTGAGGAGCGGAGCGCTTGAGCGCTCAAAGAGTCTGTAGCAGCAGTGGTTTAGTGACCCAGCGCCTGAGCGTTGGGTGAGGAGAGCTTGAGCGCACAGAACATAACACAACACATTTTGACTTAAGTGGCTCAGCGCTTGAGCACCCATGAGCCAGAGCCAGCACCTAAGAGCTGGTCGCGTAACAGCAGACATGATTTTCTTTAAATAGGAAAAGTTACGACAAATTCAACACACTTGGCCCAATATGTAGAAAAGCTCTAATTCTGAGAGAATAGTTTCATGGCAGCAGGCTTTAGAGGACGACTTCGAAGGGAGGATTCGATTCTTGAAGGCTTGAAGATCATAATCATCGTAAAATGGGTTTTGATTTCTTTTCCCCTCTAATTTTTCCCTTTCTTTGAGTTTTTTTTCATGAGTTTGTATTCTGATATGAGTTTGTTTATATTGAATATGAGTAGCTAAACACATAGCTAGGGCTATGGGAGATATTATTTTTCTAATTATTTGGGTTTGATTTCTAATTTGATTAAGGTAATTTCTTTTAAGGTTTGTCATATTACTTACATTCTTTTCATAACTTGATCATTTTTGACATGTGTTAATTCATTATTTAACCGGTGACCATCCGCATTCAATGAGTGGATCTATATGATAAATTTAGGATTAGATTGGTGAATGACCAAACATCAATTTATCCTACCAATGGAATTGATAGTATGTTAGTTCATCTCTTGAATTGAGACTTAATGCATTCCTAATTAACTCAACTCAATGACCAAATAGGTGATTTAATTTAGGAATAGAATATTGTTTTATCCATGACCATTGAGATTCAATAGCAGGTAAAAGAATATTGGCAAAAGAATTACCTTACATGATAAATGAAAGAAAATCTGAATAATTGGATTCAAGTGAACCTTGCGCCCTAATTTCTCTCTTATTGAGTATCCATTCTTTGCTTGATTGTCCATCTTTCTTCTTTATTTATTTTTTGTTTTTAATTTGAATTTATCTTCACTTTTGATTGTTTAAATAATAAATAGTTTTACTAATTTAGTAATTATTACTTATTCCTTGTGGGATCGATAACTGGGACTTAAGTCCTATATTACTTGGTAATAGAGTATACTTGCTCTTAGTGTATTTTACGCTCATCAACGCCCTCCCTATTATAGTGATGAGTTGAGGTGGGCAATATCCTCTCTCATTGTTCTAGTGGTTGAACTGAGGTGGGTCATATTCTTCCTCTTTGCTAGATGTTATCCTAGATTGAAGGTATCTGAGGTGGGTTATATCCTCACTACTAGAGGTGATCCTGAATCATGGTGGCATGAGGACGCACAATTCCCTCCCTATTGTGTGACTTTGAGGATAGATTTCCTTGTTAGTTGTTGAAGACCGCGTAGTTGATGGATTTCACTACTTAGAGAAAAGACTGCTGGAATTAGGTTTCAGTGCTTGTTCAAGATTTATGGATGTGATTTCCATTACTTTGATCAGGATTCACGCATATAATGACATTACCATGGATTTAGTTTCATAACATTACTCATTTCATACTTAAGTTATTGCATAAGCATGAACATTAGACATAATTTGACATAACATGACAATTGTATGGGCGGTTGCTATTCATAACATATTCTTGCATTGCAATTGTATGGGCAATTGCGTATTTCTGAGATGGAGATGTTGTTTTTATATCTTTGGGATGAAGATGATGATTTTGTGAGTGTGGTGATTACTTGAAGACTGTTTGTGATAAATGAATTTTTATACAAACTTTTAAAATGAAAATCTATTTTGAGAAGGGAAAGGACATAGTTTTGGATTTTGCCACCTTTATAGTTTATCTATGTATGAGACTTGAGTTTAGAATTATGTTTTTCCCTGAAATAGCTAGAATGATTGTGATGACATGTGTCATGGATTTAACTACTGAAAATGTATAATTCACACCCCTTGTGTGTGTTTTCATGATGATTCAAGGGAGGAAGATTTATGAAAAGTGAAGACAAAGCAAGAACTGAAAGACTTAGCTTAGTGTAGCTTTGTAGTTTCCTTTTAAAATTATGTAGGTATTGTATTTATGAGAAATACAAGTATTGTGTAATAAATATATTCATTCGTGGCTCATATTTTTTATATATGTGATTCTGTTATATTTAAAAATGCTTAGTTGTAGTAAATAACATTCATAACTCTAATTATTGTAGTATAATACAATAGTTATTAAATTTGGAATGTTACACAATTTCTTACGAAGTTATAACGAAGGACTGATCAAGACACAAGACACTCAAATCAAAAAATCTAAATAGATTTAGAATGAGTAAAATGGCATTTTGGTCTAGGTAAATGTATCTTGCTCGCAATTTAGTCTCCCTGGTTCAAATTATATGTATGATTCTGTTCATACTATATTCAAACTCGTTTTATGTTATTCCTTTTGCTCTCTGGTGGGGTGTAATGTGAAACTAGTGAGCAAGTTGCATTTCTGGGGACCAAAATGTCATTTTACTTAAAATCCATCAATTTCTGGTTCAGTCCTTCAATCACTTATGTTTATTCTTAAGTTGTCAGCAATATAGATTCTAGAATTTTTAAGTCCACCCATTCTGGAAGAATCACTCTACTCAACTATCAAATAACTCAATCAACATACAATGCGAGTAACATTTCGTTTCTTCACAATTTATAGGGTTTAAACCTATGTATATGTCAACATCACAACAAGATAAATAAGTATGTTCTTCCTCTGTAGGCAAAAAGGATTTGCAGAAGTATTCTTCCAAGAAGGATGCATCATTATCATCATATAAAAATGAAAACTTTTTCCAAAAAAAAAAATCTAGGATAGCATGATCGTATAATAATCATTAATTTAAGCACGGAATCTATGTATAGTATATATCCTTTTAACATTATCAATAATATTAGTTGCTTGCACATAATAGATGGCTCACATAAGTCACATAAAGTGAGTGAGGGATGTTGATTAGGTCAAGAGGAAAAGAAAAAAAAATGAAAGGTGGTGATGAGAATTATGTGACTAATGTGAGAAAAGTTTACGTGTGATAACTAAGCCAGACGCATCATGTTAGAAAATAACAAACCAAACGATACCCATTATTTAGAATTCACGTCACGTTGACATACAACATCGATAACCCAAATCGCTGGCATAAATTGAGATCCATTCTAAAGACTAAAAAAAAGGATTAAAGTTGATACCAATTTCTTGGATTCATTGCCCTTCTAGAGTTGGTCGCTCCATGCCTCAACAGTGTGGCGACTGATGACTTATCCCACTTCTGCGGCTGCCATCCCTGAGAACAGAGTAACAAACATATTCTTTCAAATTTCAATATCTAAGTAAGGAAGGAACTCTAAATCAATAATTTTTAATTAGGTATAATCTATTTTAAGTATTTAAATTATTATTTAAAATGTGTAAAGTAGTAAAGACTGTTATAAAATCATATCAATTTTTAATAATATTTTTATATATGTCAAATAATAATTTAAATATTTAAAAGATAATATAGTAAGTTGTGTCTACTTAAAATTTTTTTTACTAACTCTATAAGTCAGTGTACTCAATGTCTCTCAACTTTAAAATCGTTGAATTTTAATTTAATAATTATTTTTATAATAATATTTTATTTTTAATATAATGACGTGTAAGGTTATATATGTTATGTGTTACATTTCTATTTAATTGATGTAATGCTATGAGGATATACAAGAATCTCTCCATATATTTGTAAAGTATTACACTAATTCAGTTAAATTATAACACAGAACCTTAAAACTACATAAACAATTGAATTGAAATTTAAATATTTTTAAAGTAGATATAATTAATTATAAAATTTCTCAAAATAATTTTCTTAGAGTAGTTTAGAATTTCTATCATTACCATATCATATCATTTTAATCCTATAAATAAGAAACCTCTTAAAAAAAACCTCTATTTTATCACATTTTTACTAATTTATCATTGTGCGGAGATTACATGAATTGAGATTGCCAAATAAATATTATTATTTTATTTATTTCCTAGTGCTATGAATTTTATTAATATTTTATATAATAATAATAATTCTTCCTATTCTTATATTTCTTCAAGTATAAACCCACAAATTTGCCTACAGAATATAAGTATTTGACACATTATTTTTTTGAATAATAAAACTCCACCGTGCTCTTTAAATAATCATAAATGTAAGTCACATTAATCCTTTTCAAGAATTAATGTGTCCTGTATTAAAGGACTAGCGTATCATGTTTATGTGTACTCGTGATTTATTAAAAAGTACAATGTAATTTTCTTATTTTCAAAGAATAATGTGTCTAATACCTATTTTCTCTAAAATGCATTTGGGAATTTATTTTATTTTTTAGGATAAAATAACCCATTTGTACTTGTTCTTTCTCAACAAATTTCTTTGTATTTTTTTGTTTTGGCATCACTTAATTCGGAAGCATTTAACATGATCCACCTTATTTTTGGAGTATCCATGCTTCACACTTTTTACCGAATATAATCAGTTATAAGTTTTTTTTCCCTTTTATAAATTATCATTTGTTTTATTTATTTTTTACACCTTATGTATTTAGCTTTTGTCAATTAGACCTTAAACTATGTTTGACACTTTGACTTGGAAAGTAAATCTCCATTGCTGTCCCATGACAGCGGATGATGAGAAGGGGACGGTGGCAAGGAGGAGCCGAAACGATATATTCTCTTTCTTCTCTTATTTTCTCTCTCCTCAGTAACGGAGTTTTCTCTCACTAAGATTTGATTCCTTGTCACAACCAAGCCTTCCTCACTTCTCATTTCTCACCCACTTTTTTGTTTAATTCAATTCTTTCAATTTTAACAAGGCCAGGAATTTGTACTTGTTAATAATCATGGCAGATTTGGATGTGGGATTAAACGAACTACAATTCACAACAAAACCCCAACATTCTTAGGCTTTAGATTGGTGTTAAGAAAGAGATTATCCAAGGCACCAAACATAACATGCTTAGCTTCGTCACTTGCAGCGGCCATGGAGGGATAAGTACATGGCTTCGACCTCGCAAATGCTATTGACTGTGCACCCTGTAAACCACCGAGGTTTTTGTGATATGGACTGATGCATTGGGGTTATCCAAAAATCCTCCTTTCCATTATTGATTCTTAATGAAAAAAAAATTAACCATTTTTTAGAAAGAAAGAAATAAATAAATAAATAAAATCATTATTAAAACAAGCGACAGAAATGAAATCTTGACCTTAATATTATATGAGAATTTAATTTAAAATTAATTAATATTAAATAGAGTGATCAAACATATAAATAAATTACACTTTGAAGATTAAGACAACTGATGTAGGACTCTAACAATCTCAGTCCTTGATTTTAAGGTTTCCATTTGTTTAATTGCATTGTTTCGTGAATCTTGTTTCAAAAATCCAACAAAACTAGTAGAATTGTGAATTTTCTCATTTCAGAATAAACCAAGGAGCTCAGAGCTTAGATGGTAGATTGATCTCGTGCTTGAAGCTCAGATGGTCGCATCTCTTGTTCTTGAAGCTCATATGAGTTTTCCTTGAGTTTTTGAGCATTCAAGCAACAACAATAATCAGGACTTGATGGACCAACTTGCAAATCCTACTTCTAAAGTCATTGACCTGATGAAGAATTAGCCCTTAAAAAAACCCAACCTTTCTTTTTTTTTTTTAACATTAAATCAATGGTCATACATGTATGCAGCATCCATGCTCCATAAAATCCATGGAGTATTGTAAACATCTCTCACTTTATTAATAAAAACTTTGGTTTAAATTGAAAATATTTACTTTCTAATTAACTTTAATGATTGTTTAATACTTTCTCAATGATGCACAATTTTTAGTTTCAAACAAGTTTACAAACTTGATGATCAGAATTAATTCTACATTACTTGAGTCAGTGCGGGTTGATCATAAGTAATAAATTTCTCGGGAGTCATAAGTCGATCCATGATATAAAAAAACACAAACAAACAACAGGGAATTGTTGAAGATTAATTAAGGTGAAGTAAATATTTTGTTATTATGGTAAAAATTATTTACTTGGGTTAAAATCTACTCTTAGTAAATAAAGTGAAAGGTAAGATTAATTTCTTTTATAACTCAATTAGAATCCTCATATAGTCAAAATGGAGGTTCCAATCGAAAAATACAACATGAAAAGTCCATTTAAAATAATATACATAATTATATTATGTTTCCTAAAAATATTACCACCACTTATAAATGGGTTAAAGCATTATTGTTTGGTTAATATTTTGTTTACAACAAATTAAGAACTCCTACTTTACAAAGATGGTTTCTAAATTATAAGAAACAAATTATAATACGTATAATGGTTACATTAGAAAATATAAATCATTTAAGTACAAAAAGAGAAGAATAAATCTAACCTTACTTTATTACCAAGAGCTTCACCCTTTTACCCAAGTAAAATGAAACTTAGTTACTCATAAATAAGAAGAAAGAAATAAAAGAAGAAGAAGAAGAAGAAGAATATGACTTTAATTTAGAACAAAGGAAAATTACTACAAGAAAACCTAGTAACAAAATGACATCATTTTGGTAACTAACACCTAATACCCTTCAATGATTTGCCAAGGACCCCTTTTATAGAGGATTAAAGATACAAAATGACAAGGGGGCTGAGTCATTAGTGGGTGGATGAGTGGAAAATGAGTGAAAAATGCCAAATGACTTTAGGTGAGTGGGAAATTATGGAGATTCCTTGTCTCCAAAATCATGCAGCTCTGAAGTCATTGCATTCGTCATTTTTGAACCAAGTGGTTTTCATGAAAGTTGTAGGCCTGGATCTTAACTTTCAAATGGCTTTGGTTTGAGTCCAATATCATATCTATAACTCCAAATACATTCAAATTACTGAACACTACCCAGGCCCAGTCACAACTCCTCTGTTCTGACTTCCAAGCCCAATATCACCTTCAAGGAATCCGATTCTGGAAAAGTGTTCAACATGAAAGTTGTAGATATGGGTCTTAACTATTCAGCATCCAAATTTCAGCCCATTTGACAACTTCTATCTCGAAATATGTGATGAACAGTACACATAAGTTAAGCTGTCCGAAAAAGCACTCTGGTTCTTGCTTCAACCCCAATTTGAGTTATCTACTCGTGTGATTGGGCCTTTGCGATATTCTTAAAAGTTGTAGAACTCTCTCTTATCTTTCAAATGCCACTAGAAACACCTCCAAAGACCACCTACAGCCCAAGATATGACCCAAATACAGAAATAATGTAAGATATGAATCATGCTGAAAAATTCAATTAAGTCCAATTTGAGTCCAAACTTACAAAACATAATAAAATTCAATCAATTAAGTACATAGAGAGTGTAAATGACTAAGAATGAAAGCTTATTAATGTATCAAATATGTAATCATCACTCAACCTATCGCCTAAAGTTTATTTTTGTCACTAAACCTACACACAGTTTGGTCAATGTCAAAAATATGGTCTTACAAGAAAATAGTAGATTATTATATTTCTTCATCATTTACATATATCACAGCTATTACATTGATGTTGTGTGTCTATTTCATCTCTACATTCACTATATTGTACTTTATTTGTGAGTCAGTGACAACAAAAATATATGCAAGTCATTAATAACATAACATGTCACTTCATCATTTATATGCATCACAGGTGTTGCATAATTGTTGGGTGTCCTATAACTTTAAAGAGGTTTGGTGATATAAAAAAAACACAAATAAACAACTTTGAAGGAGAAGGTTGAGAAAGTGTTAAATCACGAGAGGATAATGTGTAAAATAAATAATAATTGTTCTGAAGTGGATTTAGAGGGATACCTGTGAGAGGTATGATGTGGTAGTTTCCTCCTTGCACAGCCGCACTCGAGTGTATTGAACCGGTGGGGGGTGGTACCTGCAAAAAGACTCCAACGCTCAAGTCAGGCCGTGCACTAGTAGGGTTTATGCTGTAAGATCACAGTTACCTCCTTAGGTTGATTTAGCCTGGTCTTTATGGAGCATGATTGAAATCGTGATATTAAGTGCAGGTATTATTGAGATGTGGACGTTACGGTTATTTATTGCGAGGAGAGGTTACAGAGCCTTTAATTTTGTAAGATCTTGATTGGCAGTTACAAAAGTTTACGCTGATTCAGTGATCCTCACCATATAGTCAAATGTCGTAATCTGGAGTCTTACAGATCTTTCCGAGGTATTAATGGAGGAGTCCGGTGGAGTGTGCACCAGGTTGATCCTTCCAGATAGGATCCCGGACCAGGGTCCAGAACAGTTGCCCCTAACTTGGCGCTTTGATAGGGTAGCTAAGTGTTAAGGTATAATCTTTATTAGGATAAAGCTCGGTGGACTACACCCCAGCTTTAAAGCTAGGTTTTGCGATGTCTCATGTTGAGGCTGACATCCATTATATTAAAAATACCTCCGGGGTTGATATATGGTAAAAATCTGTATTCCTTGTTCCGGGGTTTGGTTCTTGTTGTCCTTTTGGGTTACTGGGGCCTTTTGTAGTGAGATTAAAATATAAAAATAACTGTTCCCGCAACTTGCACACGGATCCGAGTCCTATCTTTGGAAAGCTCAATTTAGCCTTTTGCACTCCTGGGCAAAAATATTTGCTTCTGACTTTATTGGGAGATAAAGATCCTTTAAAGATGATTAGTTTCAATGTTTCCCAAGCACCCGTTGCTCTCGTAACCAATGGGAAAGGGAGAGTATTAAATGTAGCTGATTTTTGATTTGTGGGGCTAGTCAAAGCTTTTCATTCTATAAATATGGAAGGTTCGCGTCTGATACTGTCATCCCTTCCTTTTATTTTCCAAAATGGTTCTGTTGTTTCTCTTATGCCTATGCTCATGCTTAAAGAGAGCTAGAGCTTTGTCCTTTGCAAAGGCCACCATTTTTCTGTTCCTCCCAAAATCTTTGAAGATACTTTTTTTCTTGCCAACAGCCTTTTTTCATTAGGAACTTTTCTTTCCCAGCGTAGTAACGGCAGGAACTTTGCTTTCCCAGTGTACGAGGGTGTGTCTAATTCATGCTCTATTGCTGGGGAGCTCTGTAATTTCTGTCGTGTTGGACTGAGGTAATTGGAGAAACAGAGCCCTTATTGGTCCTCCTTTTAAATAAGCAGGGGAGACTATTGAGGTAGATGCTTTGAAGCAATCTAGGATGATCATGAAACTGGTTGGGTTCTAGTGGAATGAACTTTTTCATGAATAACCCATGCCCCGTCCAGCAGAGGAGAGCATACCCCAGCCTTTTCTTACCATTGTGAGTGGCATCGAAGAGTGACATGGCTGAATTTCCCTGATCTGGAAGCAGTGTTCTATTCCTGTTATCCTTGGTTTTTCAAAGCCTATCCACTTTTTCAAGAGGCCGCTATACAGGGAAGAGACCGGTGTGGATTTCGGAAGAAGTGGATGTGACATAAACGAGCAGGAAGTTAGTCTCCGGGCTCGTCAATGCTACTTTACCGTTTTACATTCCATGTTTCTTTTTCTTTTCCTTGTATTGATATACGATGTATGGAATGAAATAAAATATTCTTTTGCTTGAATCACCCATTTTTTTAATCCGTAGTATTTATATTGTGCCGGGGTGCGTCCAACGCTCACATTGTATACCACGACGAGTTGCCCCCAGCTTTGTACTTAGCCGAGTCCGGCGAGGTGCGAAGCTCAAGCCTTTGGTCTGGGGTCTTTGTACCGTGGAGGAATTCTCCGGGATAGTTAACTTGCCGAGGTCGAAAATATTTTGTGAACGTTGTAGATGCTAGGGCTGTCTCTTGGTCTGCTGGGTAACCGTCCTCCCAATTGCCATGACAGCTACGTTGGCCATGTGGCATGACACGGTTGAATGGACGTGCATAGTGCTCTACGCGCCATAATGAACATCTTTTCAAATCTAAATTGACCGGACGGAAATACCCCCTAGCTGTAGCCTCTATAAATAAGGTTTTACCCTTTCCCTTTTTGCATTTCGCTATTCCTGATATGATCCAAGTTGGATGCATATTGTTTTTACGGATCGTCCTTGAGTTAATTTCGTGTTTTGTTAAAGAATTAAAAAAATGAAGGGTGAACAGTAACGTAAACAATAACGTGAACAGTAATGTGAACAGTTACGTGAACAATAATGTGAACAGTTACATGAACACTTACGTGAACAGTCATGAACAGTAACAAAAAAATGGAAAAGATGGAAAAAGAAAAAGAATGGAAGGAAGAAGACGCCACACTCTTGGAGAATGATAAGTCAAGCGAAGATTCGCCACAAAGGTAAGGAAACCTTTGATAAGAACCAAGATGACTCTACCAAGAACCCAAGAGAACTAAGCTCTCAAAACTCACAAAGGAGTGCAATATTATTCTCTGATTCAAAAAAAGTGTCAAATACAGTAAACACAAGCCTATTTATAGGCATTAGGTATACGGCTAGGTCTAGCTAAAGGAAGCAGCAAGCTAGCACATTTTTAATCTTAATTCTAGCTCAAATGTGGCCCAGACCCAATTGAAAGGCAGTACCTATCCCTAGCTCTGTTATGCGCAAGTTAAGCCCAATCAATAGGCCCTTATTTCAAAATTATCCCAAAAAGAAAATAAGAACTAAAACTGAGAAAATTAAAAAGTTCAAATACATAATTAAATAAAATTGATTAAGAAGAAATCATGCCCTCACATTGGGCCCTTCATCAACTTGAATCATTTGGACCATCTTGAGTGCTCATTCTTCTGGAATGGGCTTGAGTGAGAGAAAATTGTTGACTTTTTTGTCCAAATCCTCCTTAGCCTTCTTAGCTCTTGACCTTGTCATTGAGCCTCTAAGTCCTCGCAGTGCATGTTTGGGCATTGGGCCCGTTGGGCTTCCACTTGAGCTTCCTTGGCCTCCATCATGCCCTTCCCCTTCGAAAGAATTTGTCCTCGAATTTGATCCTTCATCACCTACATCAAAAGGACTTAAGTCAGTCACATTAAATGTTGCACTAACCCCATACTCACTTGGTAGGTCAACTTTGTAGGCATTGTCATTGATTCTTTCTAAGATTTGGAAAGGTCTATCTCCTCTAGGTAAGAGCTTAGATTTCCTTTGCAAAGGAAACATTTCTTTTCGCATGTGCACCCACACCCAATCTTCTGGTTCAAAAATAACTTGCCTCCTTTCCTTGTTTGCTTGCTTAGCATATTGCTCCATCTTCCTTTCAATTTGAGTCTTGACTTGTTCATGGAGCTTCCTCACATATTCATCTTTTGCTTGTCCATCCCTATGAATTAAAGAAGAAACATTAGGTAGAGGCAGTAAAACAAGGGGGGTGAGGGGATTAAAACTATGTACAATCTCAAAAGGAGAAAAGATAGTAGTAGCATGCACAGCCCTATTATAAGCAAATTCAATAAGAGGTAAGCATTCTTCCCAGGTTTTGATGTTCCTCTTGATGATTAATCACAGCAAGGTCGATAGGGTCCTATTCACCACCTCAGTTTGCCCATCGGTTTGTGAGTGGCAAGTGGTAGAGAAGAGTAGTTTAGTCCCAAGCTTGTTCCAAAGGGTCCTCCAAAAATAACTTAGGAATTTTGAGTCCCTATCTGAGACTATGCTTTTGGACATTCCATGAAGCCTCACCACTTCTTTGAAGAACAAGTCTGCCACATGAATGACGTGATCCACCTTATGGCAAGGGATGAAGTGGACCATCTTGGAGATCTGTCCACCACCACAAAAATGAAGCCTCTTCCTTTTTTTGAGCAGGGCAAACCTAGCATAAAGTCCATAGATAAGTCATTCCAAGGGGAATCAGGAATAGGTAGGGGGTATAGAGTCCATGAGGCATTACCTTTGATTTGGCTCTTTTACAAACAATGCACCTATCACATATTTTATGCACATCATGCTTCATGTCAGGCCAATAAAAATGCTCATGCAACACATCTAAAGTCTTTTGGATCCCAAAGTGACCCATTAATTCCCCCTCATGAGCTTCCCTAAGCAATAATTCACGTAAAGAGCTTTTAGACACACACAAATGTTTTTCTTTGAATAAATACTCATATTGCCTAAAGAACCCCCTATGCGCCCCTTTTTCACATGCAACATACATCTTGGAGAAATCATCATCATGCACATACAACTCCTTTATGTGTTCAAAACTAAGCATTTTTGTTTCAAGAGTAGCTAATAAGGTATACCTCCTGGAAAGTGCATCAGTCACTATGTTTACCTTTCCTTGCTTGTGTTTGATCACATAGGAAAATTGTTCAAGGTATTCCACCCACTTGGCATACCTCTTATTAAGCTTACCTTGCGCTTTTAAATATTTTAGTGACTCATGATCGAAACTAAGCTAAATGTGAATTACAAACTCTTTGGGCAATTACAAGGCGATTAAAACATAGGAATAATCAACAGATCAGTAGTGCTGCCAAGTGTGCAAAGCCCTTATAAGTATATACAATTCTTTATCATAGGTGGAGTAATTTAAAACAGCTCCATGCAATTTCTCACTAAAGTATGCAATAGGGTGACCCTCTTATAATAAAACAGCCCCAATCCCAACATTTAATGCATCACACTCAAGTTCAAAAGACTTTGAAAAATTAGGCAATGCAAGTATGAGTGCATAAGTGAGCCTATCTTTGAGTGTGTTGAAACTTGTCTCTTGATCCTCCCCCCACCTAGAACTCATATTTTTCTTAACAACTTCATTTAAAGGGGCAGCTATGGTGCTGAAATCTTTTACAAACCTTCTATAGAAGCTGGCTAACACATGAAAGCTTCTTACCTCACTTACAGACTTAGGGGTAGGCCACTTCCTAATGGCTTTTATCTTTTCTTCATCTACTTGCACTCCCTTAGCACTCACAACAAAGCCTAGGAACACTACATGGTCGGTGCAAAAGACACACTTCTCTAAATTGGCTTACAACTTTTCTTTTCTAAGCACACTCATCGCAGCCCTAAGGTATTCTAGGTGCTCTTCTAAGATTATGCTATAGATCAGGATGTCATCAAAGTATACTACTACAAACTTGCCTAGAAACTCTCTCAACACATGGTTCATCAACCTCATAAAGGTGCTAGGTGCATTTGTAAGTCCAAAAGGCATCACCAACCACTCATACAATCCATGCTTAGTCTTAAAAGCTGTCTTCCATTCATCCTTTTCCATTATCCTAATTTGATGGTACCCACTTTTTAAATCCACTTTAGAAAAGTAACATGCACCATGCAATTCATCAAGCAAATCATCTAGCCTAGGGATGGGATGCCTATATTTTACAGTTATATTATTTACAGCCCTACAATCAATACATATTCTCCAAGTGTCATGCTTTTTGGGGATAAGTATGACAGGCACGGCACAAGGACTTAAACTTTCCCTCACCCATCCTTTTTGCATCAAATCTTCCAATTGTTTCTGAATTTCCTTAGTTTCCTCAGGATTTGTCCTATAGGTAGGCCTATTGGGTAAAGAGGCCTCCGGGATGAAGTCCATTTGATGTTCAATGCCCTTCAAGGGTGGTAGTCCAGGAGGGACACTATTTGGAAAGACATCTTCAAAGTCCTGCAAATGAGAATCAACTTCACTAGGTAGAGGGTTAGAGTTACAATTTGAGTACAAGTCCTTGTATACGCAAATGTACATCTTTTGCTTTGCAAAGCAAGCTGTCTTAATCTCACTCTCCCTAGCAATTAAATATTCATTTTTTCTCATTTACAAGTTCTTAGTCCCTATTCTTTCCTTCCCCCTTTGATTTTATTTTTACGTCTTTCTTCTCTTACTCCCTTCTTAGCTTTAAGGCCATTTGGTCTTCATGAACCTGTTTGGGAGTAAGGGGTACGATGGTTACCTTTAAGGAATTATGAACAAAGGAGTACTTGTCAGTGAAACCATCATGAATAGCATGCTTATCAAATTGCCAAGGCCTTCCAAGCAAAATATGGCCGGCCTCGATGGGAATAACATCACACGAAACATCATCTTTATACTTACCAATTAACAAACTTACCATCACTTGTTGATTCACTATCAACTCACCATTCTCACTTAGCCATTGAAGCTTGTATAGTCGGGGGTGAGGAGTAGTTTTAAGGTCAAGTTTTCTTACCAAGTGAGTGCTTGCCACATTGGTGCAACTTCTCCCATCAATAATCAAAGAGCACACCTTCCCTTAAATGAGGCATCTTGTGTGGAAAATGTTCTCTCTTTGGCCTTCATCCTTCTCTTTAGCTTGACTTCCCAACAATCTTCTTACCATCAATAAGTCTCCCTCTTGTAGAATAACCTCACAATCACTTTCCTCTTCACTTGATGAAATAGAAGAAGATTCGCTAGTGATGCTCCCATTGTCCCCCATCACCATTGTTTTCTTATTTGGGCATTGAAAAGCTATGTGTTCCCTTCCCAAACACTTGAAGCATTTAATGTCCTTATTTTTAGAAGTAGAAGATGAAGTGGAAGTAGTAGGCATGATGGCCTTAGGGGCAGCCACAGGTTCCTTTGGACCAGAAGAGGATCCCTTCTTCTTTTGCTTGTCCTTCCAATTTGTTGTGTTGAAGTTGGAAGAAGCCTTCTTCAAAGTACCCTTCCTCTTGAGTTGTTGCTCCACCTTCATGGCTTGATGCACCAAGTCTTCAAGCTTAACATAATGTTGCAACTCCACAATATCACTAATGTCTCGGTTGAGACCATGAAGAAACCGAGCCATGGTTGCCTCCCTTTCTTCAATAATGTTGGCTCTTATCAACGCAACCTCCATCTCTTTGAAGTACTCATCCACACTCCTACTCCCTTGAGAGAGTCTTTATAACTTATTGTGTAGCTCCCTATGATAATAAGAAAGTACAAACCTCCTCCTCATCAAAGTCTTCATTTCATCCCAAGTAATGATAGGATGCTCTCTATATCTTGCCCTTTCTTTTTGAACTTGATCCCACCAAATCAATGCATAATCCATTAACTCAAGTGCAGCCACTTTCACTTTTTTCTCTTCATTGTAGTCGTGGCATGAGAAGATTTGGTCAATTTTCATCTTCCACTCAAGATATGCTTCCGGATCATTCCTCCCTTGGAAGGAATGTATTTTGATATTCATACCCTCAAGCCTCTCATTTTCTCTATCTCTCCTCTCATGTCTCCTTCTCCCTCCTTGCCTCCTACTATCTCTCATTTCTCTTTCGGGTTCATGGGATTCTTCATCATGGGTGGAAGCTCTATCCCTCTCTAGCCTGTCAATCGTCTCATGGATTTCATCACTTAGCCTTTGAAGAAGCGTTTCCAAATGTCTTGTTAGGGCTTGCATTTGGAATGTCATTGCGGCTGTCCTTGGGGAAGGAAGGGGAACTTCCACTTGGATCTCCTTCCTTAGACATTGTACAAAATGAACAAGTTAGTGAACACAATAAAACAAGGTCCTCACTCACTTTTCTCACATGTATACACTCTTAAATTGATTCCACTCGTGTTTCACTAATTAGACTTTTGTTTAATGAAAACGCTATTGCCTTTTACCACTCAAGTTCTCTTTGCATGCTCTTAAATGAACCCTCTCGCGTTTCAATTACCAAAAGCTCTTACAAAGGTAGCGGTCCTCACAAGAGTAAGCATTCAGAAGTTGAAGAAATGATGAAACTCTAGACAAAACTCAAAGGAATTTAAAAGACAAGCAAGAAAAGTTAATTAAAAAGAAAGGTAAAACTCAAAAAAAAAAAGAAATGCGCAAGGTATGTAGAATAGCATCGTTTAATGAAATTCACAAGGCATTCAAACTTAATCTTGCTTAAGTGCAAGGGCAGTCTCCTTTTTGTTCTTTTTTTTCATACTATTTTTCACGCCCTTGTTCTCTTTTTGCACTTAAAAAAAAATTGGTTTTTGTAATTTTAGTTTTGAATGTTATGCCCAATTGTGTATTTAGGAGTTTCTTTTTCAAATTAAGGTGCTATAAAACATATAACAGCAATGGATATAGAGTTGATAAGATCAAAACTGTAAATATTGCGCAAAAATTAAAGAATAGAAACTAAAGACAAAAAGTAAAAGGACTGGAATTTAAATAGCAAAAAGTAAAGAACGGAAAGTAAAGAATGTTGCCAATTCTTAGGAATGGCAGGGATCAATGATGATCAAGGTTGTGTATAATTATGGCATTCAAGTAATGGCGCTTGATGTTTGGAAAGCAATAAGAACAAGTACAAAAAAATACAAAAACTTTATCAACTCTATAATCCGGGCTCTAGATATCACATGATATGATCCAAGTTGGATGCATATTATTTTTACGGATCGTCCTTAAGTTAATTTCGTGTTTTGTTAAAGAATTAAAAAAACTGAAGGGTGAACAGTAATGTAAACAGTTACGTGAATAGTTACATGAACAGTAATGTGAACAGTAACAAAAAATGGAAAAGATGAAAAAAGAAAAGGAATGGAAGGAAGAAGACGCCACACTTTTGGAGAGTGATAAGTCAAGCGAAAATTCGCCACAAAGGTAAGGAAACCTTTGATAAGAACCAAGATGACTCTACCAAGAACCCAAGAGAACTAAGCTCTCAAAATTCACAAAGGAGTGCAATATTATTCTCTGATTAAAAAAAATGTCAAATACAGTAAACACAAGCCTATATATAGGCATTAGGTATGGGGCTAGGTCTAGCTAAAGGAAGCAGCAAGCTAGCGCATTTTTAATCTTAATCCTAGCATAAATGTGGCCCAGGCCCAACTGGAAGGCAGTACCTATCCCTAACTCTGCTATGCGCAAGTTAAGCCCAATCAATAGGCCATTATTACAAAATTATCCTAAAAAGAAAATAAGAACCAAAACTGAGAAAATTAAAAGGTTCAAATACATAATTAAATAAAATTGACTAAGAAGAAATCATGTCCCCACATTGGGCCCTTCATCAACTTAGATCATTTTAACCATCTTGAGTGCTTCTTCTTTTGGAATGAGCTTGAGTGAGAGAAAGTTGTTGACTTCTTTGTCCAAATCCTCCTTAGCCATCTTAGCTCTTAACCTTGTCATTGGGCCTCTAAGTCCTCGCAGTGCATCTTTGGACATTGGGCATGTTGGGCTTCCACTTGAGCTTCCTTGGCCTCCATCAACTCCTACCCTGAAAATTGGTGGTCTGAGGAGATTTTTAACTAGCTTGACGGTGGAGAGAGGTGGTTCTGACATTTTTGAATATTTAAAAGCTTGATTTCTTCTATTCTCTGATTTTCTGCAAGGTATTCCCCTCTCTAACTCGGTTACCGATTATTGAGTGGTTGTGCACTTCTTTTGGCGGAGTCTACTTCCTTCTTTTTTCTGCGAATAGGGGTGGGAACACTGTTTTTCCCTACTTTCAATGGCGATACCTTATGGAGCACCTCCTCCATCACACTGTGTGCAGCGGGGGTGTCCCTCTGAGGCATTAGCCTCGGTGGGTACGGGGCCAGCGCGTGGGTGATCAATTTTCTCTGCTTGCCCATTGCCATGTTTGGATCTTCGAACTTAACTGGTTCTGACCCTAGGCCTCTGTGTGTCTTCCAGGAAACTAAATGGCTAGAAGGAGGAGGCCAAGAGCTAAAATGCCTGCCCCGGTTCCTGAAGTTTGAGAGCCGGATCTATAGGCCGAGGAGCAGGCGATTAGGATCCGCCGAGGTCCTTTGTTACCCTGCACGTGGGTTGCTGATGAAGCCTATGATAGGATATCTCGCTATGAGTCCAGGGCGGAATTGGACAAGCTAAAGGAATATTTGGAGCTCTCCTAGGGGGTGAAAGGGATGATGAATTCGTGATTTTATCCCCGGGGAGAAAACGGGTGTGTTGGACCCGAGAAGTGGGTGAGCACTTCATGTATCTCTACGAGGACTTTTTCACGAGGTTCGAACTTCGGCTTCCTTTGAACAACTTCCATATTTCTATTCTCCGAACTCCTCACGCTGCCCCTAGTCAGATCCACCCCAATGGTTGGGCGAATATCCTGGCCTTCGAAAGAATATGCCGGGTGGTGGGGTTGCGATGCTCCGATGGGGCATTTTTTTATTTCCACACACAGTATTCGGTCCATGGATCCCGCGCTCGTCATAGTCCTGGCTTTCAGTCCGATCTCGGCAAGGGAGGACTGTGTTCTATCTATACTTGGAGAGCTACAAAGTTTTTAAGGAGAAGTTCTTCAAGTTGATGGCAGCTAGCGGCACTCGTCCTTTCTGGCTAGGTAGTGATGAGGAAATATCATTCAACTTATATTGGAACCCGGCGACGTGGAGCTTCCCCACTCAATCATTCGAGAAGGGAGATAAGCCAACTTACTGATGAAGAGGTCAAGTGTGTGAACTTCTTCGAAATGTGGGTTGACGAGGTCGACAAGATCCGACCTAAAGATATATTAGACAGCCCAGATGATGATGAGCTTTGGACCGTGCTAGGTAGTGTTGACCGTCGTGTGTTTATTTAAATGGCTGATTTTTTCATGCCACATGACGACTTGTTTTTATGTTGTGCAGAGAGCTTAGCTAAGATGGAGAATGGCGATTCTTTAGCAATTTTGGAGGCCTTGAGGGCAAGGAAAGCTGATGTCCCGATGGGCCCCCCAGTGGAGTTTGCTCCGGCCATTACGACCTCAGTGTCTGAGGTTCCTTTCGTGGTGGTGGAGCCTATTAACGTGGACGACTCTCCGGAATCACCTCGAGGGTGTAAGAGGAAGGCGGTGGAGGAAGGTCAGTCCAATGGCCGAGGTAAAAAGAAGGTAGTAGGAGAAACTTCCGGGCCAATGGAGCTGTTTCGTGAGGAAGCGGATCCCAGGGAGTTTATCGACTTCCACATTTTAGATGAAGAGGTTGGGGATTACTTTGCCCGACGTAGCACAAAGGAGGCTTTGCTGGCTTTCTAAAATATGGGAATCCATATTGCTGCCGAGGCTCGTTTCTTAGAGCAAGCCCTCGAAGAACATGAACAAGAAATGACGGACAAGTTGGTGGCGGCTGAGCGGGGTGAAAACAAAGCCCTCAAGGCCCTGGAAGATGCTGTCAAGGCCAAGAATGAAGCCTCATCTTGGATCCGGGAAGGCAAAAGAGGCTACCCTGGATGAGCAACAGAAGCAAATCGCCACACTCTGGACTGAGAGCTACAATTTTTGTGCTAAGTCCCAGTGGTGTGAGGGTAAAATTACCTCTCTACAGGCCGACGTTAATCAGCTAATAACCTTGTGCACCAAGATAAAAGAAGATTAGTTCCGCAACGTCGTTAGCCAGGTTCAACACTTTAATCTCGGGGTTGCCCTGGTCTTGGATGCGCTAGATTCCAGGAAGGTGGTCCGAGAGGGATCCCTTGTAGCTCCTCGTGTTGCTTCTTCAAGTTCGGTTGCTAGAGATTCTTCTGCTGATGCCCGTGGTTCAAATTCCGCTGCAGTGTAGTTTTTTTTGTACCCCCTACGTGGGGTTTGTGCTTTTGTAAGAACGTTACCCCAGCTTTGGGGCTTTATTAATCTTCTTGTTTATTTCGGGGTGCAAATTCTTTATCCTTTTCATTATTTGAGAACCTTGGCTTTGGATCCGATGTCCAAAATGGTTGGGCATTTTAAGAACCGTGCCAAAGGTAAAAAACCTTGTCTGGGGTCTGTTACCACTTAGTTCGGTGTTTTAGGATACCACGTGACATTAGTTAAGAGACTGGTCCTTTCCGGGCTCTTTTCCGTGCTTATGGTTTGGTGCAAGAATTTTCCCAAGGTAGGATTTTTCTATTGCACGACCTATCTAGCACAAGACACCTCGGTTGGTACCATGAAGTAGAGGTATCGCAATATTTCTTGAAAGCTTTTGAATACTTTGGTAGAAAATGCATAATACTTCATTGAATAGGTAACGGGTCCATACAATGTGCTCCCATAATTGGGGCAGATCAAGCATAAAGTAAACTAGGAGACTAGGGCTTAGAAGGCACTTAGCTGTAGTACTTTCTGTGTTTGTCTATGTTGCAAAAACTTTTTACTGGCTTTCCTGTCAAAGTTTCTAGAGTATAAGCTCCTTTACCAGTGCTAATCATGATACGGCAGGGGTCTTCCCAGTTGGGGGTTAACTTCCCCTGGGAGGCATTTCTTCTGCCGATGTCAGCCCTGCGAAGCACCAAGTCGCTCGACTGGAATCTTCTTGGAATGATTATACTGGGATGCCATTCTCTGCTTGATCGCAGCTTCGCGTATGTGGGCAATGCGTCTCATTTCTTCTAATAAATCCAAGTCTCCTCTAATTAACCCGAGGTTATTATCAGGCGAGAAGTTCTGAAGACGCCAGCTTGGTTCTCCTATCTCCACCGGGATCATAGCCTCTCATCCATAGGTGAGCTTAAACGGAGTTTCTCCTGTTGAGGAATGGGGAGTTGTTCGGTAGGCCCATAGAACGTGGTCCAACTGCTCAGCCTAGTTCCTTTTCCTTCATCCAGCCTTCTTTTCAATCCATAGATGATAATACGATTTGCAGCTTCGGCCTGTCCGTTCGTCCTAGGGTTTTCGACGGCACTGCAATGGTATTTAATTTTCAGCCCGGCAAGTAGTTCTTCAAACTCCTTGTCTTTGAACTGCATTCCATTGTTTGTCACAATTGACTCTGGGACTCCAAATCTAGTAATAATATGATGCCAGGTAAATTTTTGAATCCCGACCGAGGTGATAGTGACCAGGGGCTCGACCTCAATCCACTTTGTAAAGTAATCCACGGTCACAACTAAAAACTTTAGCTGCCCGGGAGCTTGAGGGAACGGGGGCATGATGTCCATTCCCCACTGACAGAAAGACCAGGGTATAGACATCGTGGATAGTTCTTTTGGTGGGGCGTGATAGTGGTCTGAATACCGTTGGCATTTGTCGCATACTTGAACATGTGCAATTGAGTTTGCTTCCATTGTCGGCCAGTAGTAACCCACCCTGAGTGCCTTCAAAGTTAGGGCCTTGTCTTCTAGATGGTGTCCACAACTTCCTTAATGGATTTCGGTCAAGACATATTCAGCTTCTTTCGACATAAGGCATTTGAGGAGGGGTAAGGAGAATCCACACTGGTATAACTGTCCATCGTAGATGGTATATCTGACCGCGGTTCTCTTTAGCTTGGACGCTTCCTTCGGGTCCTCGGGGAGAATGTCGGACTGTAAATATTCCACCAATGACGTAATCCAATTACGCTCTTATTCATCGACCTGGAAAATTATCATGTCGGTAACTGAGGGTTGTAGGAGGGTCTCCTAGATTACTGAATGGTTATTACCCGGACGCTTAGTGCTGGCCAACTTAGATAAGAGTTCGGCCCTCGAGTTATACTCCCGTGGGATATGTTCTACCTGTACCGACTGAAAACTTGTGAGGAGTTCTTGTACTCTTGCCAGATATTTCTATAGGAGTAGCTCTTTGGCTTAATAATAACCTCGAATCTGGGATGTCTTGAGATGGGAATTGCTGCAAAGTTTAAGTCTAGTGGCCCCCAAGTCTCTGACCATTGTTAGTCCGGCGATGCACACTTCATATTCTGCCTGATTGTTCGAGGTAGGGAATTCGAACCTAAGGGAGTTTTCTATGGTAACTCCCTCGGGTTCTCTAAGATTACTCCAGCGCCATTTCCCTTTGGGTTTGAAGACCCATCAACAAACACGGTCCACTGTGTTTCCTCTGAGTCACCAGAATCTGAAGTGAGTTCGGCTACGAAGTCCGAGAGTACTTGTGCCTTGATGGCTACTCTGGGTTCGTAGGTAATCCCGAACTCGAAGAGTTCAATAGACCATGCAATCATCCTCCTTGCCAAGTCTGGTTTGTGCAATATCTGCCGGATAGGCTGATCTGTCCTTACCACAACTGGATGACACTGGAAATATTGTCGTAGTCTTCTAGCTGTGATGATGAGTGGGAATGCAATCTTCTCAATTTTTTGATATTGGAGCTTGGGGCCTTGCAGCACCTTGCTCACAAAGTACACCGGCTTCTGACCCTCGACGGTTTCTCTGACAAGTACTGAGCTTATGGCCTCCTCGTGGACGGAGAGGTACACGTACAACGTTTCATCCAACTCCGGTCTTGTGAGGATAAAAGGGCATGACAAAATATCTTTTAGGGACGTGAAAGCATCCTGATATTCCTGCGTCCACTTGAATCCTATCCTTTTTTTCAATAACTTGAAGAGTGAGAGGGATTTGTGAACGGCTCTAGCTAGGAATCGTGTGAGAGCTACGATCTGCCCATTTAACTATTGTACTTCTTTCATATTTTGTGGACTGTGCATCCCAAGTACGGCTTTACACTTGTCGGGGTTTACCTCGATTCCCCTGTGAGTTAGCATGAACCCCAAAAACTTTCCATCCTGAACCCCGAATGCACATTTTTCTGGATTAAGCCTCATGTTATGCGCTCTCAGATGCGCAAACACTTCCTCGAGGTCTGTGGTGTGTGATCCTGATGACGGGGTCTTGATTATCATATCGTGAATGTAGACTTCTAGCATTCTTCCTATCTGATCTTCAAAGACCCTGTTCATCATTCTCTGGTAAGTCGCTCCGGCATTCTTCAAACCGAAAGACATTACCTTGTAGCAATAACTCGCTCTTTTGGTGATGAATGCGATTTTATCTTCGTCTCTGGGTACATCGAAATTTGATTGTACCAGAAGTAAGCATCCATGAAAGATTGTAGCCGAAAACCAGACGAGCTATCAACTAACTTGTCAACATTTGGGAGGGGGTACGGATCTTTAGGACACGCCTTGTTTAAGTTGGTGTAGTCCACACACATCCTCCACTTGCCGTTTGATTTTTTAACCAAGACAACATTCGAGAGCCATGTGGTATACGAGATCTCCCTAATGAAGCCGACATTTAACAGTTCTTTGACTTGCTCCTTAATAACCTGTTGTCTCTTTGGGCCAACTTTCCTTTTCTTCTGGGAAACCGGCTTTGCATCTCGCTTAATAGATAAGTGATAGCAGATGAAAGCAGGGTCAAGCCCAGGCATGTCAGCAGATGTCCAGGCGAAGAGGTCCTTATTTTCCTGTAAAAGCTTTACCAACTGAAGCTTCTCTTGCTTCAAGGGTTGCACCTATCTTGGTGATTTGGTTGGGTTTATCACCAAGCTGCAGCGGGATCAATTCTCCTTTAGGCTGGGGTCTTGTACCTTGGATTTCCTCTCGTGCATCCAACTTGGTCATTAAGATGTTGACTTAATCGTGAGCCGGGATGGACGTGCGCGCCTTTGTTTTCCTAGAAGCTCTACTGGTTTTCAAACTATCATTGTAACATTTGCGTCCTGCAACCTGATCGCCCCTGACCGTGACCACTTTATTATCCCATTTGCGTGCTACAACTTGATCGCCCCTGACTGTGACCACTTTATTATCCTGGTTAAGGAATTTCATGGCCTGGTGGGCGGTGGAGACTACAACGGTAATACTATTCAACGTAGGACGTCCTAGAATAATTTTGTAAGCCGAAGGACAATCCACCATCAGGAATCTCACCTTTACGATTCTGTACATGCTGTCGTTACCCAAGGTCAGGAAAGTTTCAAAATATCCCATCGGGGTAACCTTTTCTCTGGAAAAGCCGGTAAGTTCACCTTCATATGGTGTTAATGTGGACAAAGGGACTCCAGCCTTTCGAAGGCGTCTATGAACATAATATCTACCGAACTCCCCTGGTCCACAAAGATACGACGAACTTCGACATTGGATATTATTCCGGATATGACTAGTGGATCATCATGATCTCGGATAATATCGCCGTAGTCTTTTTTTGAGAAGTAAATTGGCGGTGCATCACTGTCTTCGACATGTGGTCTCCACGAGGAACCTGATACACTCAAGACTACTGTCCGGAGTGCTTTCTTCGGGGAATTATTAGATAAACTGCCACCTGTAAACCCTCTAGAGATGGTACCGATAACCTTGTCTTTTCTATAACCCCCGCCTTGGGTATCCCAGCCTTGATCTTGCCTGTTTTCAACATCTCGATATGGCGGGTCTGGGATCTCCTGGGAGGGCTCCGGGTTCTTTTTTAATGTTGGTTTGGACTCCGCCGTGGGCTACAGCTTTGTTTCCGATCCCTATGTCCTCTGCAGTCCTCATTACCTCGGAAACCTCTAATGTACTTTTGCAAATGCCTCTATTTGATCAGGGATTTGATAACATGTCGAAGTTGATAATAGTCTTCTGTTTTGTGGTCGTAGCTGTTATGTCACCTGCAATGTTTCGAATGATCTCTCTGTGATTGCTTTTTTACTGGTGGTGGCCTCTTGATATCCTGGAACTCGGTTTGAAGGACCTCCTTCAAGATTGTCTCTCGAGTGGTGTTCAAAGGAGTATACTCAGAATACTTGGGCCTATATCGCTCACTCTTGAGGAATCTCGGGGTTGGTTGGAGTTCTAATTCTTTTTCTGGTGAACTGGTTCACCTTTTTCTAGGATCTCTTTAAACCTAGTAATTTTCTCCAGTTCAACATATTTGTCTGTCCTCAAGTGAAATTCATCTAAACTGGCCAGCTTCTTTTTGGCAAGTGATCGGAAGAAATCTGAATCAGTCCGGAGACCGTTCCTAGCGTAATGGAGGGCTATCTTGTCATCAAGGCTCTCTATACCCACACAAACATGACTGAACCTCTTAATGTACTCGCGCAAAGATTCACTACTTCCTTGGCGGATTCCAGAAAGAGAATTAATCGACTTCGGTCATTCCTTGGCAATAGTATAGTGTAGCAAGAAACGTTGTGTGAGTTCCTCCCATCTTGTAATTTTCGTTCGTAAAGTAATGAACCAGCGGAGAGCATCATTCTTCAAAAAGAGAGGGAAAACGCAACACAACAATTCTGGGAATAACCCGTAAAGTTGCATAGATTGAGTATAGGCATCCAAATGCTCCTGCGGATTTGTGATCCCATCATAAGGCTCCAAATTGCTTGGGGGTTTGAAGTTTCTTGGGACCTTGTACACCATTAGAGCGTCTGAGAATTGCTGCTGGCGGCCGAGGGCCGGGTCATTGTTTCCAATGATCCCGACGCCAGCATGCTGGACTTCTCTATTGTTATTAAACGCGATTCGCTTTCTGCCCTCATTGTCACCGCGCACAGATCTTTCTAAATTTTCTAAGCAATGACATTGTTCTTCCAACTGACGTTGTTGTTTGTCTATCAACGCAGTCTGTTGACGCAGTAGTTCTCGAAGATCGTTCCTCGCCATTGCGAATTGCGAGTTATCCTCATAATGAGACACACAGTCAGCATCCATATTTGAAATTCCCAGGCAGGCATGTGCTGGGATCCTCGTTCCTTGATTCGCGTTATTTTCTCCACCAGCAGGGGGAAAGACAAGTCTATCCCGGATAGAAACCCTACGCGAGGGGACTGGGCTTTCAGCTGATGCTGAGGTTTCGTGTCCCTTGTTGAGTGTCTCTACTAGGACAGACCTGCTTCTAGCAGCGGAGGTTTCTAGTGGTGCAACAGAAGGAGGGTCGAGTTGAGCCGCTGGGCCCTGTCCGTGGGCAGGGGCAGCATGCGCAACATTTCCTCTCCTTTGGTTTTGCCTTGTGCTCATCATGGTTGACGTGGGAGTGGTAGTTTATCAGTTTCCCACAGACGGCGCCAATGTTCTGAAGCGGATTCAGAGGGATACCTGTGAGAGGTATGATGTGGTAGTTTCCTCCTTGCGCAGCCGCACTCGAGCGTATTGAACCGGTGGGGGGTGGTACCTGCAAAAAGACTCCAACGCTTAAGTCAGGTCGTGCACTAGTAGGGTTTATGTTGTAAGATCACAGTTACCTCCTTAGGTTGATTTAGCCTGGTCTTTATGGAGCATAATTGGAATCATGATATTAAGTGCATATATTATTGGGATGTGGACGTTACAGTTATTTATTGCGAGGAGATGTTACAGAGTCTTTAATTTCGTAAGATCCTGATTGACAGTTACAAAAGTCTGCGCTGATTTAGTGATCCTCACCATATAGTCTAATGTCGTAATTCGGTGTCTTACAGATCTTTTCGGGGTATTATGGAAGAGTTCGGTGGAGCGTGCGCCGAATTGATCCTTCTGAATAGAATCCTAGATCAGGATCTAAAACAATAATTATTATTAAAGTTAATTGAAAAGTTAATATTTTCAACTTAAGCGAAAGTTGAAAGGGGTCAAATGATGCCAAAATTAAAAAATAAAAAACTTGAGGGGTTAATTGAAAATGGACAAGGAGGTTTATATATAGGTTACCTTATTTTTTAAGGGTAAATTATAATTTTCTTGTGGTATGATATTTGGCATTTTACTCCATATGGTTTGTTCCGTTAAACACATAAAGAACCTTGTGATTTTTTTTTTCATCCATTTTTTAGAATAAAATACTTCAATTTCCTTTTTATTTGTTTGATTTTTCACATACTCCGTCAATATTTAAAAGTTACACAAAATTCTCTTAACACTTATACAGACACCCTTTATACTTTAAAAAAATATTACAAATAAATCTAATTAAACACAATAAACCTAAACATGACTAACAAAGTCATTAGTCAATTATTAATTACCTTAAAATATTATTTTTACCTTTAATTTCATTAGTATTACTTGTTATATTGATAAAATTAAGAGATATATAATACAATTAAAGGTAAAAATTTTAGGGTAAAAATGACATTTTAAGCAAAAATTATTTAGTAATACAAGTAACATTAATGGAATTAAAGATAAAAATGTTATTTCAAGCTTATTAATAGTTGGTTAACGACTTTGTTAGTCAATTTTAAGTTTATTATGTTTAATTAAATTTATGTAAAATGTTTTTTTAAAATATAAAAAATATGTATATAAATATTAAAGAAGTTTTGTATAACTTTTAACAATAAAGAGTATGTAAAAAATTATACAAATAAAAAAAATTTAAGTATTTTTTCTCTTTTTTTTAAAGAACATACATATTTGTTATTGTCTGTACCTGAGGAGATTCTCTTGGGAATGATTAATGACATGGGAGAGCTCCACATGGATCGACCATGATGATCCATTGATTGTAGATACGAGTGGGTAAAGGTGGGTAACAGGTCAAACCGGTTCACACCCGCCTAATCCACGACGGGTTGATGATAAACATGTGAGACTGGGATGACCTGCATTCTAAACGAACGAGCAAAAAGCCAACCCAGGCCCAGTCCTTCTTACACTGCAGGTTGGCAAGCTAGTCCGCAGACCAGTTGCTAGTTTTTCTTTTAATTGCTAAAACAGTAAAAACCCAATCCATTGATCAGAAAATTGAAATCACTTGAGCAAATGTTCCAACCCATTGATCAGAAAACCAAATCACAAAACAAAGAAAATACCAGATACCACTAGATCCATATCACATATGCATTGATCAGAAAATAAAAATCATATAGCATTCTACATAGCATTCCACATAAGGAAGCTAACAGCTGAAAGGCAACTGACAGTGGTGCAAGACTGGCGGTAGTGAACGACTGACAGAGACTTTGGGGTTTCACAGTGGTTCACGATTGACCGCGCAAACATGATTGAGGGTGGTGCCAGATTAACGGTGGTTGACACGCGCCTCCGGATATGCAACGACGTGGTGGTGCAAGCCGACAGCATAGTGGAGAAGGGGCTACGCGAATGCGTGGTGGCGCTATCGTGCTCGACGAGCTCTACTCTAACTGATGGGAGGCCGACTATGATCTAAGGAGAGGGTCTGAGAAATTCGCTGAGAAGTGAATGAAATTTGAGTGAGAGAAATGACAGGGGCAAAGGGCGCCTGTGAGGAAGAGAGGACAATGAAAGATTGAATTGGCATCCTATGGTTTTTTTTCTTTTGAATTATTTGGATTAGGAGTCTATAGGGGTAAAGTCATTTTACTTTTTTACATGTTGTTGGGCTAGAGTTTATTCACTTTATTGGGCTTCTGGCGTTTTTTTTTGAATGGACGGGAGTTTGGAAAAAAAGTTAGTTTAAAAGGATTCGAAATTTTTTTAATATAATGAATCGAACTTGCAGACTCCCATTACAATGTCTGGTCCTAACCCACATAAGCTATAGGTTAAACAGGCCAACTTGTGAACTTAAGACACCTAGCTCTAAGAGTAGAATACTTACAAAGATATTTTAATACTCAAGTTAATTTAAAATTAAAATGAAGATAAGAGTATAGGTAGATAAGTGAATATACTTGGGATTTTGCATAATGTGGTTTCAATAGAGGGTGATGCCCTTGGGGGCTAAGATTGAGTCATGTGCATGCCATTAAACTTAGCCCATTAGGGACATATGGTCAATAATCCCTATCTTAGTGGTCAATAAGTTGAGTGTGTCGAGTGCCGATGTATATAAATTGTAATATTTAATTGACGTTTACTAATTTATAATTTAATTATACCTGACTTCATTATTGTAGTGATTGATATGAGATTAAGATTAAATAGGTAGCGCGAGCCTGATAATGACATAATTCTTCTTAGTCCCCTAGTTCAAAAATCGATAAGCTTTGTCCATGTCAAGGTGCATAAATTGCAATATTCGGCAAATGGGTGGAAAAAAAGGAAGATGCCACATAATGTAAAGATGCCAATAATAAAAATCTGTCCTAGACATTAGAAGAAAATCTAAGAAATGTAAAGAGTATCATAATGGTAGCTATTATAATAGGTGTTGGCCTCATAGAATATAATAAATCTTGTATATTACCGATTTGATATATAATTCAAATCTAGTGTTTAGAATATTAAAAAAGATGAAATAATTTAATTTTTAAAATCTCATTAATTTCATTAGTTTATATTTAGAAATCTTATCAAATATGATATGATTTGTTAGAATTTGATTTGATTTTAAAGAAATATACTATTTTATTGTTACTACCTAATAACCTAACTTTATAATGAAAGAGATTATATTATAAGAGTAAAAATGTAAAATAATAAAATTAATCAAATTAATTCCATAGCTAATCAATTTCAAACATAAGAATTTATTTTCAAATTAATTCAATCTAATTTTTTTCAATGAGTTTTAAACATAAATTTTGATTTTTAAATCAAATTAAATCAAATCGAATAATTTTTATTTTTAATCAATTCAAACACAAAAAGGGTTCCAAACTAGGAATTTTTGAAATTCTAAAACACATAATCCACAAGATTCAAAAACACAATAAACTTATCATTCAAAATATTTTATACTTAGAAAATGCATTTAACATCAAATATCTTTTAAAGCCTTTTATGATTGAGTTAGTGGTTAGGAGTTTGGATAATTTATATGAGATATTAGGTTCAAATTTTATTTTCACCATTGTAAAAAATATATTTAGGATAGAGACAATAATACATTTATTTCCTCTATGGCCCCATTTGCAATATGAAATATCTTATGCTCTTTAATAAGCGGGGCTGACTTTGAGTTCATTTGGATGAGTTTTTAAAATAAATTTTTTATGATATTTTTTTAAAAATAAATAATATTTTATATATGGATGTAATATTAAAAAAGTATTTTTTAATATTTGAACAGTTTTTTTATGTTATAAAAATGTCTTTTTTAAGAAGCACAAAAATTTAATTTCTAAAAAAATACAATTTCTATTTTTTAATATTTTTTAAAAGAATAAAATAAATTTTTTAAAAATTCATAGCGTATAAATATTTTTTATATATTAATAAAATTTTTGAAAATAATAATTACTAAAAAAAAAAACATCGTGTTTTTGAAACAAACACCACAAACAAAAAATAGTTTTTCTTTTTTAAAATTCATTCAAACATATTAAAATAAAAAAGAAATACTTATCTTTTTTAAAAAATCTTTTTTTTATCTAAAAAATAACATACAAACGAGCTACCTGGATGTTAAAGCCACCCCGGACGCGTAGCACTTCCCAAAGTAAGCTTAGAAACTTCGAAGTGAAGTTGGGGGCAAATTTCTAACTCCAAAAAATTCCAATTTCGTAGTTCCGAGTGTCCCTTCTGCTTCCGCATCCATGTCCCTCTTTCCTAAAACAGAGAAAAACAACGTCCCCGTCGTCGACATTGATATCGGCGACGAGGCCGACGAGGCCGTCGTCGCTGTCGCTGCGGTAGCTCCTGCAACAAACGACGCGTCTTCCGCGAAGTCTCCTTCGGTGGCCGCGCCACAAGTTCAACTTCAGCAGCAGAAAACCCCTGCATCAAGTTCAGCGCCGTCGGTCTCCAACCGCCAAACCCTTGATTCCCGAAGTTTCTGGAAAGCTGGGGATTACGTTGTTGGTACCTCTTCGAAGCCAGCTCCCGTTCAAGGTCTCGCACATTTAGCCCTATGCCCTTTTTAATTTTTAATTTTAGGGTAATTGTAATTGTTTGATTTTATAATTCACTTCATTCTTCTCTTACTGATTTTGCCCTAATTGCAGGTCTCTTGGAACATGCCCGTGTTCATCCCAAGTTTCTGCATTCTAACGCTACTTCTCATAAATGGGCTTTTGGAGGTGCGCTTTCTTTAGCTCACTTTTGTTTGACTTATGAATAAAATTCTTCGTTTGGAAAATAGCAATTGATTTTATTTTTATTTTTTTATATTGATTTTGAAATCCTTTTATTCGAATTGTGTGTATATAGAAATCCACGGATTTGATTTGATTTGATTTTTAATTATTTTAATTGATAATTTCCCCCTTATTAGTTTAACCATTTTATAGTAAATTACTTAATGAATTCGTTTTTAAGCTATGGAGTTTGATTTGCGAATAAATTAAAATCACATGTTGGGTTTGGAATCATTAGAAATTGAATTGATTTGATTTGATTTGAAAATCAAATTTTATATTTGAAACTCATTATCAGTGTCTTTGGAATGTAAAAAATTAAGATTTGATTTTATTTGATTTGTAAATAAAATATCTTGTGTTTGGAATCTTAAAAAATAAGAAATGATTTAATTTTTAAAATCTCATTGGTTTCATTGGTTTAGATTTAGAAATCTTGTCAAATAGGGTGTTCACGGTCTGTTTAGGATCGGTTTTGGGAGAAAATCCCAACCAATCCAATCCAATCGGTGCCAACCAAATGTCATCCAATTGGTTTGGTTCCAATCAGACAACCGGACCAATTCAAACCGTTTGAAATTGGTTTGGTTTGGATTGGTTGATTTGGTTTTCCGTCTCAATTTTGTTAAAAAGGAAGGGCCTTATCACCTAGGCCCATTTAAACAGCCATCTATCCCAGAACAGCTTACAAAAATATTAAAAAAAAGAAAGCAAGTGATCACCAATCTGGTTTGCATTGGCAGCTTTGAAATTGTGTTTTTAACAGAATTGCTTACCAAGGTTTGTGGGGTTCTTCTCCCGTTCCTCATCTTCACTTTGTCGGAAGTTTCTCCCTTCTTGTCCGAGAAGCCAATCACGTCTTTCTTGCGAGCTCTCCAAGTGGAAGTAGTTCAAAATGCATGGGATGGATGTCAGCATCGAAGGGCAAAGCCAAATGAATCTTATGTCGGAGCAAAACATCCTTATCAGTTGGTCATTCTGAAGACCCCACAAACCCATAAAGCAGAAAGATTGAACCAGTGTTTTTTGGTTCTTGATCTTTGCCAGGAACAAGTGGCTCCCTTGAGCCTTGAGCTTTTTTTGCCACATCCTCTAGTTCGTCCAAGAATTGGTTGAGAGTGAGACAGGGTTTGTGAGAGAGGCTAAGAGACTAGTAGACGATGGCTGTGTGACTGCAAAATGAGAGAGTAGTGAAGTTAGGGTTTGTTTAAGTGAGCGTGTCGTAGTAAACTTAGGTTACTACTACTAGGTTAGAGCAACATAGTAATTGTATAAATAAAATATTTAATATATGTATATATGTAAAAGCCATTGGTTCGATTTAGTTTGGATTGGTTTTGAAAAATAAAACCAATGTCCAAACTGAACTGATCGGTTCTTAACAAAACCCAAACCAAACCAAAAAATTTCGGTTTTGATCAATTTTTAGTTTTTTGGATAAATTCTTTATTATTATTATTTCTTTGGTTTAGTTTGGTTTGTATGTGAACATCCTAGTGTCAAAAATGATAGGATTTATTAGGACTTGATTTGATTTTAAATAGATAGACTATTTTACCCTTACTAACTGTACATGAGAGAGCCTTGTTAGGGTGAAATTCTAATATACTCTGAAAGTAATGCTCTCAACGCTGAAGATTTGACTTCGTATTTATTAAATAATATTTTAAATTTATCCAACATCTTTATGGTTATGCGGTCCATGTGCTGAGTGTAATACTCTCAGAGTACACAATAATCTCTCCTTGTTGAGACGGTCTCCTGGATCCCTGGTCTATATAAACAGTTGCAACCGTGCCTATGGGAATCGTCTCAGAACAATGCTTGTGAGGATATACTTGCCAAAGGAAAAAAAACTCGTATATTATAAGGGTAAAAATGTAAAGTAATAAAATTAAATTAAATCAATTTCATTTTTAATGAGTTCCAAATATAAAATTGATTTCCAAATCATTTCAAATTCAAATTTTTATAATGAGTTCCAAACATGCATTTGGTTTCCTAATCAAATCAAATCAAATTATTTTCAATTTTAATAATTCCAAAAATAATATAAAAATTTGGATTTGAATTGATTTGGAAGTCAATTCTTATATTTCAAATTCATTTAAAATGAAATTGATTTAATTTGATTTTATTATTTTACATTTTTACCCTTATAATATGGAAGACCTTTGTAGAGTTAGTAAGGGTAAAATAGTGTATCAATTTAAAATAAAATAAAATCCTAACAAATCCACCATATTTGACAATATTTCTAAATCTCAAAACCATTGAAATCCATGGGATTTTGAATATCAAATCATTTCTTATTTTTTAATATTTCAAATACAAGATTTGATGTACAAATCAAATCATATCCCATTATTTTATGTTCCAAATGCATTGGAGTTCAAAATATGGGAATTGATTTTAAATCAAATCAAATTCTAAATTATAAGTCCAAACACAGAGTTACGTTTTGTTTTTTTGCCTGGTTTGGCATGTAATTTATTGTTTGCCATGATATGTATGGTTGCTTTTGTAGTTTTATTTTGTTAGAAATAAAGTAGTTTCATGATTCATGCAACTACTAGAAGTCGCAACCACTCAGGAATTTGGTTGCTTGGCAAAGCTAGAGCCAGATTAAGCCGTACAACAACTTATGCTCTTAGGCTTTATGAAGTTTTAACCAGGCAATAGCAAACATTTGAAGACCCTCTTTGTGTGCATCCAAGAAGTTAACAGCCTTCTTCATATCTTATTGATTTAAATTTCAAATATCTGTCTGAGTTTGTTTCTATGACTTTGGCTTTTTTTAGTAATGAACATGATGGGCTTCTAAGTTGCTTTTGAATAGCAAGAAGAAGAGTGTTTGGAATATTTGAATGCTTAATATTTGAATGCTTCTTTTAGATGTTGAATGAAGTCTTGTTTTCTTATGCTTTCTGACAACTATTGACAGATTTTTGGTCTATGATACATTACTCTTTTATTCATGTGTGTCGTTTTTTCTTGGCAGCAATTGCCGAGCTAGTGGATAATGCTGTTGATGAGGTATGATTTAAGTAAAAAATAATTTATTCTTTTATTAGCAGGGAGATAGTACTAGTTAATCGTCATGAAAAAATATGGTTGAATGTGTGTTGTTGCTTTTCAGTGCTCTCCTGGTTGGCTTTATGGTATTTCAAAACTTGTGTACCAACATGGGTTGGCTCACCTGATTGTAGGGATACGGATAAGAATTTACATTCCCCATGTGCATGGGTTTTTAATCCCCTTTTGACTAGTAGTCATACCTTGGTGCCCAAGGACTATTTTAGTAGCCTCCTTGCTGCGAGAAATACTTGGAGGTAATCCTATGGGTGGGTCTCTACCTGCCCCTCTGGGATCTCCTAGTCTCTTAGACATGCCACTGGCATCCTGAGCAGTAGTCTTGGAGTAATTTATCCTTAACACTATTTTTCAAAAAAAAAAGTTTGAATGGCATGTAATTATATTTGTATAGTTTGAATGGCACATAAATATATATATTTAGTTTGAATTAACAATATTTCAGTTTTAGTTGCTTGGAACTGGAAAATGACTTACATGTTTGCAACTTACCTCAAATCAAGGCCTGCCAATTTAATGAAACTTTTAAATAAGCTATTTAAAAACTGTTGTTTTTACAGAGCATGATCAGTTACTGAATTTTCCTTTGTATTTCTAGATTCAAAATGGTGCAACTTTTGTAAAGGTTGATAAGCTTGATATCATGAAGGATAATTCACCAGCGTTATCTTTCCTAGGTGTGCAATCTAAACGTGCATAATTTCTACTGTTAATAGTCTTTTTTGTTGGCTTCATATGTTAATTATTGGCAGCAAAGGCTTATTAGAGCACATGTTTCCTATGTAGATGATGGTGGTGGAATGGATCCTGAATCAATACGAAAATGCATGAGCTTGGGTTATTCCTCAAAGAAGTCAAAGACAACAATTGGACAATGTAACTGAATTTATTTTGTTTTTCATTTCCTTTTCCGGATATGACCTAAAGAAATATAATTACATTAATAATTTTCATAATGCATATATGTTTCTAGCTTTTAAAGATACATGTTATTGGTGGGATAACCAGTTATATTGTTATATTGTTACATGGTTATTGCGATCTTTTCTACTTCTCTATCTCTTAGTCCAGTATGTTGGTTTGTAAACCAGTCACCTAAATGTCAGAGCAATTAAGTTTTCCTTCCTTGTTAGAGGATGAAAAAAATAAAAGAAGGATCGACAGAGCGATTTCATAACACATTCATCCCTCTTTTTCTATCATGATTACAAGTTCCTAGAAGATATACTTGTGCTAATAAGTTGCTTATCTATTATTGTTGCCTTCTTCTATCAAGTATTTCCTTTTATTTCTTCTTGGTGAATGTGGTTGGTTAGTCATGATGAAACTTAAATTATTTCTTTATAAATAATATAACATCTTGTTTTGTTCTAGATGGCAATGGATTCAAGACTAGTACTATGAGACTAGGTGCTGATGTTATTGTTTTCAGTCGGGCAAAGCGTTCAAGGTACATTTCCAGTCTTTATATATTGGTTTGTGTGATTGGATTTTGATTATTTCGAATTTTCTTTCTTTTTTTTTTTTTTTTGGTTTTTGTTTTTGTTTTGAATTGGTTGTACATGCTTCATCCTTTGGATGTTAATTATTCACTTGATTTTATGGGAAGATTTGATGAGGTATGTGTGGGTACAATGGTATCCATAGTGAACTAGTAGAGTGCTGACAATCATAAGTGCTTGAAGGTGGGGATTACTGATTATCCAATATGTTAATTATTTTGTGCAGAAGGCCATTTCTGACATGATTTGCGGCCATTTAAAATGACTACTTATATATAATTGGTATCAAAACTGCAGTTTGGCTGGGACCAGTTTTGATGTAGTGTTGGTGTGGTGTCTCCCACATTTTCTTGCTCTTTCTGTGGAATAAGCTTCTGATTCACTTGGCATACTTGTTTGAGCTGCAATTATAAACTGTTTTGTATCCTAATGTCAAAGACGAGTGGCTATAAACAACAACAACAACAACCAAGTCATTGTGCCTTATCATAAACCAAGTATTCAGAAATGCCATTCAAATCTAAATCTTTTTTAATCGTTTCACTTATAGTTTTTCTTGGTCTCCCTCTACCTCTAGCTATTAGGCTATCTTCCACTTGATCTACTCTCCTTACAGAGGCTTTTAAGGATTTTCTTCTTACATGTCCAAACTACCTAAAGCTAGATTTTCCCATCTTTTCCATAATAGGTGCTATCCTTACTTTCTCTCTAATATATTCATTCCTAATCCTATCTTGTCTTGTATGGCCACATATCCATCGCAATATCTTCATCTCCGTGACACTGATCTTATGCTCTTGTTGGCTTTTTATCGCTCAACATTCAGTACCATACAACATCGCGGGTCTTATAGCTATGCGATAAAATTTACCCTTAAGTTTGAGAGACACTTTTCTATCACAAATAACTCCTGAAGCACTCTTCCATTTCATCCATCCAGTTTGAATCTTATGGTTTACATCTCTCTCTATCTCTTCGTCATTTTGTATGATAGATCCAAGATACCTAAATCTTGTAACTTGTGGTATGGTATGATTTTCAATTTTCACCGCTAAGCTAGCATTAGCACGTTTCTTACTGAACTTACATTCCATATACTCCGTCTTACTCCTGCTTAGACGGAAGCCATGTTCTTCCAAAGCTCATTTCCATAGTTCTAGCTTTTCATTTGTTTCTTCTCTCGACTCTCCAACTAAGATTATATCATCTGCAAAAAGCATGCATTGTGGTACCGACTATTGGATATGCATAGTAAGAACATCCAAAACCAAGGTAAAAAGATACGGACTCAAAATTGACCCTTGATATAGTCCTATAGTTATAGGGAAATCTTCTGTGACCCCATTCTGTGTTCTCACATTAGTTTTCGCCCTATCATACATATCTTGGATTCACTCGAATATAAGCAATACGAATTTCTTTTTTCTCCAAAGCCTTCCACAAGACCTCTCTCGGTACCCTATCGTAGGTTTTTTTTCAGATAAATGAAAATCATGTGTAGATCTTTTTGTTTCCTCCGATACCTCTCTATCAATCTTTGTAGAAAATAGATTGCTTCCATGGTTGACTTCCCAGATATAAAACCAAATTGATTCTCTGAAATATGAGTCTCTTGTCTTAATCTCCGTTCAATTACTCTTTCCTATAACTTCATGGTATGACTCATGAGTTTAATCCTTTTGTAATTTGCACAATTTTGTATATCTCCCTTATTCTTATAAATAGGGATTAAAGTGCTTCTCTTCCGTTCATTTGACATTTTCTTAGATTTCATTATCTCGTTAAACAGCTTTTTGAGTTGCTTATATCTTTCTTTCCTAGGCAGTTCCATATCTCAATAGGTATATTATCTAGTCCGACCGCTTTTCTATTATCCATCATCTTCAATCCTTCTTTTACCTTAAACTCCCGAATTCTACAATAAAATGTTTTATTTTGATCTTCCTCTCTAGTGTTTAGAATGTCCGAGACCCCTAAAGTCCCATGCCCCTCATTAAATAACTTGTGAAAATAACTTTTCCATCGATCCTTGATGTCTTGTTCCGTAACCAAGACTTTACCCTCTTCATCCTTAATGTATTTCACTTGATCCAAGTCTCTTGTCTTCCTTTTTCTACTTTTAGCAAACCTGTAAATATTTCTTTATCCGTTTTTGGTGCCCAAAGATTGATATAACCCGTCAAGTGCTTTAGTTTCCGCCTCGCTTACCGCCTTCATAGTATCTTTTTATGCTGCCTTATATTTTTCTCAATTTTTATCGTTTTTACACACGTGCCAAGCTTTATAACATTCCCTTTTAACCTTAACTTTATCTTGTACACTTGCGTCCCACCACTAAGATTCTTTATCTTTGGGTCCAAAGTCTCTTGATTCACGGAGTGTCTCTTTTGCTACATTCTTAATCCATTTGGCCATCTTGTCCCACATATTATTAGCACTCCCTTGTACCTCCCAAATCTCTTCCTCCATAATCCTCCTTTGAAAGAGCATTTGTTTTCCTCCCTTTAGTTGCCACCATTTGACCCTTGGGACTCTGTCTCGATAATTTTTCTTTACTCTCATCTTAACCCGTACATTCATAACCAAAATCCTGTGTTGGGTAGTTAAGCTCTCTCTAAGAATGATTTTGCAATCCATGCAAAACTTTCTATCAAATTTCCTTATTAGAAAAAAATCAATTTGAGAGAAAGAACCCCTGCTTCTGTATGTGATAAGATGTTCTTTCCGCTTCCTAAAACAAGTGTTAGCTATTGTAAAATCAAACGCTATAAAAAAATTTAGAATCACTTTGCCCTCTGTGTTAGCTACTCCTAGACCCCATAACCTCCATGCAAACCCTCATACCCCTTAGATTCACTCCCAACATGACTATTTAGGTCCCCTTCTAAAAAAATCTTCTCTCCTAATAGTAATCCCTGAACTAAACCTTCTAAATTCTTCCAAAATTTTATCTTGTAGTGCTCGTCTAATCCTACTTGGGGTGCATATGCACTGATAACATTAAAAGTCTCTTGTTCCACAACAAACTTCAAAGCTATGATCCTATTTCCGAGTTTTTTCACATCCACAACATTATTGTTCCAATTCTTATATGCTATTATGCCTACCTTATTTTTAGATTTTACCTTACCGGTGTACTAAAGCTTAAAACCTGAAATGTCAAGTTCCTTTGTCTTTTCTCCAACCCACTTAGTTTCTTGTAAGCACATAAAATTAATCATTCTCCTAATCATGGTGTTAACTATTTCTATTGATTTACTTGTAAGTATGCCTATATTCCAAGTTCTAAAACACATCATACTCTTGTTAACTAGCTTCTTTACCCGCACCCGTTCATGAGAATATGGGAACCCTTGCTTATTTTTCAGTACACCCAGGCGGCGATGCAGCGACTCTTGTTCATTTGACATTGTACTCGAGCCATACAGTGGATTGCTTAGAGGCAACGACTTAGCATTAACACAATCACATCGTTTATCTGTGTCATAAAGATTCGACAACATTTTACGTTGGCTGTTGATTGCCTAACACAATCCTCCTCTTTTATCCGGGCTTGGGACTGGCTGTGTAAGGATTTGCAACAAAGCTCAGCATAGGCAGAGTTAGACGAGTGGCTATAAACAAAAAGAAAAATTTGTTAATGTGTGGTGAGTGGTGATTGGTGAAAGATTTACCAAGTTTGGTGAGTAGGCCTTATGACTTAATCTTTTGGAAGATGGTAATCAACTAGTGTATATACGCCAAGAAACACGTATCGGTATCCGGCATGTTTATAGTACTAGAATGCATGCTGGATGCTGGGAAACATATTCCGAAATGACACATTTCGACTCAAGTTGCGTTGAAACAGCAAAACCAATTTTTCAAATTCTTTTTTGGCAAAACATTTGTGTTTTAGCAATTGTTTTTGCCCCAAATAACCTAGACTACACATTTGAGCCAGCCCCAACCTCAAGAGATGCATCTTCCTTTCTATTCTGCAGCTTCTAAAGGAGAAGATAGTATCATAGCTGTCACCTACGTTCAGGAGAGAATGGTGTAAGCCAGTTTGACGCCACCAACCACTGTCATTGACTGCCAGGCCCACGCCATTGAAGCACAAAAACATGCTGCCCATTCCTTAACTTCCTCCTCTTAGTACCAACCTGTACGCTTAAAGCAGTTTTGTGGATCATTCCAATATTCTTTATTCTATCACAGTAAGCTTACTGGTGAGGAGAGATATTAGAGCCCACATCGCCAAACCCACCAATGCTGTTGGGACTTAGTGAGCATCTTGTTGAGGATAGATATTTGAGCCAATATTATTAATTGCGGATGGTGGCAAGGTAAAAACCCACCATACATATATGGCGGACGGCATTGCGGCCAATGGCGAAAGCATGATAGTCGTATAAAAAAATATAAAAAATGCAATTATGCATAAAATATACTAAAAAAACTCTGCTAATATAAATAAGAAAAACTAGTAACTCATATCAAGAACAATAAATTAGAAACATATTCTAGGTTCACCAAAACTTATAACAAACTTAAGGGAAAAAACAAACCGGCAAAAAGCAATATAGTTTTGACACTGGTGGTTAAGAAATTATAGTTCATGAATTCTTTTATCATTATCAACACACGTTCATTATCCTAGTAACTAAATTGCCCAACTCATGTTTGGACTACACAGCCAGATATTGACACGTAAACGCCAACAATCAAAGCTTTTTCCCACTAGTTGGGGTCGGCTGCATGGATGAAATGATCGCCATTGTGTTTTGTGTTTTCAAAAGGGCTATTTAGTTCAAAGTCCTTTTTAATGATTTCTTCTATAATTTTTCTTGTTCTTCCTCTACTTTTAACTATTGGACTATTGATGTAGGAGTAGTAGAAAGGAAATTAAATGAAAGTGGGGTTATCTGTTAATTTCAAGATATTTTAGTTACTTTTCGTGGCTTCTGTTTATGGGTAGTATTTTGGGTCATATTTATGTTAATTAAGTCTTTAAGTATCTTATTTTTAAGGCCCAAGGGCTCCTAATAGACTTGGGTCAGTAGCAAGTGTTATGGTTTACATTTTGGGAGTTGTTTTCTTGTAACTTGCTTTTTAGTAAGTTGTTCCTAGAAAGTTGTATTTCAATAATTGTAGTTTGGAGTTCCTAAGCTAGAAGGTCATGAAGTCTAAAAGGTCTTAGCTTGTACTATAAAAGCAAGACCTCAACCTTTATATGGCAGATCAATTTATTTGAATATTAAACTTAGAATTATCAATAGGAATCTTCTTCTTTCCTGGTTTGTTACACCAGAAGAACCAACCATCGGTTGTGTTAACTAATTCTTCTCTCAATCCCTTTCCATTCCTTGGTAGAATCCTATCTAGACTCCTTCCCCTACATCAACTATCCTCCACCTGATCTTCACTTCTTATCAGAGCTTTTAATGGTCTTCTCTTTACATGGCCAAACCACCTAAGGTGAGATTCTACCATCTTTTCCTTAACAAGTGCTATTTTATCTTATATGTCCACTCATTCAATATAACATCCTCATCTCTGCAACACTAAGCTTATGCTCTTGTTGGTTCTTTACCGCTCAACATTAAGTACCATAAAGCATCGCTAGTCTTATAGCTGTGTGATAAAGTTTTCCTTTAACCTTGAGGGGCATCTTTCGATCGCAAATGACACCTGAATCATTTCTCTATTTCATCTAACCCGTTTGAATCTTATAGTTTACATCTCCCTCTCTGTTTCTTCGTCATTTTTTATGATAGATCCAAGATACCTAAATCGTGTGACTTGTGGTATGATATGATCACTAATTTTCACCTCTAAGTAAGTGTTAACACGCTTCTTGCTGTACTTACATTCTATATACTCCATTTTACTTCTACTTAATTGGATCCATGTGCTTCCAATGCTTGTCTCTACAACTCTAGCTTACCATTTATTTCCTCTCTCGATTCACCTATTAGGATTATGTCATTAGCAAAAAAATTGCACTGTGGCACTGGCTTCGGATATGCTCGGTAAGCACATGCAAAACCAAAGTAAAAAGATAAGGGCTCAAAGCTGATCATTAGTGTAATCTTATAATTATAGGGAAATCTTCTATGACCCCACCATGTGTTTGCACACTAATTTTATCCCCATCATACGTATCTTTGATTGCTTGAATATAAGTGATACTAACTCTTCTCTTCTCCAGAGCCTTTTATACGGCTTCTTTTGGCACCTTATCATAAGCCTTTTCCAAATCAATGAAATTATAGATCCTTTTGCTTCCTCCTATATCTTCCCATCAATCTTCGTAGAAGATATATTGCTTCCATGGTTGACTTGTCAAGCATAAACCCGAATTGGTTCTCTGAAATGTGAGTCTCTTGTTTAAATCTCCTTTCAATTGCCCTTTCCCTTAATTTCATAATATGACTCATGAGCTTAATCCCTCTATAGTTAGCACAATCTTGTATATCTCCCTTGTTCTAATAAATAGGAATCAGAGTGCTTCTCCTCCATTCATCTAATATTTTTTTCGATCTCATTATCTCCTTAAACAACTTCGTGAGCTAGATTATCCCTTCCTCCCCTAAACACTTCCAAACTTCATTAGGTATATTGTTTGATCCAATTACTTTACCATTGTCCATTCTCTTTAAGGCTTCTTTTACCTTAAACTCTCGGATTCTACCATAGAAGGTATAAGTTTGGTATTCCTCTCTACCGTTTAAAATATCTGAGTCCAATTATATTGCATGTCATTCATTAAATAACTTGTGAAAATAGCCCTTCCACCTTTTTTTGATATCTTGTTCCGTAAACAAAACATTACCCTCTTCGTCCTTAATGCATTTTACTTGATCCAAGTCTCTTGATTTCCTTTCTCTTCCTTTAGCAAGCCTATAAATATGTTTCCCCCCATCTTTGGTACCTAAAGATTGGTATAGCCCCTTCTAAGTTTTAGCTTTTGCCTTGCTGTCTGGCTTCATAGCTACCTTATAATTTCCCTAGTTTTTAGCATTCTTACACAAGTGCCAAGCTTTATAGCACTCTCTTTTAACTCTAACCTTCTCTTATATACCTGCTTCCCACCATCAAGACTCTCTATCCTTAGTCAAAAGTCTCTTGATTTAGCCATCTCTTCCCACCAAGAAATTGACACGTAATACAACAACAATCAACGCCTTTTCTCACTAGGCGGAGTTGGCTACATGGATCAAATGGCGCCATTGTGTTCTATCAAAAACCAAATCTTCTGATAGGCCATTTACGACTAAATCCTTTTCTTGGTCTTCCTCTCCTTTTAATTATGGGGCTATCCTCCATGTGATCAATTCTTCTAACTGGGGCTTCTATTGTTATTCTTCTCGCATGTCCAAACCATCTTGAGTGCGATTTTACAATCTTTTCCTCAATAGGTGCCACTCCTACTTTCCCTCTAATATATTCATTCCTGATCTTATCTTTTCTTGTATCCCTACTCATCCATCGCGACATTATCATCTCCGCCACACTTATCTTAAGCTTTTGTTGGCACTTTATTGACCAACATTCAGTACCATAAAGCATTACTAGTCTTATGGCTGTGCAGTAGAATTTTCCTTTTAGCTTGATAGGTACCTTTCGATCACAAATAACACCAGAAGCATTCCTTCATTTCATCCATCCAGCTTGGATCCTATGATTTATATCTCCCTCTATTTCTCCTTCACTTTATATGATAAATCCAAGATACTTAAATTGTGTGACTTGTGGTATGATGTGATCTCCAATGATTTGAAAAAAAGAGAGCTGAAAGTTGATATAGTGACACATGGGTCACAGCAAGAGCAAAGGGAGGCAGCGCATGGAAAATAGAAGTGTGGATTGATTTGCGTAAGACAAAAGAGAAAAGAAGCAAAGGCTGCGTTTGCTGGAGAGATTAGAGTTCGTTCACAGAGCGAGAACTAGAGTTTGGCAGAGACAGATAAAGAAGCAGACTTCATTGGAAAATCTGAGAGATGTGAAAACAGGAACTCTGTTATGGTGAAATGACAATAGAGGAGCAACTACTTCAGTGATGGCCATGGTTTGTGCACAGAGAGAGAGAGAGAGAGAGAACAGTGGCTCTCAATTGCAAGTAAAATAAACAGAAAAGAAAAAAAAGATGGAAGAAGTGATGCACGACAGAGAATGACCTTACTTAAATAAATGGACGCTGTCACACTTGACAGATCCACTCATCGGAGAAGGAGAGAGAATAGAGTTAGAGATGGAGAACATAGGTGTCGTTGACTCAAAGGGGGGTTTTCTCCTCTGTTGTAAGTTAGACGCAAGGGCAAATGAAAGATTGCTCACTTTCCATATGCAATTTTACTCATGGCATCGCCATTGCATAGCCACCATGCCATGACATTTGTATGCTGTTTCCCACAAATTTTGCCACCGTCATCCGTAATGGTGCTGCAGTGGCTGCTTTTTAATAACACTGATTTGAGCTAGTGAATTTGTGAGCGCATTGAGCATTCTTTTTGTTGCTTGACTGGGCTTAATGATTTTGAGCATAATGGTGAGCATTCTTTGTGTGTCCATATTTGTAAGTGACCCTTGTGTGCCTGAAGATAGTCATATACTTGTAGTTGAGAATGTCTGAAGCTAATAGTAGTTTTAACGGTATATTTAGTAATTTTGCTGATGGTAAACAACAATATGCCAGTTCTTTTTGAGCTCACGTGACAAAAGATGAAACCCATCTTGTTGGGGGGTGGGGTGGGTAAATTGGTTGGTTATGTAATTATTGTGAAACACATTGTACATATACTCGAGCAAGGGCTTATTATTAGGAATTGCTAGTTATGGATACGAGAAATGTGACAAAGTCAATGCAAAATACCTACCTTGAATATAAAAAATTGTTGAGTGTGTTGAAGAGTCATTATGATTCATACATGTTCCCCTTCCTCCTTCACCCAATAACTAATCAATTGAATAATCATAACCAGTTCTTAAGCCTAGACCTAGTCAAGGAATTAGAAATAAAAGAAGGGCAACTAATTCTCCTTTAGAGAGAGCTTTCGACATAGGGGCTAGAGAACAACTGAAGTTTGAAATTGCTAGGATGTTTTATTTATCTGGTTTGCTTTGCCTTTAATCTTACATGTAATCCTTATTATATAAGTTTGTATCAATTTGGTGCACATAATTCTATTGTTAGTCTTATTCCTCTTGGTTACTATGTACTAAGAACTATGTAGTTTTAAAGGGAATGAACAAATGTTGATAGGTTACTTGAATCACTTAAAAGGACTTGGAGTGAAAATAGAGTAAATATAGTATCGGATGGATGTATGGATGCACAAATGCAGCCACTAATTAATTTCATTTTTGGTTCTAATGGGGTCCTATATTTCTAAATGTAACATGGTTCTTAGGAATATAAAGATGGACACAACATAGCAGGCTTGATTAGAGAAGTTGGACAAAAAATTGTTGTCTAAATTATTACTGATAATAAGGCAGCTGGTTCTTATTTAAAATGACTATTTTCACATTTTTTGGACACCTTGTGTGGTGCACACACACAATCTTGTTATGAAAAATATTTTTGCAGCTAGGAACTGCTATAAGATCACTTTAGTTAGTCATGAAGTCATTTTTTTTTGAAATTTGTCATCAACTATTATATGTGGCTAGCTAAGAATTTTATATTCTAAACTTGTTTTCTATTTTCAAGAGATGGCTTATTATCTTAATCTCTTCAACATAACTATTGTGGGAGCAAACCTTGTCTAGACAATAGAAGGTGATTTAAGAGTTACAAATTCATTGAATATGGCCAGTTCCATGGAATGGTTCGTGACAAAAATTCTAATAAAAACAATATCTTCACTAACTAAAGTTAACAACCTCATTTCTCTATGTGATCCTAGCTCCACAAATATTTTTTATAGCAAAATTGAGTGTGCACACTACACAATGGGTCTAAAAAATGTGAGGACAGTCCTTTTCAATAAGGAGGCAAGCTACCTCACACATTGTGGCATTATTGGTGATAATTTGGACAACATTTTTTAGTACAAACTCTAAAATAGTGGATTTAATCAAGCCAGCTATTTATTGTCTTTCTTTGTACTCTTTAGAACCATCAACAACCTTTAGAAACAAAGGACTCCTAATTAGAGCCATCCATAAAATTAATTAGTGGCTTCCTTTGTGCATCCGTCCATCCATCCATAACTATACTCACTCTTTTTTTTTAACTCCGAGTCCCTTAAATTGGTTCAAGTAATCTCTCAACATTTTCCCTTTCCCGTTCTAACAATGTAGTTGTTAGTGTATTGTAATAACTAGTAGGAATAATACAAGTAGTAGAATTATTTGCAGCAAGTTGAGATGAATTAATATAATAAGGATTGGGTGTAAGATTAAAAGGCAAACCGGCTGAATAAAACATCATAACTTTTTAAGATTTTAGTTGTGCTCTACTTCCTATGTTGAAAGCTCTTTTTAATTTAATTGCTCATATTTTGTTTTCAATTCCTTGACTAGGTCAAAGCTGAAATATTTGTTCTGATGATTCAGCTTATGTGTTATGGGGTAAAGGAGTAAGGGGAAGATATCTTGGTCTTGCCTTTTTATCACACTCAACAATTTCCTGTCCAAGTATTTCACTTTTTCACATTTCTCAATTCCATAACTAGCAATTCTTAAGTAAATAAACCCTCGATATATTATATGAACTAGTACAATGAGTTAGACAAAAATTACACTATTGAAATCTTTTCCCACCATCACAACGACATGATTTCATCTTGTCACATAAGCCCAAAGAGGAGTAGCATATTTTTGTTTGCCATCAATAACAAAATTACTCATTATATTGTTGGAGCTACTATTAGCTTTAGATATTCTCAGAAGTAGATATATAAATATCTTCAAGCACAAGTACCACCTATAAATATGGTCACGAGAAGAATAATCACCTTCTTGCTCAAAATCATTGAGCCTAGTCAGCCCACCAAAAGAATGCTCTTTGTGCCCACAAATTCATTAACTCCAATGTCTCTCCTCCCCAAGATGCTCATTGTGCCTCAAGAAGTTTGGTGGGTTTGGCAATGTGGGCTGGACCATTCCAACTCACCAGTAGGCTTAATGTGATAGAATAGATAATATATCGGGAATGATCCTTAGAATTCGGGCTTGAAGTGTATACTGTTGGCACTAGGATGAGGAAGATACTTGAAGAGCGAGGGTTGGTACTAGAAGGAGGAAGATACAGTTAGGTACCATCTCTATTAATGGTTTCTCCTAAAGTTTTTTTTAATTTTTTTATTTTATCCTCTCCTGGTCTTCGCCTATCTTTCATTCATATTTTCTTTGATTTTAATAACTTTTTTCTGCTGGAGTCTTTGTTGGTCTTCTCCTTGTGTGACTAAACGACCTTTTGTCAGTTTTTGTCTCGTCTCATTAATAGGTATTATTCCAACGTTTTGCCTAATATATGTTCATTACCAATCTTGTCTTTTCTTGTATGTCACTCATCCACTGTAACATTTTCATTCTCATCTCTATTACACTTATTTGTTGCTCTTGTTGGCATTTTATTACCTAACTTTCTGTAATAGAGCATTGCTGGTCTTATAGCAGCCCGGTAGAATTTTCTTGAGTTTGATAGGCACCTTGTGATCAAGGGGTGCATGTAGAGGAATAAAGAAAACAAATATGTGGGGTATGGTTTATACTCACGAACAGTGTTGTTAATAGCCAAAAATCCGCCATACAAAATGGCAGATGGCGGTTGCGGAAAATGGCGGAAGCATGGCGGCTGATTGAAAAATATATATATATACAAAAAAAATACAAAAAAAAATCTGCTAAATATAATAAATAATAAAAACTACTAACATACACCAAGAACAATAAAATTAAAAAAAAAATTCTATCAAATAAAATTCATCAAAAGTATCACAATTCAAAAGCATAAGGGGAAAAACATAACTGTCATAACTCAGTCATAAACATAATCAAAGTCTTCATAAGTCATAACATAAGCAATTAAGCATAAGGCCACTAGAAAATAAAAGATAACAATACTAACAAGTGACCAAAAAATGACACAAATCAAGAGTTTAAGACAAGACACAGTCACACAAGTGACAAGAAGTGCAACAACTAAAAAGTGTAAAACAGAGAGTTGAGCTTGAGAGTTGAGAGTGTAAATACTAAAACCCAAAATGGAGAGAGGTGAAAAACCCAAAACGAAAATAAAAATAAAAATGAAAATAACAGAACAATGAACAAACAGTTTTAAGTTTGAGAAGAGAACAAAGAAATAAAGAAAGAAAGAAGAAGTGAAGAAAGAAGAAAAAGTGAGGCTGAGAAGTGAGAAAAGAGAGACAGGGAGCTGAACAGAGAACCAAACTTAGTTTTTTTTAGTTTTTTTTTGCATGAACAGTGCCGCGGCACTATACTGTTTATGCCGCATGAACAGTGACAAAATCCAGTTTTGCCGCGGCACTTTACTATTTGTGCTGCATGAACAGTGACACATCCAGATTTGATCTTTTCCACAAAAAGTGATGCTGAGAGTGAGAAATGAGAAGTGAGAACAGAGAGAGACAGGGAGCTGAGAAGGACTGTCATTACCTCGCCGGAGAAGGTCGTCAACCGCCGGAGATGCTGGGTCCCACCACTCAGTCGCCGGAGTTTATGGAGGAGGTTGGTGAAGGGGAGTGGGAGGAAGTCTCGAGAGGTAGAAGCTGAAAGTGGGAAGTCTCTGTTGAATGGGTTAGGGATTTTATAAATCCCTAACGCTGAAAACCCTGAAAAGCCCCTAAAAAAAAAGGAGGTACAATCGCTATTTCAGCCATGAAACGCCATAACCGCCATGGCGCCATGGCTGTGGCGGCCGCTGTCTCCAACAAGGCGGAATCCCCAACACAGCGGCTGGCGAATGGCGGGATTCCGAGAATCCCGCCACCGCAATCCGCCATGGCGCCGCCATGGCCGCAATTTGACAACACTGCTCACGAAGTATTTTAGTTTGGTGTAAATTCTCTTTTTTAGTTTTCCTTTGATTTTGTTATGTGTAATAATGTGTTAGTATTCTTGACAACAAAATTTCCATTCAAGCTTTTTCCTTTCTTGTGTCTTATTTATATGTAAAGTTCTTCATTTTCTGGAATTAAATTTGTAAGTTTTAATAGTTGATAAGATTTTATTCTTTTAAATTCTTATTTTTGATGTCCTTCAGCCGGGCAACACAAAGTTTGGGTTTACTATCCTATACCTTTTTGCGGAGAACAGGGCAAGATGACGTAATTGTTCCAATGGTGATATTTTCTTTCTCAAATGTTCAAATATGTAACAATGAATGTTTTCTGCTTTCATATTTTTATATGTTCAGTTTCATTCTCCTTGTAGATAGATTTTGACATATCTGGCCATTGGGCAGAGCCAATTATTTATAGCTCACAGGATGATTGGTCAGCTACCTTGACAACAATTCTTGAATGGTCTCCCTTCACATCAAAGGAAGAGCTCATGCTTCAGGTTCATTTCATTCTACTGTATATCCAATGAAGTTTATCATTTAGAAATATCAGAAATTTTTTTTTTGGATAAATATTTTATCAATTTTTGGTAATATTTCAAGTAGCTGATTTGCCTGTGTGGAAGAGCTTAGCCCTGAGAAGGGTCATATGGGGTAATTTATCGGACAAATTTTCTAAAATGTGTTCTCATTCACTGTGTATCTGTGAGCTTCCTCCACTGCTATGCAACGTTGTACTTTTTTGATAAAAATAGAAATTTCATTAAGATGAAGAGAAGAAATTACAATGAATTGGAGTATAAGGAATCCTCCTTTTGAAAGACCAAAACACAAAACAACAAAGAAGAAAGAAAACATCAATGAAGCAAAGCTTCCTAATCCTTCAACATATCTGTTAGGTAAACCCCCTAAAAGACCATGTGCTTTATACCAAACAGAAGCCAAGGGCCTAATCTGATACTAAATCAACTGTTATGCCATAAAACCTCCTTAAAGATAAGAGTTACACTAGATGCACCAAATTGTAGCTTAGATTCCAGAAGACTTTAGCCTCTTCTACCAAAACCATGTGCAACTTTTCTAAAACATGCTACACTTTGGCACTATATGTCTATATGCTAATCATGGAATTTCATTCATACGCATGTTCCATGATGTCTATTGAAGTGAGAAATTTAGATCTGACTTTTCTTCTTTTTTCTTTTTAAGAAGAGAAATAATTAAACAGTTACTGTTATTGGCTCTAATTACATTTCTGAACTTTTTCTATTATTCCGGCATCAATTCTCATTATAGTATAATGCCATGATCTGTCAAGCCACTACCCTAAACACTAGCATGTGCACCGCAACCAAATGTTGTATGCAATAAATTGAATGTAGTAGAGCCATTGATAGCACTTGTTTCTACATTCAGAAAGCTTGTAAGCTGTGGACTCCTCTTACTGATCAGTTTGTTTATACTTTTCAGTTTGATGATATAGGATCACATGGAACCAAAATTGTAATATACAATTTGTGGTTGAATGATGAAGGGGTATATGAGTTGAGTTTTGATGATGATGCTGAGGTATGTTGTATTTCCTTGTTGCTTTTTGAACTTTTTCATTTGGGGATTTGTTTTAGAAATGCATTTCAAATATTGCTGTTGGACGGAAAGTATTCAAATATATCTTGGTTAGCATGCGTAGAAATTAGAAGGTTTAGGTAGGAAAAGAGGAAAAGAGAGAAAGGAGGCTCTCAATAATATTGTATATTATATTGATATGGTACTAACACCTTTTTTTTTTTACTAATTATTAGGTTAAATACTAGTTTAGTACTACTGGTACATTTCGAAGCACATTGAAACAAAATGATTCTTAGCCATAATTAAATAAGTAAACAAATTAGGAAACATATAATTATGAAACAACTAAGACTGCTTCCTTAATTAGATGAATACTTGATTCCACAATCTATTATGAAGAGCGTTTAAGATAGTCTAAAATATTTTAAGATACACTGAAGATAATTTGAGATATTCGAACAGTGTGAAACAAAAATAAAAGGATTAATTGTGGTCAAACCATTAAAATGCTATTTATATAATTCTGTCTGTCTTTTGTGAGGAGGTGTTTGTTATCTAGGTTTTGGAGTTGCCGCAAAATTAATAGGAAACATTTTCATGTGTTTGGTTAATTATTGAAACTGTTCGTTATTTATACATTAGACTTAGGGGGAGTTTGACAAATTAAAAAAAAACAGGTTCACAAACCTATATAAAATTAGATTCGTTTCAAATCATACCTAGGTTGTCTATAATTTGATTTTGAGTTTGTTAAGAGTGAAGAGAGAAAAAAGAGACATATGCCGTGTGTTTCAATCACACAACGGAAGTTGAATTATATAAAGTTATTATATTAAATGCAAAGATTACAAAAAATCCTAATCAACACACTTCAAAAAATCTGCATAGGCAACCAGAGATGCGGTTAGTTGGGTCAAGGGCTGCTTGGCTGGTACCCGGAGCAAAGTGGACCAAGCCGTGCTCAGAGTAGGGATAGTGGGAGAATCCAATATCTAATCACAGTTGGCGGAATATTTTGGAGGCAAACCGTACTAGTCCATGAGCATGAAGAATGTAGTATGTTGTTCAAGTTCTTTTGTCGGAGTATCAGTAGGGGGCAACAGCTCATTGAAATCATGAAGAGCACCATGAACCTTCCCCAAATAGGCTAACATAGGAGCATCAAACTTCCAAGAAGCAACAACACTCATGAGGTTATGACACACCCCATATAGCTATTGAGTGTCATTGGTGTAAAGAACCTTGACTCGCTCCCAAACAAACTCACAGGTAATATGAGCGCAGAAGATTGGCTTGAGGGAGGGATGAATAATGGATTTGATGATACTGCACAACTGGGCATCAATCTTTTTCCACCTTGATTTTTCAGCTTCGGGCATAGAGGTGCTCTTCATAGCATTGGCCTTTGAGCCACAGTTTGATGTTTGAAGCCCAAGTATCATAGTTACTGCCATCCAATTTGTTAGCAAAGAGAGGGGCACTGACGTAACTGGTAAAAACGGGAGGTGAAACTTTCGAGGGGTCTTTAGAGCCATATGAGGAGGTAGAACTAGCCATGGGTCAAAACACAAGGGGTAAAAATTGAATCCACAAGTACCTGAATGGGTTTGCGCGAGTGTACAAGACCACACAGAGGTTAGTTGAGGGAGGTGAGCTCAAATTTGGGTAGAGGAGGTTGGGGTGAGTTGGACAAGACTTGCAGTTGCTGGAAAGGTGGCCGGTCGCGTCGTCACGCATCGGAGAAAGGGACAGTGTGTGGATTTGTGCGCTGAGATTAATGGACGCCCATGAGATAATCGCCAGAGCTGCGCCTTTAGTGGTTGGACGATCTGAGGCCGGTGGTGTGACTGGTGTGGTCGCCTACTGGAAACAGTGATGGTGGACGATGGTGACGGACGTGGCAGCAATGTGAAAAAGGAGAGAAGTTGCTGCAAATGGAAGCGGAGGAGATAGTGTTCACCTGCAAATTGGAGTGGAAACACGGTTGACTGGAAAATTTTTTAACCGGAGAGTAGTGGGCTCACTGGGCGTGCACGGTTTTAGGGTTGCCTTTCTTTAGGCTCTAGATACCATATTAAGCGTGAAGAGAGAAAACAGAGACATATGATGAAAACCATGTGTTTCAATTACATAATAGAGACTGAATTATATAGAGTTATTGTAATAAATACAAAGATTACAAAAAATCCTAATTATCGTATTTTCGTGATTTGGTTATGATTTAGTTAACCTATATAATGAATCTTGACATTATTTACATAGTTTTCAACAGTTATTTAATATCAAATATTATTCGGTGAATCTTTTTATGAACAAACTCCACTAATTACCGTAATTTTTAACAGTGATGAAGGGGGATAGTCACAGAGAAATTAGGAAATGTTAATCCAAATAAAAATTGATTGGGTGGAAACAAACTGTGTCGGATATTTATGAACTAATTTTGACTTAAGAACTGATCATATAGGAACTGATTTTTCCAAATTTGAGCAATATCCAATCACTTACCGTTTTAAAACTAACTCCACTATACCTAGTTATCTGGTTTCTGAAGTTTGGAAAGCACTCTTATCAGTTAGCTATAAAGACTAATACTTCACCTTTAAGTTAGCGTAAGGCCCCATTTGAATGTGCGTATTTTTAGCATATTTGGGCTTATTTACTGCAGTAAACGCTTATCAAGCATTTCCTGTATTGATGAGCTTATTAAAACAGCTTTTGAAACCCATATAAGCTGTTTTGGGCTTATTTTCATAAGCTAGATATTGAAATTTATGAAAATAAGCCTTTGCAAAAGCAAAATAAGCTTAGGCGGTAGCTGTTTCTATAATAATTTTTAACTATATTAACCTTATTGAATTGTCAAAATTCCATTCTCACATAAGCGCTTCTTGAAATGTGAAAATAGGGACTAAAAATATAGATATATGTACTGGGAGACTAGCTCCTGAACGCAGAGGAAGACTGATAGGGATATTCACAAGTGTATGAAATTGATCAAGTAATAAAGTAGTGAAAAAGATATCGTTCTCACAGAGAGTGTTTACTAATTATCAAAATTATATTAACTTTACTAATATTTAAACTATTGAAATAAATTTTAATTAAATTAAAATTAAAAAATTTAAACTAATTAATTAAATTCAATGTGTCAAGAACTAACAAGAGACAAAGCAATATCAATTAAAACTAGGGTATTTTGATTTCACTTCAACCAATCCTATTTAACTTGATTGATTGAGAATCCAATTTTAATCATCTCATGCAAGAGGTGGTAATCTTAAATTATTTAATATTCTCTTCTGAGTCATACTAAATATATTGACAAAAAACACCTATTATTTATTTCCCAATTGCAATAATAAGCATTAATTAACTCATTATGATCTAGGATTAACCAATGCAATCCCCCACAAGGCAAATCTTTACTCCCGTTCCGATTATATACTATAGAATTAGAGATGATTTGAGGAATTGTGTATCTTCACACACATATAAATAAGTGTTTATATACATAGTGGTACATGAATGATATATGAATGAATTAAATACAAATACTAAGTCCTATGAAGTGGTGATTACAATATCTTGTAATCACCATCATGAGTCAGCTATGAGTTAATTAAATACATGGGCTTTATTCTAACACTCCCCTTCAAGCTAGAACATATATATCATATGTTCCAAGCTTGTTACAAATAAAATTAACTTGAGACCCTTTGAGGGACTTAGTAAATATATTAGCTAATTGTTCATTAGGGTTGACAAAATCAGTCGTGATCTCACCTGAAAGAACCTTTTCTCTGACAAAATGGCAGTCAATCTCTATATATTTGGTCTTTTCATGAAAAACTGGGTTAGAAGCAATATGTAAAGCAGCTTGGTTGTCACAAATCAGTTTCATTTCCTTGACGTCTCCCAATTTCAGCTATTGAAGCAATTGCTTTAGCCATATAAGTTCACATGTTGTTGCCATAGCGCGATACTCGGCCTCTGTGCTGAATCTAGCATCTATGTTCTGCTTTTTACTTTGCCTGAGATTAAGTTACCTCCAATAAAGACACAATACTCTGAGGTTGATCTTCTATCTGATGGTGAATCCGCCCAATCAGCCTTAAAATAGCCAACAACTTGAGCACTGCCTTTGTTTTTATAAAGTAACCCTTTTCCTGGAGCACTCTTGATGTATCTAAGAATGCGAACCACGAAATCCCAATGACTATCACAAAGAGCATTTAGAAACTGGTTTACCACACTTACAACAAAAGTAATGTCTGGTTTAGTTATTGTAAGGTAGTTAAGTTTACTAAGTAGACGTCTATATCTACCAAGGTCTTGTAGTGGCTCCCCTTGACTTGGTAACAGTTTGACATTAGGATCCATTGGAGTATCACTAGGGCGACAATCCAACATACCTATTTCTTCAAGTATGTCTAAAGCATATTGTCGTTGCATGATGACAACTCCTGTATGAGACCGAGCAACCTCAATGCCCAAAAAGTATTCAGAGGTTCCACATCTTTCGTTTGAAAATAGTTTGACAGACGTTGCTTTAGATGTTGGATACCAGCCTCATAATTCCCTGTGAGGACAATGTCATCTACATGAACAACAAGGTAGATGCAAAGGCCAGGTGAAGAGCGCTAGAAGAACATAGAGTGATCAGCCGCACATTGAGTCATGTCGAATTGTTGGATGACAGAGCTGAATCTCCAAAACCAGGCGCGAGGAGATTGTTTAAGTCCATAGAGAGATTGGCGTAGTCGGCAGACTAAGTTTGGTGCTTCGTGAGCAATAAATCCTGGTGGCTGTTGCATATAGACCTCTTGTAATTCACCATGCAAGAAGGCATTCTTGATGTCTAGCTGATGAAGGGGTCAGGAATGAATGGCAGCCATGGCATGAAAGAGGCGAATTGAAGCAATTTTAGCTATTTGAGAAAATGTATCCCCAAAATGAAGGCCAAAGATCTGTGTGTATCCTTTGGCTACTAAGCGGACTTTCAAACAATCGACTTTCTCAGTAGGACCTATCTTACCAGTATAGACCCATTGACAACCAATAGTTGTTTTACTAGGAGGTAAGGGGACAAGTTCCCAAGTACCACTGGAGTGTAAAACAGCCAGTTCGTCAACATAGCCTGTTGCCATCTTGGATGAGATAGAGCTTCACCTTTAGTTTTGGGAATAGAAACAGAGGCCAAAGAGGACAGAAAGACATAATAGGAAGTTGATAAACGATGATAACTCAAATGACAAGCATAAATAGGGTTAGGATTACGAGTGGACCTGATACCTTTGCATAACGCTATGGGCAGTTCTGGTGCAGGAGGCGGAGCCAAAGAGTCCTATGGAGTAGAAGATGAGTCATAAGAAAGAATGAGGACTGGATTTGAAGCAACAGGAATGATTGTCTGATCAACTGGGTCGATGGATGTATGAACAGGGTGTGGACATGGTCTTCGCTGATATGTGATCAAGGGAGGAGTTGGGATAGGTGTGAGATTAAGCTAAACAAGAGAAGGACCAACTAGGAGCATACTGTTAAGGTCATGATGCCCATTAAAGGTAGATGGAAAGAAGGGATGTGTCTCAAAAAAGGTGACATCAGGAGAGACAACATATCGTTTGAGATCTGGGGAGTAGCATTGGTAACTTTTTGGCAAATGAGAGTAGCCTAAGAAAAAAGACTTAGGATTTGGCAACCAATTTATCTTTTCTTGGAGTGAGGTAATGTACAAAATAAGTATAGCCAAAAACACGAAGAGGTAGAGAATAGAGATCCTGGTTGGGAAACAATAGAGAATGGGGTACTTGATTTTGGAGAACAAAAGATGGCATGCGGTTAATGAGGTAGCATGCAGTCGTGATTGCGTTGCCCCAAAAACGAAGTGGTGTATAGAAGTGAAGGAGTAAGGTACGAGCAATTTCGACTAGGTGTTGATTTTTCTTTTCGGCTACACCATTCTGTTGTTGGGTATGAGCACATGACGATTGACGTAAAATTCCTTGTGAAGTAAAAAAGATTGAAATGGGGCAAAAAAATATTTGCGGGCATTGTCACTTTGTAGAACTTTAATAGTGTTACCAAATTGAGTTTGGATTTCTGAATAAAAACCTTTAAATATAGAAAAAAGTTCAGAGCGATTTTTCATTAGAAATAACCAGGTACAACGGGAAAAAATCATCAATAAAAATAACAAAATATTGATAAGCCAATGTAGAAGTGACATGACTAGGACTTCAAATATCTGAATGGATTCAAGCAAAAGGAGCATTAGCTCGTTTATTGACTTTTTTAGAAAATGAATTACGGACATGCTTTCCCAACTGACAAGACTCACTCTAGTGTTGACACTTTAGAAAGACTAGGTACCATAATATGTGATTTCTGTAGACTAGGATGTCCCAAGCATTGATGAATGATTTTAGGTGACTCAATGGCAGAACAAATAATAGGAGATGTTGGAACAGTGAGGTGATACAAGCCTTGAGACTCACGTCTTATTCCAATCGTTTGTTCAGTACCCCGATCCTGTACAAGAACAGTATTGTTAGCAAAGATAACAGAATAAGGCAGGGTATGAGTGAGTTTGCTTATAGATATCAAATTAAAGGGACAAGAAGGTACAAACAATACATAATATAAAGATAGAGTGGGAAGGGGTTTAGCTTGACCAATGCCTTGGACTTTGGTTTGAGAATCATTGGCTAAAGTAACACTAAGTAGTGTATTTGTATAGGTAAGGTGGGAAAAAAAGGATTTGTTACCAGACATATGATTAGAAACGCCATAATTAAGGATCCAAGGTTCTAAAGATGAGAACTATGAAAGACAGGCTGCAGGATTACCAGGCTGAGTGACAGATGTAGTGGGCCGCATGGCTGCCTTGAGTCGGATGTACTCATTATACTCGGCGGCAGAGAGGGAAACCTCGTCAAATGAGACAACTTGAGCAACATTCACAGTTTTAGACTGTTGGTTAGCCTTGGTTCTGCACTATTCCTCAATGTGACCAATTTTTTTTTTGCAAAAAGTGCATTGTTGTTTGGCCTTGGTTCTGCACTGTTCCTCATTGTGACTAAATTTGTTGTAAAAGTGCAGCGAGGACATGGATGAGTGCCGCCACGACCTCCTCCTCGGCCACCTTGGTTACTGGATTGGGAAGCCAGTGCAGATGATGCAGTAGGTGCAAGGGATTGAGCAACAGTTGTAGGAGTTGAAAGGCGCAATAGTTGTTCCGAGACTGTATCATATGAAGGAACAGTAGGGCTTGAGAGTATTTGATTGTGGATTGAGTCAAGTTCAGGTGGTAAATCGGCAAGGACCATGAAGAACTTTCCATGGTGTTCGGCATGTTTGTATGCATTGTCAGTGAAGGGCATAAGGGCATCAAACTTGGCAATCAAAGTATCAAGCTTACTCAGATAGGTCTGCATGTCCATGTCTTGTTTCTTAGTGGCGATCAAGTTAGAAACAATGTTGTAGAGATAGTTGACATCATTGGAGTACAATTTCTTAGCCTTGGCCCACACATCATAGTATGTTTGAAAGGCACGATATTGAGGTTGAAGCTTGGCATCAATAGAGAACCACAACATACTACAAAGAGAAGCATAAATCTGTTTCCACTTCGCCTGGTCCTTGTTGGGAATATCCTTGGCTTGTTTGACTAGGTGTTGATGATGGCCTTGTCCTTCGAAGCATAACTCCACAGCAGCAGCCCAAGATGTGTAATTGGTTGCTTCCACCAATTTGTCACATAGGATCAATGGGACAGTAGTGAAGCTAACAACATAAGGTGAGTATGAGGTAGACATGCTGGTGAAGGTAAAAATAAAGCTTAATAGGCTGGGATGAAGTATTGAGATGGCTGGGGCAGAGGGTGAGCAGAAAAATCTCGTAACAGTGCAAAAGGAAAAAAAAAGAGAGGTGAGATAGGGTTGCAGGTTGGTATAGGCTGGGAGAAGGGAGGTGTAACATCCTAATACAATTATCTCGATATATCTCATATACAACGACATAAAGCATTAATCGTGTTACTTCTATTGATACTATCATACTAATCCCATATAATTAAACAATTAAATATGTAGAGCCACGATAAAAGTAGGTCGTAAATATATACATCAAAAGTCTCAAAGGGCATAATGTCATATATACGACAACAAAACTATCACTAAATACAAATCAAAGTACAATATACATGAATTGTTCATACAACAAAACTAAAAAAAAACTATGTAATCTTCTTGTTCCTTCTTCAACTGTTTTAGCCCCTTACTAGGGCATAGGCCTGCTTTTACCATGGAAACATAGAAAGTGGTGAAAACATAAAAATTTTCAGTAATATACATATATCTCATGGCATACACTAAGATAAATTGCATATAAACATAATTGATAACAATATTATATGATCGCCCATACAATTGTATAATGTATAGAAATCTAATCTATCTCGATATTACACAATCGCTCATACAACTGTATAACATCAACTAAACTTGACAAATTGCTTAACTCGCTTCAATGCCTAACTTAGGACTTAACTCATCCTAAAGCTCGTGTCAGTAAGTTTAACTCACTTTTCTGCACTTACATAAGGTTGATCATATTCCTCATGTTACTTGACAAATAGCTTGGCTCACTATTTTGTCTTAGGTAAAGTGTTGTATTGACACTTACCTCTCACAATTACCTTATTAACAAAAAGTTTAACTCACTACTTTGCAAGGTTAAGGTGTTTAACTCACTCCTTTAATTAGGATAATTGTACTATGGTTCCACTCTAACCGGTATGGGAATAAACTCTTAACTAACATTTAACTTCAAGCAATTCTTAACTCTAGAAAAGCTTAGAAAACTCAAACTTGTTCTTATATGTTAGGTGGTTATTCTCTTTGTGAAATATCCCTAAAAGTGTCTTACTACACTTAAAAAAGCATATATAAATGATCCAAACTAGCAGGAACCTCAAAACATCAAGAATATCATCCTTGAAGATTCCTGGAACTCATGCCTCGACGCAGCACAACTTTGACACACTGCGGTGCCTAGCTCTTGGCCTCTCACACGCCTCAGCGTGGCTCCTAGTCATGTTGCGTCGCGAGGCATTTTCTGTAGAATTTTGCAGAGAACAACACTGTGCACTGTTCCATTGGTTTCAAAATAGCTTCCAATCATCTGAAATTGGCTCTTAGGTGATTTCTAGCTTCACCAACACTTCCTAAATATGTTGTAACACATTTACAACCTATTGGTTCACTTAAACTTGAGTTAATGATCAAAACCACAAACTCACTTACTCATTGCTTATACTTCCACTCTAGGGACTATTTGATGTTTTTCCAACACAATCTCATCCAATAATCAATAATTAACTCTTTTCAATCATTGAAAACAAGAACTAACAAGAAAACAAATTTTTGACATCTCAAACCTATTTTCCCATCTTTGTAACCTAACTTCAAGCAAAGCAAAGATGAAGGGAGAAGAATGAGTTTTTAGGTTAAAAGCCCCTACCTTAAGTTCTTGGTGATGGTGGCTGTTGATCCTTGGCTTTTTCTTTCCCTTTCTTCCTCCTTTCCTCTTCCTCCTTAGCCTTCTCTTCTTGGCTTTTCTTGGCTGCTGCCTTGCCTTATTTTTCGTGAGTGAGAAAGAGTGAAAACAGATGAGAATGGAGTGAAATATCAGGAAACCAAAGTCAATTTAAGGGGCTGCCGTTTATGACCTTGTTTCACTTAAGTACTCAACTGATACTTTTTGATCTGCTAAAAACATTTAGATTTAGCTAAATCAAGTTTTTTAGCTTCCAACAACTTTAAAATAAATACTAAGATTCATAAAAAAAGTTGTTTCACTATTATTATATTTTTTCATATATGCTGCTAGTCAACAGGGCATTAAATGCACAATCAATATGTCTAAAAATACCTAACTAATTCTGATTATTCTCAAATTTTAACTACATCCTCTTACACTTCTTTGTGACTTAGAAACAAATTCTCTAGATTCATTTCCCTTAAATTAGCCATTTATGTCACTATCTGAGTCATTTTAAGCTATTTTTCACATTCTGGGTGGCAATAAAGTGCTTAAACTAATTCAGCTTGTCACAATAATTAACAGACATGTTAAGTAAGTGTTATGTTATCTTTGTAACCATAAACTAGTCCAACATGTTAAAAAGAGGATGTTGCAGAGGTCAAGTTGAAAAGCAGTAAGAGGGTGGCCGATGGTGTTGTCGGAAAAATACGGTGGCCGGAGAAGGCGGCACGCGCTCACACGTGCCAGCGCGTGAGCAGAGGAGCAGAAGGTGGGAGCTGCGCGTGGGGGCGCATGCGGAGGCAGGTGGCAGTGGGTTGGCAGTGATTGAGCTGGTCAGTAGGTTCTGCTGTTGTTCTGGGTCGTCGACGGTGGTGGGCGTCGTCGGAAAAATATTAGCTACTGGAGGCGCAACTGGTTGGAGAGGAATGGGCACGAGAAACCATTGGTGATGCACAGTGGTGTGAGGATATCAACCTACTACTGATACCATGTAGAATTAGAGATGATTTGAGGAATTGTGTATCTTCACACACATATAAACTAGTATTTATATACATAATGGTACATGAATGATATATGAGTGAATTAAATACAAACACTAAGTCCTATGAAGTGGTAATTACAATATTTTGTAATCACCATCATGAGTCAGCTATGACACGTTTCACATGTTTAACTTGTGAAACATGGGCTTTATTCTAACATAAACTTATGGAGTTTATTACCTATGTTAAATCAAGGAAATTTCCTTCTGGTGTGTTTCCAAGATACAAATCAAAAGAATTTAAGAGTAATAATAAACTCTTGCATAGATGAAGAGAACCAATTCAACAAGTATAAATATTCAAATATTCAAATATTCAAGTTACATCAAAACCCTAAAAAGAAATTTAGTTCATGATAAAATTAATTATTGCCATGAAAAATTCAATCATGTTCATCATAGGCAATAGAAGAAGAAATTAGAATGAAAATTAAACCCAGGTGTGCGATCTTCTTTTGGCACGTTTCGTTCTTCTCTTGGTCTACTGCACTCCCCTTTGAGTTTTCTGTGCTGCGTCACTATCGCTCTAGTTCAATTGCACTGCCTCCTTCTATTTAAATGAGTGAATTTCATGTGCATAGTTGTACCCTTAGGTTAATTTCCAAATCACACTGTTTCAATTACACATCTTTTGGGCTTGCAAAAATAGCACAAGAACTAAACACTAACGTATTTTGTTTGCACATGGGCCCACACCATTTAGATTTATTTCACAATGCCTTGTTAATGCTTTGTGCGTAAAAGCAATCTCCCACGGTCCCACCAAGTGCTATTTTTTTCCCCCTTAATTTCATTCACCTTCATTCTTTGCAAGTTACCTTTTCATTATTTTTATCAAAATTGACCTGTAAAATCAAATCATAAATAATGAGATTCAATTATTCAAAATAAGCACAAGATTAATAAAATTATAAAGTTTAAATGTATCAAAACATAAATAATTATGCACATTAAAGACCTTTGTAAATATAGAAAACTTAGAATAATTAGAAGAAAATGTTAGAGAAGACAAGAATAAAGAACTATTACCAGCAATGTGATTAGAGGCACCTGAATTAATAATCCATGGATTTTGAGAATTGTCAGACTGAGAAATGCAAGTTGTAGAATGATGGGCATCTATGGCAGTGGAGGACTGAGATTGGTTGGCAGTCTTCAATTGAAGATATTCTTGATATTCATTCTCTGTGAGCTTTCCTTCAGTCTTAGAGACATACACAGATTTTTCTAGAAATCCATGAAGTGAGTAGCATGTATCCTAAGTATGATCCATTCTTTTACAATATGAACATCGAGGACGACCACCTCTTCCTCCTCGTCCTCCACGATTTCGACGACCTCCTCGTCCTCCACGATTAGATACCATTGCAGAAGTTTCAATTGAATCAATAGAATTACCTCCCACTTTTGGTGAAGGGACTCAAGGAAGTCTAGTAATCATATTCTCCATTGAAGGGACCTCTTGACCAGTTAAAATTTGGTCACATACATGATCGAAATCTGAATTCATCCCACGAAGGATCAACACCATATATAGATTGTCAAGTTTTGTCTTTATACCTGCAAGGGTGTCAGCTTCCAAGAACGTTTTTAACTCCTTGACTGCAGATTGAGCTTTTGAAACGTAGGAAATCATGTCATGGTTTGATTGTTTGAGAGTGACCAACTTTTGCATTGTATATAGCCTTTGTATATCGTTAGCAAAAACACTGAGCCTCCTTCTAGAAAGTATGACAGGTTTTAAAGGTTCTAAAGTTTGCCAGAATGGTTGGTTTATCATCTGAGGACTTTTTCAAATGATCATAGAATCCTTGACTAAGAAACCAAAGCTCTACATATGCTGACCAAGCCAAATAAATTTTTCCATTTAGCTTTTTTGAAGTTATTTATTGGGGTTCTAGAAATAGAGAAGGAAGGGTTGTATGTTAGTATCTGACTTGGCTGAGATTTTGTGAGTATCTGACCTGGTTGGGGATTTTGAGAGGTTTGAGAGGAAGCTCTGGATTCCATCTTGGTTTTTTTTATAAAGGTTAACGGGTAGCAAAGAGACGGCGGTTCAGATGGCACTGGTGCGACGGTGATTGGACTTCGGGAAGGGGGCGCGTGAGCTTCACGCGCCAACAGATAGAGGCATGTGTGGCGGCGCGTAGGTGCGCATGAGGACTCCGCTGGTGATGGGTCTTGGTGGGCTGGTCGGTCAGAACCTTTTGAGTCGTCTGGTGGGGCGCGTGCAGTGCGTCTCCGATGGTGGGCAATTGGGATAGTGGCTGAGTGCGGGGTTGCTGACTGGAGATGGACAAAAGGACTACTGCTTGTGACAGAAACGAGACACTGGTGACAAATGATTTGTTAAGGAATTTTTTGTCAGACTAGATGGCAGAGATTCTAAGATGGTAACCAGAGGCGAGATCGAACTCGCTCTGATACCAAGTTGAAGAGAGACTAAAGACTAAGAGAATTTAGAACGGAAAATTTCCGAATTGCTTGAGTAATAAGCACTCAGCAAGAATAATATATATATACTGTGAAGTAAATACAACTTTACATTTTCAAGAACATTATTCCCTATGTACATGAATCACTTTTCCTATGTACATGAATCTAATGAATCATCATTAACTACTTCTATTTCCTATAACGTTGTTTCCAACAGGAACCATAGTAGTTTTAGCAGGTTTAGCTTCGAGCAAACAAACTTGTTTCTTTGAGCAAATCAAGAACATACTTTCTCTAGGTTAGAAAAATACCTTTCTTATTACTTATCACCTCAATACCCAAGAAATACCTTAATGCACCCAAATCCTTGGTTTGAAACTATGTTTGAAGAGAATCCTTGAGTTTTCTAATTCCAACCTCATCACTCCTAGTAATAATAATGTCATCCACGTACATCACTAAAAAGATATAGCCACCCTGAGAACATTGGAAGAAGACTATTTCTGAGGCTTTTCGAAGGCTATTTCACCTATCTTCTGTACATAATGCCCCTAGTTGCCAATTTTTTTCTCATGATAACTTCTCTTGGAACTTCCATTTTTTTAGAAACTTGCATGATAGAGAGGTTAATGAGTTAGAGTCTCTCTTGATTTTAATTGATTCTATACATCTTTCTTCTATGTTTGATTCAAGAATTTGGACCCTTGAATCATCAGGAGTTTTCTTTTGTAAATCTTATTTTCAGTTTTTGACTCAATCTCATAACAGAGATAGATTTCTCTTGGATAAACCTATCTGGAAATCCAAAGTTCCCTCAAAGGTCAAAGCTTTTGTCTGGACTGTTGTTCTTAACAGGATTAACTCTAATGACATGCTTCAGAAACTCAGGCCTCTCACTGCTTTGTCTCCAAATATATATATTATATGTGGTTCAGATTTGGAATCCGGGGCTTATCTCTTTTTGCATTGTTTTGCGGCTAGTTATCTTTGGAATAGACTATTTGGGATCTTTGGAGAGTCTTGGGTTTTCCCGATGGATTTGCATCTATTTGTCCTTACCAAGTTCAGAGGTTTTGGTGCTCGTAAAAATGCAAAGATCTTGTGGCAGTGCTCTGTTTATGCTGTTCTTTGGTGTATTTGGTTGGAAAGGAATGCTAGAATCTTCAAGGACTTTTTTTTGACTCTAGACTTCATTTGGGATAGGGTTACTCTTTTGGCATTCTTTTGGTGTTCTGCTCATGGTCTTTTTAATGGTGTTTTTTGGTAGACATGCAAAAGGATTGGCATGCCTTGTTGCATGATTTTTCCATATAGGTTTTAGTTTTTTCTTTTTGTTTTTTTGTGAGGATTCCTTATCCTCTTTCTTTGTACTCTCTTCTTCTCATCTAATAATATTTGTTTTTTTATTAAAAAAAAACATTGGAAGAAGATTGAGTGATCAAAATTGCTCCTTTGAAATCCAAAGTGTAAGACAGCTTGACTAAATCTTTTTAGTATAAGGCACCACTAATAATGTCATCCTTGCATAGCCACCCTTGGGGCTTGTTTAAGGCCATACAAGGATTTCTTCAACCTATACACCTTACTACTCTCCCTTGAGCAACAAACCTAGGTGGTTGTTCCATATATACCTCTTCTTGCAAGTCACCATGAAGAAAGGTGTTTTTAACATCCAGTTGATGCAAATGCCAATGATGGCTAATTGCAAGAGAGATAAACAATTCAATTGAGGTCAGCTTAGCAAGTGGAGAAAAGGTATCAACATCATGAGTGCCTTAAACCTGAGCATAACCCTTAGCAACCAAATGGGCCTTTAAGCGGGCCACAGAACCATCGGGGTTGACCTTCACAGTATAAACCCATTTGCAATCAATCGCTTGCTTACTAGCAGGTAGGGAAACCAAATCCCAAGTCTGATTGTGTTTATGGGCATGCATCTCATCCAACATAGCCATGCTCCACCCCTTATTAGACAAGGCCTTAGTAACAATAGTAGGAATAGTAAGAGAGTCAAGAGAAGCTAGAAGAGACTTAATAGAACTAGATAAACCATCATAAGAGACAAATGGAGAAATGAGATAGGTACAACTATGCTTACCTTTTCGAAGAGCAATCGGGGGATCAAGACTCTTAGAAGGAGTAGAACTCGAAGACAAGGAGGGAATTATAGGAGGAGGTCAATCGGGAGGCCCTGGAACAGAATCAGGAGGCTTTGGAGCAGTAGTACTTGTCACAATAGGTTGCTTGTTTTGCCGAACATAGTGGTCGGGAAAAGAGTAAATAGGAAGGGGACGAGGCCAAGAAGACACAGGAGTAGTAACATTTGTGGAAGTAGATGAAACAAAAGAAGAAGGTGCGGGAAGTGATATACCAAGAAATTATCATCATCACTTGTGGTAGAGGGAGGGGAGGACTTTGGAGAGAAAAGAGTGGTCTCAAGTCACATCTGGAGAGACAAGATAGCGATGCAAATTAGGAGATTAACATCTATGACTTTCTTTCTGCTATCCGATTTTGTTGAATGGTTGCAACATAAGATGTTTCATGAATGATGCCACGTACTGTCATGAATGATTGAAAAGAGGTAGAAACATTTTTTAGCATTATCATTTCTAAGAGTGCGGATAGTTACATTAAATTGGGTTTAAACTTCAACAAAAAATGCACGAAATGCATGGAATAACTCAACGATTTTTCATAAAATAAAGCCAAGTAACATGAGAGTAATCATCAATAAAACTAACAAAATAAAGAAAACTAGATTTAGACTCAAATTGCACAAGGTCGCCAAATGTCAGAGTGAATCGGTATAAAAGGGGATGCAACTTGTTTATTGACTCTAGGAGGATAATTTACTAGATGGTGTTTGGAAAATTGACACGACTCGCAATTTAAAACAAAAGAGGACTCTAAAGTAGAAAGCAACTTCTTCAAAATTTTCATGGGAGGATGTCCAAGGCAATAATGAAGCTGAAACAGGGAAATGGAGGTGGAATAAGCAATGGACTATGGCTTTTAATCTGTTGGCTTCAAAACATATAACCATTAGATTGACGACCCCTACCAATCACCTGCGTTGTCTCAAGATCCTTAAACAAACAATATTTAGGAAAAAAATGAACACTACAATTCGTAGTATTTGTAATTTTGCTAACAAACAAAAGGTTAAAAGGAAAGTGAGTTAGACATAAGACAGAGTGCAATAAAAGGGAAGATGAAGGATAGGCGGTACCACTTGCTATTACAAGAGTAGAAGAGCCATTAGCATGAGTGACACTGGGTAATAGAGAAGAAGATTGTAATGAAGAAATGATACTTGTGTTACCAATCATATGGTTTGTTGCACTTGAATCAATGACCTAGTTCTGGGAGGAAGAAGTGAGACAAGCAATGGGCATCAAATTGAGGAAGTGAACAAGGGTAGTAGTTGAGGAAGTGCCAATACCCTGTGATGCTTGGAATCAAGTATTGGCATCAAATTCAGCTTCAGACATGGAAATATTTTTGAAACCCGTGTCCAAGGGGCATAAATATAGCCTTCCTCCCCACATAAACAAAAATTTGGTATACCATCACAACTGCCATCACAACCACCAGTGCAGTCACCTCTACTAACTGAATTAGAAATTGCTCCAAGCATATTCATAGGTTTCATAGAGATCTTAGACTCGTTAGAACTACTAGAGCCGAAGTTGGAATAACAAGTCATCATCTCAAACCAATCTTGAATACCAACCAAACAGCGAATCAAGACCCTCACCTTCGAAACTCCAAAAAAACAGCAACCAAGACCCACAAACGACACTTAAAGATGCTGGAAAATACCAAATCGCACCTCTCTGACTTTGACCCAGCTCCCAAAACTCAAGAATTTCATTGGGCTTTGAAGAAAATACCAAATCACACCAACCAGCAACTGAGCTTTGAATAAAAAATCAAAATCGCACCAAAATCACATGAAACAGCACCTGGGCATTGAAGAAAACCCTAGAATGGCACAAAACTCGCACCATACAGCATTGGGCCGGGCAAAACACATCAATCTGGGAAGACCCTTGCTCCCAAGACTGTGACAACTGTAGTTGCACCTATCTGGCTGACAGCAACACCCCTGGTTGTCGGAAACGCCACCAACCGCAACCTGGTCCGCAACTCAGCTCATATGGCATGAAAAATCACGCCCAAACCAGCAAATATGCACAAAATTGTGCTCAGCAGTGCATGAAAAATTTTCTGAACCTTGGAAAGGGTAGATCTGCTGATTCTAAGTAGGGAAAGCTAGTTTTTTTTTTTTGGTTTTCTTTGTTCTTGTTTTTTTTTTTTTGTTTTTTGGGCAGAGAAAGCTAGGGTTCTCTAACCAGCTCTGATTGCCACCTTAGTGAAAACAAGAGAAAAATAAAGATAGGATTGACTAATTGAATATATGTATATACTGAGAAATATAGAGCACTACAAGAAAAATAGGCCTAGCCCGCCCCATAACACATAAATAACTATTCTCTAACAGAAAAGAACCAGGGGTGAGAGATGAGTTGATAGCAATCATGACCTGCTTTGGTCTTCTGCACAGGATATCATGCTGAGAGATGAGTCCAGTCATGGAGCTGTGAAAAAGTTGCACAAAAAAATTATTCAGCTTCAGTCACATATTTCCTACCGCATCCGTCATTCCTTAAGGGTAACGGTTTATACTTGGAATTTCGACTATTTTTATTGTCGTCATTTTCTTCTTTACCATATGTTTTGATTCACCCTTTAAATGTTTCAGGCATATGTTTCAATGTTGTACCTCAGAAAATTTTGTAACTTCAAAATCATACTAAGGGGAAAACCCGTGGAGCAGTTTAACATTGCAGATGAGTTAAAACATTCTGAAGTAATAACATACAGGCCCCAGCTAGCCATGGGATCAAATGAGGTTAGATCCATGATTTGAGAACAAATTCAACTTCTATTTAAAAGTAATTTTATGTAGCACTGCCTTGAAAGTTGCTACAGATTCCTTATAAATGACGGATTGTTTCATAGATAAATAGGGGTCTGCATGATATAAAACCTGTTTGTATGGATCTTGAGATTCAGACTTTTTAATGAAGAATTTGTAATATCAACCACTTCCCTCTGGAAGATGGAAAAAGAGAGAAAAGAAGTTGATCAAGTATTGAGTGCTGAGTGCTGGGAATTTTGATTTCCAACTGGTATAGTAAAATTTCTAGTTTATTATTATACATAGCTGCATTCCAGCATGTAACCATTTCATTTTAGTGAATTCTTCTTGAATGGTTACTACTTGTGGAAATCATGACTGAATAGCTGTTTATACAGTCACCATTTGCATATGGCTTCATGTGATGTGAAGCTGTAGCTTTTTATATTAAAACAATAGCTTCACCAGGCATTAATGGATGGCCCATTCCTTTTCCATTTCTTTCTCACTTTTAGGTTTCGATTGTGTGCATGGAAGTCTTTTTTTCTTTTTTATAGAAAGATTTATTTTATAATACATACCCTAGTTTGACCCTCGAATTATTGCATTTTAGGTATATATAATGTTCTTCAGGTATTAAACATTTGAAAAATGACAAAAAATGAATTATTGGTGAAAATATTTCTAGTTTAATCAATAAATGGTTACTCATTAACCACTCTTTAGTGTTGTTAGTTAACCAGTGGGTTGGTTATTGTTCATAAATTTGAAATATTTTTTGATAAGTCATTTTAATTTTCCCACAAATATTTAACTAATTATGAAAACATTTTTTTTTTTTAAGATTTTCAAACTAATTGTTAGAGAATATTTAGAATATCTATTTTTTTTTTGGGTACAATTTTTAGAATATCTTTCATGATTTGTTTCCTTATTTAATTAGGTTTATTCTTATTAATAGTGGGTTTGGGCTTATACTAGTATTGCTAGTACTTGACTTAACTATTAGTATAAATAAATAGGGCCATTATGTTAGTATTTTGCATCACTTGATTCCTATGAATATTATTCTCAGTTTACAACCATCTCTCTTTTCATTATTTCCTAACCCTAAACCTAATTCTTCAACATGGTATCAGGGAGGTACCATTCACCATGACCTATTTGTCCATGTTTCCACTAAATTGAGTTCCTGGAACTCATGTATATTAATATTCCCTTCTGTTTTCTCTTAACCTTATTTTTTTCCTTAATATCGTAAGTAATTTTTGAGTAGTTTTGTGTTTTGAGGAAAAAAAAAAAGACAGAACAGTGTTTTGAGGGAAAAAAAAGGTAAAAAAGGAGAAAAGCAACAGTAGGTCATGTTTCAGGTTAGGGCAGCCACAAGGGTGGCTGCTATTTTTATCTCTCAGGTGGCAGGCGGTGGTCGCCAGCCGTATTCTGCTGGCTGTGCTCGACCGGTTCTGGGCAGAGGGCCGGCAGGGTGTGATGCAAACCAGAACCGAAATGCTAAATGAAGCAGTAATGAACAGACGAAAATAGGGAAAACTGTATGATATTACTGGAATTAGAAAAGGTTTATAGAGGATGAAGATATCCTTCTGCCACAGAGCTAGGCTCCTACACTAGCTCTCTATTCACAACTGTCATAATGATTACCAAAAAACATGACCCCTCAACAAACTAAGCATTACTTAATAACAGAAAATCCCTTTCCACGGTTACTACCCTCCTTTTTCCTTTTCTCTCTTTGCCAGCTTAACATTCTCTCTTGTCCCCCTTATTCCTTCTAGTATAAACCTTCCAAATCTTGGGCCCATGTGATAAATGATGAACCAGCTGCTCATCAAGGCCCAATGATTCATTTCGGGCTCTAACATTGCTGCCCTCTTCAATTCCAGCCTTTTCCTCAAGGCTGAATCTCGGAAATGGACTTTGGATGGTGAACTCATCTTCCCATGTGGCTTCCTCAACCGGTTTCCCTTTCCACTGTATCAGCAGTTGAGGAATTGTGTCTTCTCCCTTGCATACTGTTCTGGCAGCCAACACGGTTGCAGGTTCTAATTCATCAGAACTGTCACCTTCCATGCCCTGCGGAAGAGCCTCCTCTACCTTGTAATTTCCGATAGCCTTCTTGAGTAGAGATACATGAAAGACAGGATGTATCCTTGAAGTATCTGGCAATTGGAGCTTATAAGCACTTAAAAATACGGAAGAACAGTAAAATTGATTATGGCTGAATTGCTTGAGTGAATTTCACTCAGCATACATGTATTCATTTATATACATAAGAAAATAAATACAACTTCTATTTACAAGGAGAATAATTAAAGACTAAAACTATTCCCCATGATTTTATTCTTTCCAAAACTAACTATCATATTTCCCATGCTAACTAATTCAATACTCAACACTTCCCCTCAAGCTGGAGCATATAAATCATATGTACTAAGCTTGTTACATATGAACTGTACTCGAGGACCCCTAAGAGATTTGGTGAAAATTTTTGCGAGCTGGTTATTTGAGCTGACAGAGGCAGTCACTACTTCTCCACTTTGTATCTTCTCTCTCACAAAATGACAATCAATTTCTATGTGTTTGGTCATCTCATGAAACACCGGGTTAGAGGCGATATAGAGGGTTGCTTGATTATCACATATAAGCTCCATCTTGCCTGGTTCACACAATTTGAGTTCATTAATTAATTGTTTCAGCCATATTAGCTCACATGTTGCAAGTGCCATTGGTTCTGGTTGTGAATCAGCAGGGATTGCATTTGGACCATTAGCCATACGGGGTCGATGATGATAAACTTGGAGAGGTTTATCTGCAAGGACAAATGGGGTAGAAGCTGAAGTGGGAACATGGGGTCCGTCTAAGTAAGGAATAGGTAAAACCTCAATGACAAAAGGAGAGATAATATCAGATGTAGAGAAAAAATGAGTATTTTCAATAAAAGTAACATCTGCAGACACAATAAAACGGTTAAGTTCAGGGGAAAATCATCGATATCTTTTTTGGAATCTAGTATATCCCAAGAAGACACACTTAATAGAACGAGCAGTTAACTTATCTTTCCCAGGTGTAAGATCATGAACAAAACAAGTTCAACCAAATATGCTTAGTGGAAGAGAGAAAATAGGTTCGTGAGGAAATAAAATTGAATGAGGGATTTGATTTTGCCAGATAGAGGAAGACATACGATTAATAAGGTAGCACGCAGTAAGGATAGCTTCACTCCAAAACCGAAGGGGAACATGAGTATGAATAAGCAGAGTGCGAGTGGTTTCTAGTAAGTGACGGTGTTTTCGCTCAGCAACTCCATTTTGTTGTGGAGTGTATGGGCAAGAAGATTGATGAAGAATACCTTGCGAAGCCATAAAAGATGAAAAGGATGCAGAAAAATATTCACGAGCATTGTCACTACACAAAATTTTAATAGTAGTATTGAACTGTGTATGAATTTCAGAACAAAAGGATTTGAATATAGAAAACAATTCAGATCATTCTTTCATTAAATATAATCAAGTACAACAAGAATAGTCATCAATGAAGGTAACAAAATAACAGAAACCTTGACAAGAGGGAACATGACTTGGACCCCAAACATTTGAATGAATAATGGCAAATGGAGACACAACTCTCTTATTGACACGATTAGAAAAGGAAGTGCGAACATGTTTTCCCAATTGACAGGACTCACACTCTAAGTTATTGAGACTCGATAAGCTAGGAATCATGGTTTGGAGCTTGGATAGGCTGGGATGTCCCAAGCGACAATGAATCAATTTTGGAGACTCAACAATGGTGCAAGATACTGATGAACTTGGTATGGTCAAACGATACAGTCCTTGAGATTCACATCCGGTACCAATCATCTGTCCTGTTCCTCGATCGTGCACAATAACGGAATCAACAAAAAAGGTATCAGAACAATTAAGAGAACGAGTAAGTTGGCTATCAGAAATTAAATTAAAGGGACAATTAGGCATATAGAGAACAGATTTTAAAGGTAACGTGGGAAGATGATTAGCTTGACATATCCCTTTAACACTAATTTTAGAACCATCAACCAGAGTAATGAATGGAAGAAAAGCAGGTTGTTCAAGTTTAGAAAGGACAGAAGAAGTACCAGAAATGTGGTTAGAAACAACTTAATCAAGGACCCATGGTCCAAGAGAGGAAGAATGAGAAATACATGCAACAGGATTACCAGAATGTGCAACCGAAGCAATGGAAGTAGAAGCTTGCTTAGATGCTTGGTACTTGAGAAACTCATTATAGTCATTTTCTGAAACTTAAATACCATGTGTTTCCTGTGCGTTGGAAGGAGCTTCAGAAGTCTCATCAGATTGTATCATATTAGCGACCTTTGGAGGATGACCATGAAGTGCATAACACCGGTCTTGGGTATGGCCTACTCGATGACAATAGGTACAAGTGAGTCGTAAAACACGATTACCACGATTGTTACCACGACCACGACCACCTCCATGTCCTCCTCGAGTGGAAACCTGGGAAGAGGATTGGGATGCTAATGCAACATGATCAACATTGCTAGCTTCAAGTGAGGGGCTTGATTGCAAAAGTCGTTCAAAGACATTTTCAATGGAGGGAATAGGTGTGGTGCCCAAGATTTGTTGCCGAAGAGATTCAAGTTCTGTTGGAAGCCCCAACACAGTAATTATCAAAAATAATTTTTGTTGTTGAGCATTATGAGCATTAGCATCAGCAGCATAGGGAAACAAGTTTGAATATTCCTCCATAATAGCTTCTACAGCTCCAACATATGATTTCATATTTGTACCTTCCAGCTTTAAACTATGCATCTTTTGGATAATGTGATACATCCTTGCAATATCATTTGAATACAAGGCTTTAGCTCGATCTCATATCTTTTTGCATGTCTTGTACGCCTGAAACATTGAGATTTTCTTTGGATCAATAGATTGTCACATCAAATTACATAATTGAGAATCAACTTTCTTCCAAGTTGCCCGATCAGCTGTTGGAATATCATCTTCTTTCATAGAGAGATGATCTTCATATCCTTGGCCCATGAACCAAAGTTCTATAGAATTAGCCCATGCTAGATAATTCTTACCACCCGTCAAATTTTCAATAGTCATAGTAGTACTTCCAGAAACAACAAAGGTCAGTATAGGTGATTTTTCACTATTGAAAGATGTTACCTCTGATCGTGACATGTTGGAGCAGGAATAAAAAGACTACGTGAAGGTTTATATGGGCCAAAAATAACCTGGAAAGTGGCGCACCAGAGGCGCAGCAACAGAGGCACAGCAACAGAGGGCCAAACAGAGGATTTGTGGAAGAGGCTGGGCTTTACCGGAAATGGCACTGCGAGATGGCCAGTGGAAGCAGCTGCTGGAAAAATGGCCTCACGCACTCCCACGCGCGCAAAAGATTGAGGCTGGGCAGATTCCGGCGATCGGCGCGTGGCGGTGCGTTGGAACTCTGATGGCAGCGCGGTTCCGGTGCTAGGCCGAGTAGAGGGCGGCAAACACAGTGGTGTGGTTGGCCGGAGGAAAAATGGAGTGTAGAGGCGCAGATCAGAGAAGACAGCGGCGGGAGGAAAGAGAAAATAGACACTCGGCGGGAAAAATGGACAGCCGAGGGAGGAAAACCAAAGTCAAGTCAGAACCCACTATGATACCGACTTAAAAATAAGGAAGAATCGTAAAACTGATTATGGCTGAGTTGCTTGAGTGAATTTCACTCAACATACATGTATTTATATACATAAGAAAATAAATACAACTTCTATTTACAAGGAGAATAATTAAAGACAAACTATTCCCCATGATTTTATTCTTTCCAAAACTAACTATCATATTTCCCATGCTAACTAATTCAATATTCAACATAAGCCACTGCTCCCATGCGTTCCCGAACCTTAAAAAGACCATAATACCTTGCTGATAGCTTGGTATTAATTCTGGAGGCTATGGACTGCTGTCTATGAGGACGCAACTTCAGAAAAACCCACTCCCCTACTGCAAAACTGTTTTTTGTGCTATTACTGTCAACTTGGTTTTTCATTCTTGCTTGAGCTCGGAGTAAATGATGCTTCAATTGCCGTAGAGCCTCATCTCGATCAATTAAGTCCCTTTGGACAGCCTCAACCTTTGTTTCACCCTGTAGAAACCACACAATTACAAGAGGTTTTCTGCCATAGACTACCTCAAAAGGGGTCACTCCTGTATACTCATGATAGGTGGTGTTATACCAATACTCAGCCCAATGTAGCCATTGCAACCAAGTTCTGGGCTGATCAGCAATAAAACATCTCAAAAAAGTCTCCAAACACCTGTTAACTACCTCCGTCTGTCCATCTATCTCCGGGTGATACGCGGAGCTCATTTTAAGATGAGTCCCTTGCAGTTTGAACAACTCTTTCTAGAACTTACTCACAAAAATTGGGTCATGATCACTAATGATAACCTTAGTGACACCATGCAGCCGTACCACCTCCCAGGTAAATGTTTCAGCCACTGTCCTAGCTGTATAAGGATGCCTTAGTGGAATAAAATGCCTATATTTGGACAATCTGTCCACTACCACCAAAATAGATTCATACCCTTTCGATTTCGGCAAGCCAGTTATAAAATCCATGGACACCTCTTCCCAAATCAGTTCTGGAATATTCAATGGCTGCAATAAACCCCCAGGTGATGCTGCAAGGTATTTTTGTCTTTGGCAAACATCACATTCCCTAACATAATCTTGAATCCTCTTTTTCATTCCAATCCAATACACATTCGCAGCAATACGCCTGTAAGTGCGATAAAAACCTGAATGTCCACCTTGGGGTGTGGCATGAAACTCTTGTAGCAGTTGAGGAATCCAAGATGATTGAGCAGAGAGGACCAAACGATCATCATAAAACAGGACCCCATTTCTGTAAACAAAACCCGGTCTGGATGCATCATTGATTTTTAAGTCTTCAATAATCTTCAACAAATCTGCATCCTTGTGAACTTCTTCCACCACTTGACCACTCTCTGCCCATATAGGATAGGACATTAAAGAACACAGCTCCCCTTACTCAGTTACGTGCGAAAGAGCATCAGCTCCCCTATTTTCAGGACCCGGTTAATACAAAATGTCAAATCTGTACCCCAGTAACTTGGCAGCCCAGTTTTGTTGATCCATGGTAGAAATTTTCTGGTGTAGCAATTGTTTCAAGCTCTTTTGATATGTGCAAACCGTAAAATGCCTCCCCAATAGGTAGGGTCTCCAATGTTGAATTGCCAAAGCCACAACCATTTAACTCTTTTTCATAAGCTGACTTAGACAGATTACACTCGCCTAACGCCTTGCTGAAAAAAGCGATGGGTTTGCCTTGTTGCATGAGTATGACCCCAATTCCTTGTTCCGATGCATCACACTCAATGAAAAATTCCTTGGTGAAGTCCGGTAGGGCCAAAACAGGTGCTGTTGTTATTTTTTTCTTCGAAGTCTCGAATGCTTCTTGAGCTTTAGGATTCCATTTGAACCCTTCCTTCTTGGTCAACTCAGTCAAAGGTCTAGCTATCTTCCCATAATGCTGAATAAATTTTCTGTAATACGCAGTTAAACCCAAAAATCCTCTCACCCGCTTAACATTCTTTGGGACGGGCCACTGAACAACACTTTTGATCTTGTTGGGGTCCATGGTTACCCCTTCTTTAGAAATTAAATGCCCCCAGTACTCCACAGAGTTGAGCAAAGTGACATTTTTTCTGATTTGTTACCAGCTCATGCTGTTGTAACACCTTCAAAACCTCATTTAAATGACCCAAATGCATCTGCCAGTCTGGGCTGTACACAAGGATATCATCAAAAAACACTAACACAAACCTCCTCAACATTGCCCGAAAGACTTTATTCATTAAAGATTGAAAAGTAGAGGGAGCATTCATCAACTTAAATGGCATTACTAGATACTCGTAATGTCCCTCATGAGTTCTAAATGCCGTTTTATGCACATCTTCACTTCTTACCCTTACTTGGTGATACCCGGATTTGAGATCCAATTTGGAAAAAAATTTAGCACCATGCAACTCATCCAAAAGCTCATCTATGACTGGAATAGGAAATTTGTCTGGAACGGTTACCTTATTCAGGGCCTGGTAGTCTACACACATCTTCCAAGTCTCATCCTTCTTCTTCAGCAAGATGACTGGGTTGGAAAAAGCACTCTGGCTGTGTCGTATGATTCCTGAATTCAGCATTTCCCGCACTTGCTTCTCTATTTCATTTTTGTGATGGTGGGAATAACGGTAAGGTCTTACATTTATGGGTCCTTGTCCCTCTAAGAGAATGATAGCATGCTCCTTTTCTCTCCTGGGTGGTAACCCCTTTGGTTCCTTAAAAACTTCTAAATATTGCCCCAACAATTTTTACAATTCCTCTTGTTGCCTTGAATCAAGGTCCCCTGTTTTGTCCCCCATCTCGGCCTGTCTTGTTAGCTGCATTTCATCTAAGAGAAATATTCCCCCAACCATCCGTCCTGGCCTCCTAAAAAAACTCTGCAATGCTGTTTGGGAAACTTGTATGCTGCCTTCTCCCTTCAATTCGACCCATTTCCCCTTTAGTTGAAATTTCAGGGTTTGTCTCCCCCAATCTACCAACATCTCCCCTAAATTAGCCAGCCATGCAATTCCCAGAACCACATCAATACCCTCCAAGTCGAAAAGGAAAGTATCTACTATTACAGTGATATCTCCCAATTCGATCTCAACTCCTTTACAGGTGCCTCTAGCTACTGCTCGATGACCATCTCCCAATTTGATCCTCAAGTCCTTTGTTTCTTCTATTTTCCACCCCATAGTTGTTACCAACTTCTTGGAAATGAAGTTACGGGTGGCCCCACTATCTACTAGGATGAGGATAGGCACCCCATTAACCTTCCCTTTTATTTTCACAGTTTGAGGTCTCCATCCTTTCTCTATAGACAAATTTCCCAGGCACATCACACTACACTCCCCATCCACCTCTTCTTCCTCTTCCACCTCTACGGCCAAGATATTCCTTTCTTCGTCTTCTTCCTCTGCATCATCAAGCACCATGATCCATAGTTGCTTATCCGGACACTGATGAAGAGGATGAAATGGGCCTCCACACTTATAACAAAGGTCTTTTTGTTTCCTCTCCATAAGCTCTTGGTATGTTAAGTGTGTCACACTTCTGTCCCTTGGTCCCAATCTTTTTCTATCAGTATTGGATCCCTGCCCAGCTCGCGGCCCAAATTGATTTCCTTGGCCATGTTCCCTGCTCGACCGATGGACTCCTTCCCTCCTTTAACTACGACCATTCAGATCCTCAATTCCGACCCACATGGTTTGGGCTGGACCGGTAACCCGAACCTAACCCGGACCCATTTGTGGTCCCCATGACCTTCGAGAAACCCGAACCTCCACATTTCCCCTGTATCTCTCTCTCGACGGCTCTGGTAACGTTCATTAAGCGAGAACGTGATAGAGGCCCTAGAGCGATGAAGCTCCGAACTCGACCTCGAATTCCATCTCGTAGACCGTGTAGGAAATACCCAATGTACTGATCATCCGGTAACCGTCTCACCTTCACTGTAAGTCGTTCGAAGTTTTGGATATACTCCTCAACAGGACCCCATTGTTGAAGAGATGACAATTGTTCAAACACATTGCCTTCACCCCTTCCACCGTATCGCTCCAAGAGTTCAACCTTCAGTTGCTCCCATGTCAATTCCGTTTCCTCATTGAGCAAGGAATTAAAGAAATGGATGGTGGGTCCTTCCAAGCACAGCTGCACTAGGTTCACACACACCTCCGGGCTCGTCTCTTGCACTCGAAAGTATATCTCCGCCCTGGTAATCCACCCTGCTGGATCCTCCCCGTTGAACATCGGCAGCTCCACCTTCTTCACCAATTGGCGGAACTCCTCTAGCGCCTCTCCTTGTAACTTCTTCAGATCCGAAGTCTTTGAGTTTTTCTTAGACTCCTTTTTTGAATTCTTGGGCCCTGATTTTGGTGAAATCTTTTGAGAATTCTCATCTCCACTCTCCTCCTCTTCTTCTACCCGCACCTTCTTGTCGAGGCATTTAGCTATCATAGCTATCAAAGCCTCTTGGTTTTCCTCCATTTTAGTTTGCATCATTGCTAATGCTGTTTTGATGCTACCCAACTCGTTCTCCAGAGCTGCAACCTTCGCTTCCATTCCTCCTTCTTTGTCAGCCTTTTTCTTTGGTGGCATCCACCTCCTCGTCTCCTTATAGCGCTGGTCTCCTCACATAGAAACTCTCCTTACGTATCTGGCAAGTGGGACCAGTTTGATGCAAACCAGAATCGAAATGCTAAATGAAACAGTAATGAGCAGACAAAAATAGGGAAAACTGTATGATATTACTGGAATTAGAAAGGTTTAGAGGATGAAGATATCCTTCTGCCACAGAGCTAGGCTCCTACAGAGTTAGTGCTCTCCATTCACAACTGTCATAATGATTCCCAAAAAAGATGCCCCCCTCAACAAACTAAGCATTACTTAATAACAGAAAATCCCTTTCCACGGTTACTACCCTTCTTTTTCCTTTTCTCTCTCTGCCAACTCAACATTCTCTCTTGCCCCCCTTATTCCTTCTAGTATAAACCTTCCAAATCTTGGGCCCATGTGATAAATGATGAGCCAGCTGCTCATCAAGGCCCAATGATTCATTTCGGGGTCTAACAGGGTGTTTCTGGCTATTGGTGGTAAAGGGGAGATCGTGGTGTTTCATGTGGTTGAGCAAGAGTGGCTGCGGTTTTGTTTTCCAGGCGACCCAAGAGCAGTCTTTGGTGGTTCGTGGGTGGACGTAACTGGGAGGTGCTGGTGAGACGTCCGGTGAGTGGAGCGGCGGCCGACGGCGGTAGCTGGCTTGAAGCGGCAGCCACTGCTTCCGCATTTTTCAAATTGTTTGCGTGCTCTAAAGCTATATGCACCCTCAACAGCATTGGGTGTTTGACTTTCTGGTATGGGTAACTCCGATCAGCGGCCGGACAGGGTTGCCGGAGATTGGAGTTCCGGTGACAGCACCGGCAAGCAGGTTTCAAGTTTGTTTTGGTTCGATTTCCTCCACCCTTCAAATGTTCTATCGTCTCCTTCAAGTAGGAGGACTTTGTTGGTTTTGGTTTTCATGAATTTTGATTCTGATTTCATAGTTTCTGCCTTGGGTTCGTAAGTATGGGTGATGACAATTTCGGTTTTGTGACCGGTAGCGAGATCTGAATTGGCTAGAGGTTGTTCTAACAAGGTCCATATATGACTGTGAGATGTTAGTTTGCCAAAGGTGATTCCGGCAAGTTGATGATGGTGATTATCTTGGGTTTTGAGGTTTTCTGATGAGCATCTTCTTTGGTTGCCATCCTTTCTTTTGTTATTGTTGTTCATTCTTGTAGATGTGGTTACAGTCTTGGTATGTTTGAGCTGGGAGGAAAGGGCTGCCCGATTGGTGTAGCCACCTATGGAACAGTCAAGAAGCTTCCAATGAGATGGTGCCGCCCCAAAGTAGTTGGTCTATCCTAGGAGGAAAGTGCTATCAACTCGCCTTAGATGTGAGCAGAGTCTCTCTTCTTCTTCTTGGACATGATTCAACATTTGTTGTTGTGTCGAGTTTCTTTTCTCTTTTTGGTGATAACTTCCGATTAAAGACGGGTTGTGGAATTTGACTTATGGTTACAGGTTTGCTAATTGTAACAAACTAAAGCTAGTGAGCTTTAGCTTGAGGGGGAGTGTTAGAGAATATTTAGAATATCTTTATAAATTAACTTAGAATATCTTTCATGATTTGTTTCCTTATTTAATTAGGTTTAGTCTTATTATTAGTGGGCATGGGCTTGTATTACTAGTACTTGACTTAACTATTAGTATAAATAGGGACATTATTAAGTTTTGGAACATATTATTCTAAGTTTGCAGCCGTCTCTCTCTTTTCCTTATTCCCTAACCCTAAACCTAATTCTTTGACATTAATGACTTTGGTCTGCTTTAGGCTACTGTGTCAACAACCATTGGATTTATAAAGGAGGCTCCTTCTCTTAATGTTGCTGGATTTAATGTGTACCACAAAAATCGCCTAATCAAGGTATGGTCTGAGTGCTTAAATGCTTTATATACAATCCACATTTATTTCTATTGCTTTTTCAAGTATCTTCATTTTATTTCTTTTTTCATTTGTCAAATCACCATTTTTAGAATTAAATGAATGTGACATTGAACTTCCATGAGTGATTGAATTAGCTGAAAGAACTTATTTTCTATTTTAGCTTCATTTTTCAAAATTTTAATTAATATACTTTCATTATTTGGGGTGTGAATTGAAACATGGAAGTTTGGAGAACTTTACATTGTTTTGTTGGTAGAAGTACAACTGCAATAGCAATTTGTTCATTAGTGTATTATTTCATACAATTCTTGTGGTTAACCTTTTGTGTGTGGGTGCAGCCCTTTTGGAAAGTAACTGCTGATGGTTCAGTAAGAGGGAATGGTGTTGTCGGTATATTCCTATTCTTCTGCACTTTTTAGTTCTCTGTGCAAGAACTTACTCCAAAATTTCCAGATTTTTTAATTTACTGATACATTATAGGAGTTCTTGAAGCCAATTTTATAGAACCAGCACATGACAAGCAGGATTTTGAGAGATCATTGCTGTTCATACGGATGGAGACCAGGCTGAAACAAATGACAATGGATTACTGGTTTGTTACATTATATTATCATAGTTTATCTTGTACATTTTTCTTTTGTTATGTTCCATAAATATATTTTTCATTTTTTGTGAAGGTTGTACACACTGCTCATTGAATTTCTTTATGTGTAGCATTTGATATTGCTTAATGCTTGCTTAATAATGTATTGTAGATTTCTTGTCGACAGGAGGGTAGTGTTAGGCAGTCGACAACCAACGTAAAACTTTGTCGAATCTTTATGACCTGAATCAACGAAGTGATTGTGTTAATGCTAGGTCGTTGCCCCTAAGCAACGCGCTGTATGGCTCGAGTACAGTGTCAAATGAACAAGAGCTGCTATATCGCCGCCTGGGTTGTAGTGAAAAATAAGCAAGGGTTCCCACATTTCCGTGAACGGATGTGGGTAAAGAAGCTGTTCACAAGAGTATGATGCGTTTTGGAACTTGGAATATTGGCACGCTTACAGGTAAATCAATGGAAATAGTTGACACCATGATTAGGAGGAGGATTAATTTTATGTGCCTATAAGAAAACTAAGTGGGTTGGAGAAAATGCAAAGGAACTCGACACTTTGGGTTTTAAGCTTTGGTACACCGGTAAGGTAAAATCTAGAAATGGGGTAGGCATAATAGTAGATAAGAATTGGAAGAATAATGTTGTGGATGTGAGAAGGCTCGGAGATAGGATCATATCTTTGAAGTTTGTTGTGGAATAAGAGACTTTTAATGTTATCAGTGCGTATGCACCTCAAGTAGGGTTAGACGAGTACTACAAGATAAAATTTTGAGAGGATTTAGAAGGTTTAGTTCAGGGAATACTATTAGGAGAGAAGATTTTTTTAGGAGGGGACCTAAATGGTCATGTGGGGAGCGAATCTAGGGGGTATGAGGATTTGCATGGGAGTTATGGCCTAGTAGTAGCTAATGCAGAGGGCAAAGCGATTCTAGATTTTTCGGTAGCATTTGATTTTATAATAGCTAACACTTGTTTTAGGAAGTGAGAATAGCATCTTATCACATATAGAAGCGGGAGTTCTTGCTCTCAAATTGATTTCTTTCTAATAAAGAAATCTGATAGAAAGCTTTGCATGGATTGCAAAGTCATCCCTGGAGAGAGCTTGACTACCCAACACATGATTTTTGTTATGGATGTACGGGTTAAGATGAGAGTAAGGAGAAATTGTTGAGAGAGAGAGCCAATGATTAAATGGTGGCAACTAAAGGGCAGAAAACAAATGCTCTTTCAGAGGAGGATTGTGGAGAAGAGATTTGGGAGGTATAAGGGAGTTCTAATGATATGTGGGACGAGATAACTAAAGGGATTAGGAAGGTAGCAAAAAAAACACTCGGTAAATCAAGAGGCTTTAGACCCAAGGATAAAGAATCTTGGTGGTGGGATGCAAGTGTACAAGATAAGGTTAAGGTTAAAAAGGAATGTTATAAAGCTTGACACGAGTGTGAAAATGATGAAAATTGAGAAAAATATAAGGCGGCTAAAAAAGATGCTAAGAAAGCGGTGAGCGAGGCAAAAGTTAAAGTGTTCAACGGGTTATATCAATCGTTGGGCACCAAAGACAAAGAAAGGAATATCTGCAGGCTTGCTAAAAGTAGGGAAAGGAAGACAAGAGACTTGGATCAAGTGAAATGCATTAAGGATGAAGAAGGTAAAGTCTTGGTTACAGAACAAAATATCAATGACCGATGGAAGAGTTATTTTCACAAGTTATTTAATGAGGAACATGGGACATTAGGGGACTCGGATATTCTAAACATTAGAGAGGAGGATCAAAATAAAACTTTTTATCATAGAATTCGGGAGTTTGAGGTAAAAGAAACATTGAAGATGATGAATAATGGAAAAACGGTCGGACTAGATGATATACCTATTGAGGTATGGAAGTGCCTAGGAGAGAAAGGTGTAAGCTGACTCGCAAAACTGTTTAACGAGATAATGAGGTTTAAGAAAATGTCAAATGAATGGAGGAGAAGCACTTTAATCCCTATTTATAAGAATAAGGGAGATATACAAAACTCTGCAAATTATAGAGGAATTAAGCTCATGAATCATACCACGAAGTTAAGGGAAAGAGTAATTGAACGGAGATTAAGACGAGACTCATATTTCAGAGAATCAATTTGGTTTTATGCCTAGGAGGTCAATCATAGAAGCAATCTATCTTTTACGAAGATTGATGGAGAGGTATCGGAGGAAGCAAAAAGACCTACACATGATTTTCATTGATCTAAAAAAAGCCTACGATAGGGTACCAAGAAAGGTCTTGTAGAAGGCTTTGGAGAAGAAAGGAGTTCGTATCGCCTATATTCGAGCAATCCAAGATATGTATGATGGGACTAAAACTAGTATGAGAACACAAGATGAGGTCACAGAAGATTTTCTTATAACTATAAGACTGCACCAAGGGTCAATTTTGAGTCCATAACTTTTTATCTTGGTCTTGGATGTGCTTACTGCACATATCCAAGAGCTAGTGCCACAATGCATGCATTTTGCAGATGATATAGTCTTAGTTGGAGAGTCGAGAGAAGAAACAAATGGGAAGCTAGAGCTAGAGAGACGAGCTTTGAAAGAACATGACTTTCATTTAAGCTGGAGTAAGACAGAGTATATGAAATGTAAGTTCAGTAAGAAGCGTGTTAATGCTGACTTAGCGATGAAAACTGGATATCATACCATACCACAAGTCACACAGTTCAGGTATCTTAGATCTATCATACAAAATGAAGGAGAGATAGAGGGAGATGTAAACCATAGGATTTAAGCTGGATGGATAAAATGGAGGAGTGTTTCAGGAGTTATATGTGATAGAAAAGTGCCTCTCAAGCTCTATAAGACTCGCGATGTTGTATGGTACTGAATGTTAGGTTTTAAAAAGTCAACAAGAGCATAAGATCAATGTTGCGGGGATGAAGATGTTGCGTTAGATGTGTGACCATACAAGACAAGATAGGATTAAGAATGAATGCATTAGAGAAAAAGTAGGGGTATCACATATTGTGGAAAAGATGGGAGAATCTCGCCTTAGGTGGTTTGGACATGTAAGGAGAAGACCCTTAGAAGCTCCTGTAAGAAGAGTAGATTAGGTGGGGAATAGCCCAATAGCTAGAGGTAGAAGAAGACTAAGAAAGACTATAGATGAAACAATTAAAAAAAATTTAGATTTGAATGACATTTCTGAAGACTTGGTTTATGATAGGGTACAATGGTGTCGTTTGATCCATGTAGCCGACCCCACTTAGTGGGAAAAGGCTTGGTTGTTGTTGTTGTTATATTTTCTTAATTCACTTATTCACTTGCACCCTTCAATAAGTTGTGTCTTAATGACTGTCCATGTGTTGGCTAAACGGTTTATTGGGTTTGTGATTCTAATTTATTAGAATAATGAATGCATTTGATGCTTTATATTTTGATTTTCTGTTAATGTTCTTGGAGTTTTACTCTTTGTTCAGGCTACAACTTCTTTAGAAGTCAAAAACGGCAGCCAGAAGCTGTATTCATTTCAAAAGTGGTTAGCTACTTAGCTTTACAACAGGCCCCCTTGAGAATTGTGCTAGTCTTGAAAAGAATGTAGTGGAATAAGTTGGCCATGGAAGTAGATTATATTTGCCATTGTAGATCCTTAGTTTTATTCTTTAGGTCTGACCAGGGTTTTACTTCCTTAGTGGCGGCAAATCTCATGCATAAATACAAATAGAATTTACTTGAATGAGAGATAGAGTAATTGTAGATTAGAGGAAGCATGATCATCTGCTGTATTAATTTGGGGCAGTTGCCAATTATAAGTACTTATTTTTTATTTCATGTGAAAAGTTGTTAAGAGCTTCCTGATACATCTTTTCCTGAATATCAATATTATGAGGTTGAAATTGTTTGATTTGGATGATCTTCTCAATATTATGAGGTTGACATTGTTTGATTTGGTGAAATTTGTTACGTACTTGACAGGAAAGGTCACTGTCACTTAGTTGGATATCAGCCACCAAATTTCAGATCACAAAATGTGCAAAAGGAAGGCCACATTCGACAGTTAGCTGGACATTTAACGAATTCCCAGAATGTAGTAGCTGAGCATCAACAAGATTTGAGTTTAGATCAGCCAATTGTGGGTCTTCCAGTGAATGGCATGCAGGGTTTGAGTCATGAGCAGCATGTAAGTAGTTGACTTAGTGTGCAAAAGATTATATTTGTCTGACGTACAGCCTGAAATCATACTTGCTCCTGTATGTGGAATAAAATATATTGTTCTTGTTAATTCTTTTTCACATTTTTTTTATAACTTAATTGAACTCAAATAGATGCATACTTCAGTAAATAATGCATTCTTACATGTTAAGAGTTGTAGATGATGGTTCAGAGTAGTCAGGGCCAGTTCTCATAAGAAGTTAAGAACTCTTCTAATATCTAGCATTGACAAACAAGAGGAAGACATGAAATTTTCAAAAAACATGGAACATACATTATCAAGGCTTAGTTGATTTAAGGTTGCAGTTGTCAGCAGAGCACTTCAGTAGATTGCATTTGGATTTGATTTTAGTATTTAATGCATCAGACAACCGATACACCTTCCTATAGGTATTTTGAATTCCTAATTTGCACCAACCCATGCGTGGATTTGTTCAAAATCAATGGTTCTCTTTCTTAATTGAATTTCATGTGACTGATTATATGAAAAGATTTACCTTGCAGCCAATGTAAGCTAAGATTATTCAAGAGTGGGATCATTTAAACTTTAAACAATACTTGACTGGACCTTTTTTTTTGTTTTCCCTAGTCCATTCATTCTATTTGGATTGAAGGAGTGCTCAGTTCAGTTGAGTGACTTATCAACAACTACTAAAAAACGGCATAGCAATTTCCAGATTCACTAACTAGTAACATCCAAATAGTGGGAAACAAAGAGGCAAAGTGGAGATACTTTTTTTTTTGTCCCTTTCCTGCATTAGAAAACAATCATCACTGTGTTCCCTTCCTGTATTTCTACTTCTCCTGTACCCTTATGCTTTCCTTTACCAATTTTTTTTAATTAAATCCTATCCATAATTCCATACTAAGTTGGTTGATTAGAATTACTGGGTCTAATGATTTTTGTTTGACATATTTAAAATGGATTAATTCTGCTTGAATAGAATTTACACTTAAGTGTCTTGGCCATTTTCTTATTCCTTTCTTAAATGAATATGATGTAGATAGACCACAATGATGTGCATTACTTTTTGTTGATAAGGCTAGCTAGTCAATATGTAGGAATTGTATTATATTACTTCAGAGTATTTTAACAATTGGCTTCTACATGCACCTGACTTGAAGGGAATCTTAATTTGATAGCCATGGATTGCAACAATAATTTCTAGTTAGAAACTAAGAATTTGTTTCATGCCTGTAATTTCAATTGCATGTGTAATTAAACTTGGTGCTGATACTTGCTTGCATCTCTTAATGCGCCATAGTGCAGATGATAATCTCAGCGACAGGCTACAGTTCCCTTTTTTTCTCCTTGGTTGTGTTTGCCTCTATCTATGTAGACCTTTTAACAGGTTATAGAGGTAATGAAAAGATGATAAAGTTAGACAAACTACAGCCCTCTCCACAACAATCAAGCCTTATCCCAGTAGTTGGGTAGTTGGTGGCCGACTACCTAACACACCCTCCTTATTTATATGGGCTGGGGGCTGGCTGGCTATGTAAACTACAATCCTCTACCAAAAAAAAATTGTTTTAGTTTATATGCAACTAGGGATGTCCAGTGGGTCGGGTCAACACGTGAACTTGCGGGTTTTAACCCAACCCAACTCATCAAATGCGGGCTGGGTTGAAAAATACTTCAACCCATAGTGTGTGGGTTCCAACTCACACAAACCCGACCCACTCACTTTTTTTTAAAGTAAAAAAGTTGTTTAGATGATAAAGAATATATAAAAAAAATAGAGTGAAGTCAATGATTATGTCAATATATATGATATGCGTGATGACACTAACTTCGATTGGTTAAATTAATTTGTTGTTTGAGTTATGACTAGTTTTGTTTAGTTTATTCTAGACTTAGTAAGTCTTGTTAGTTGTTAATTTGTTATGCACTTATTGATTTATGGTGTTTAGTTTATTGTTTGATTGAGACTTATTATGTTTGAGTAAGGTTAGAGGCTTATGGTGTTCATTTGTTAGATTGGGACCTATTATGTTTGAGATTGATACTTATGGTGTTAATTTGTTAGACTTTGTATTTTGATTTACTAGAAGGGGAATAATTATTTCATTCATTGAGTATACTTTTATACAATTATAGCGCCCCTAACGGGTATATCAAGGAAGAAATATCACCGCCACTAATTCTAGGTTGAAGCAAATTGGACTCCCTTCCGCTAATCGAAACTTTCCTACATACCTTCCCATTGATTTGATACCTAGCTAATAATACAACCCTTCTCGTCATATATACTTTGATTACCTATCCCAAAATAGTTTCTTGTTTTTCCACTTGTCTCGTGTCTCCCTAAGCTAGCTTAAAAATATCTTTCATCGATTGATTGAAATGTGTGCTATTAGGAAATCTTGGGAACTTGCTCCTTTTTAGGTAGTCCCTGTAGTGATGTGCATTTAATCGGCCTACTTGATCTACGATGGTACTCTTGACATAGATCATGCACGGTGGCAAACCACCCAGATATTTTTTCTTTATGGGGAAAGTGCTTGTGCACTTCAACGTGCTTTGGCCGCTATTGCATTGGTCCCTTTATGGAGAATGCTTTTCTGGATCTAGAAGAAGAAGTCATATGAGCAATAGAAATGGCAACCTTATTGTCACAATACAACTTTATAGGTAGAACAATTCGGAAGCTTGATTTGGGAGATTCAACTCCTCCAAGTATTTTCTTGATCCACATTACTTCACAAATACCAAGGGCAATTGTCGTGAACTCGGCCGACGATCACTAGGTATAACTTAGATAAAACAACAATCATTTTCAGACCAAAGATCTTGGCAAACTTCTTATTTCTACGTACCAAGGATGGCATAGTTACTATGCTATGGATATTGTTGAAGAAACCGCCAACATAGAAGTATAGATATGGTTGGAAAACTTAAGTTGATCTCCTATCAATTATTTCTAAACTCACCTTGTGAAAGACATTTGGATCGGTGATAGGCCTCGGATATTTGAAGATGCCTTATCCTGAAGACAAAGGACACACTCAGATTTTGGAAAGAGAAGTCCTGTTCTCCTTCGATGGGGAGTGCACCCTTTAGATATCCTTAGAATCCTGGAAAGTAAGAAACAACCTCAAAAATGCTCAAATATCGTGCCGGTGAGTGTGAACTCATTTGGTTAAAACGACTTCTTAAAGAACTCGGTTTGGCACGTTATGCAAATAGAAAAAGCTATATCGCATATTGGTGTGTGTGTGAGAGGACCAAACACATTGAAAAGTGTCACAACAAGTCTTGTCTGGAGACATTTGATTGTAAATTCAAATGATCCGGATGTTTTTACATCTTGAGAGGTCTAGCGAGTAAACTATATTTGTGCAAGCTTTCACATTTGGTTCCATGGGAGTATATAAATATAATTAGGTGTAATTGGTTTGTCCCACATCATAAATCATGTAATTATTTATTACTTATTGAGTATATATTCCTCAAGTAAATCAAGTACATACTTACGTTGATTTGCAACGATTCCTTCCTTAGACCTCGCGAACTCCATTCCAAGAAGGTATTTTAACACTCCCAGGTCTTTGATTTCAAATTCCTCGGCTAATCTCCTCTTCAATTTATCCATTTCACCACAATCATCTCCTATTAAGATAATATCATCAACATACACAATTAAGATGACAACTTTACCTTCCCTTGAATGCTTGTAAAACATGGTGTGATCTGCTTGACTTTGTACAAATTTGTACCTCTTCACTACATTGCCAAAACATTCAAACCACGCTCTTGGTGATTGCTTTAGTCCATACAAGGATTTTTTCAGTCTGTAGACTTTTCCAATCCCAATTTTTTCCTCAAATCCCGATGGTAGGTTCATAAACTCCGTTTCTTCTAGGTCATTGTTGAGAAAAACATTTTTTACATCAAGTTGAAATAGAGACCAGTTAGAATTTACAGCAAGGGTCAACAGGACCCAAATTGTATTTATCTTCGCAACAGGGGCAAAAGTTTCTTGGTAATCTATTCCATAGGTCTGAGTAAAGCCTTTTGCTACTAGTCTGGTTTTATACCTTTTTATACTACCATTAGCCTTACTTTTGACTGTGAACACCTATTTGCACCCCACAACCTTCTTCTCACTAGGTAACTCAACCACCTCCCACGTACCATTCTTCCTTAGTGCCTCCATTTCTTAGTAAAAGCTCATACTTGCGTAAAGGTTGTTATAGGAGGTGATCTCCAAGTTCGGGTTCCTTTCCTTAAGGCAATGGGAAGGTCAAGGCTCATCTAATACCTCCTTAATATTTCTAGGAATCACAAGTTTTGAAATTTTTGTAGTAAAAAAGCTCTATACTTGCGGACCAATGTCGATTCGGTGCTCCCAGATTGGGTGCGTAAAAAAAAGGTTGTTATAGGAGGTGTATTTGGCAATAGGATATCTAGTGCAAGTTCTTTTTTAATCGTTCCTTTCCTTAAGGCAATGGGAAGGTCAAGGTCTTTTCCACTGCTATCCCTACTTTCTCTCGGCATTCATTTCTAATCTTACAATGGGTTAAAAATTTGTAACCCTTTTGATTTTGAACATATCCCAAAAAGAGACATTTGGTTCATATTAGATTTATTAGAATTTGGAATACAAGATAAGGAAGGTGGAGAATTACATCATGTATTTGGATGGACTTCACTCGGGAACTCCTCATGGTCGTCATGCGCTTAAAACATCATTGGTGATCAAAGGGCCTTTACCTCTTTCAAGGATATTTTTCCTAGAATAAATCTTTGCTTGAAATTGGCTCAAGATTGGATCGATTTTTTCAATCCGTAGTGTTTCCATATCATTAAGAGGAGTGGACGCACCAAGGAAGTCGAGACTCTTAACACCCCTCCACAGATGCCCAGATTGGGTGATCCTAGTTTCCTTATCTATAGAAGGACTTGGGTAAAAAACTATTTGTGGTAAAGGTTTTGTTTCTCAAAAAATTGATTTTTCTAACTTCTCACCCTGAATTAAATTTTTGTGGAAAAAAGGCCGATTTTTCAAAAAAGTTGCATTCATGGTAATATGAAATTTCTTGGTCAACAACAACAACCAAGCCTTTGTTTGTACCCCAAGGATACCATAGCCTGAGTGAACCTTCTAAACCAAGCACGGAGGATGACCAAGACGCCTATGCTGAAGCCATATTTGGGAGGATGACCAAGACTCTGAACCTATCTGATGATTGGAAGTGAGTGCCTTTTGTTTGGTACAATCTCTATTTTCCCATTGTAGTATTTATCAAAAACCAAGTCTTAAAACACAAATGTTATTTAAATCTAAATCAAGAGGTTTTTAATCGTTTGAGAACAGCACATTTGTTAAATAGGTTGAAGTTGAGTGCTACCACTTGTAATGGGGTATGAGAAGCATTAGCGACATGTGATGTGTTGGTTACAGGTAAAGTGGTATAGGATGAAAAATAAGTGGAATGAGGTCTTAGCACCAAAGTCTATAATCCAGATATCCTTCCTGAAGCATTAAAGGATCTAGAACTCTATTGGGCTCATGGTTAGGAACAAGAGCTGGCTTACACTGATTTTCCAACTCTACTTTGCTAGTGTGGGGCTTCTTGATTAAGAATCCTCCAATGCGTCTCTCTCCTATACATGTCTCCTATGACCTGTTCTCCTACAATAACCGCACCAACGATCTTCGCGGTTAGACTTTGCGGGAGGTTTCCCACCCAGATGAATTCCTTTTGTAGGACCCTCATCAAGGTTTTCAACACAATACCCCCTCCAACATATCGACCTACTTTCTCTCTAATGCATTCATTTCTAATCTTATCTTGAGTTGTCAGAGAAAGGTCTCACCCTTTAAAAATTTGTAACCCTTTTGATTTTGAACATATCCCAAAAAGACACATTTATCTCATAACATTTGCAATATCCTTCTTCATAGAATACGTGATCAGAGTACATCCCTTGGAAGGTCTAATTTAGACCGTGATCTCTTTGGAAGATGCACATAGTGTAATATAATTATGAAATAAATCTCTCCTAATTATATTATACCAAAGTAACGATTTTAATGGCAAATCTAAGTTTATGCGAGAGTTCGAAAAAATTGTTTCATTTCTCCTTAATGAAATGTTCAAAGGAGTGGTATATTGCAAAACTCTAGTAGGCATCATCCATGTTAATCAAATATGATGCATATTTTGCTTCTTAAAACATCACCCCACAAATATTTTGGCTAGTTCATGTAAAACATCATAGCTCGAGCTACTTCTAAAAGGTGTTTATTCTTTCGCTCGGCTATGCCATTTTGTTTAGGAGTATCTGAACATGAGGATTGATGTAAAATTCCTTTCCCTTGCAAGAAGGTTTTTAAAACTTGATTGTAGTATCCCGTTCCATTATCTGACCTTAAAATGCTTATCTTTGCTTGAAATTGATTTTCTATCATATTGTAGAAGTTTTTGAATATTTTTCAACTTCAGATTTTTCACGCATTAAATATACCCAACATAAACGAGTATGGTCATCTATAAAGGTTACAAACCATATTTTTTCTTGAAACCGTGGTAACCCTTGAAGGCCCCCAAACATCACTATGGAAAAGATAGAACGATTTTGAAGGCTGATATGGTTTTGGAATATAACTTTTTCGCTGACTTTTTGCAAGTAAACAACTTTCACATTTAAAAATCAGGGGTCAATACTCTTAAATAAAGATGGAAACAAATTTTTCAACTAAATAGAACTAGGATGGCCCAATCTGAAATGCCAAACCATTATTTGATCATAAGCAGACATAGAACTGATACTACTTGAAGAAATATAGGGTTTTGGAAATATTACCAGCTTATTTCTTTCCATTGATACGGTAAAAATATATATACAAGAGGAGTTGGTAGAGATAAGCTAATCTACTCCTACAATCTTGCTAATTCTCATGATTATGGAGATAAGAAAAGAAACAAATAATCCTAACAGTTCTGATGGTTACAAAGATAAGAAAGGAAATAAATCATCCTAATTTATTCTATTTACAGATTTAATGATTCTTTACAGAGTCAATGAATCTGGACTCTTATTCTTACATTCCCTGTCAATCTGGACTCGTATTCTTACACTACCCCATTTTGTTGAGGGGGTATATGCATTTGAAGTTTGGTGAAAGATTCCATGGTTTGATAGGTACTAAACAAAAGAATGGGAAAGATATTCTCGTCCATTGTCAATTTTAAGTATTTGAATATAGGTTTGGAAGACATTTAGCACAAATTTGTGGAAGAGTATAGCTCCCCTGCTTTGTTAACAGTCCTGGACGCTAACACCGCAGCGGGTTCAAATTCCTCAAAATAGTCTCCCTCCATTTCCAAAGGTAGTTCTTCATCCACATCATAGTTGCCTACAACTTTCTTCAATAAGGATACATGGAGCAATCATTGCTTTTGGGCCCAAAGGACATTCTGGTCCAGCAATTAGCTCATGGTCCCAAAGTTTGGAATGTCTACACGAGGAAAGGAAAAAGGGGAATGAGGGGAGAATGATGAGTGCTGTGTTGGCAGTAGGAGAGAGAGTGAGAGGCATAACTGTTTTTCTATTATGCCTTAGGCGCATAACAAATAGGCTGAGAGAGGGTGTGTGGAGGTATCTGGGGGGAAATCATTTGTGATTTGTTATGGATAGAGAGCAATAGCTCTCTATAGGAGCAGTGCTATGTGGTAGTCTGGAATTTTTCTTCCACTGTAAATCCCTTCTTCTCAATTAATAATACTCAAGTCCTCTATTTTTTCATATTCTTTACTGTTCTATTGCTATACTCTTTTTTGGTTCCTAACAACTATCCATTGAACTTCATGAGATTTTTGAACAGTAAAGGAATGTTTTGATCTACCTGCTTTAGCAATGGAGGCAATAGAAGTGGATTTTTCTAGAGCATTGAGAGATGCAGGTGTTTTTACTTGCTGTAAAAGTTGTTGGAGCAAATTTACTTGATCAGTGGATAAGTTGATACCAGAATTCTTGCTGCTGTCAATCTCTGCCACATGAGCTGACCTGTTTTGTCCTCTCAAATGCTTTGGTTTCCAATTAGGAGGCTTGCCATGAACCTTCCAGCAAGTGTAACGGGTATGGTAAGATTTGTTGCAATGATCACACCATTGCTTTTCTCGAGAGATAAAATTTTGATCTCTAGTTCTGTTGACAGCCAGGGTAGAACTTGATTGTGGTTCTGGCAAGGGTAGGAGTGGTCTGGAATCTGTGGAAGGGTTAAGCATAACCCTTTTTTTGCTCTCCTCTCTCCTGACCTCAGCAAAGGCTTCTCTAAGGGAGGGTAATGGCTTGGTGCCAAGTACCCTTCCCCTGACTTCATCTAGATCAGGATTTAAACCATGCAAGAACTTAAACAGTCAATCCTTTTCCATCATCTTGCTATACTTCTGGGCATCATTTGGGGTGTCCCAATCAGGTTCATAAAAGAGGTCTATCTCTTGCCACAATTGCATTAGATTGTTGAAGTATTCTGTGACACCTAGGCTTCCTTGTTTGGTGTTCCTGATTGTTGACTTCAATTCAAAGCATTGGGAAGAGTTTTCACGATCTGAGTAGGTTTCTTTGACTGCATCCCACACTTCTTTTGCAGTCTGATAGAAGAGGTGCACACGGCCAATCTTGGGTTCCATTGAGTTGATAAGCCATGCCATAATAATGGAGTTCTCTACCTCTCATTTCTGAAAATCGGACCCATCTTTTAAGGGTGCTGAAATGGCACTAGTAAGGTACCCATATTTGCCCTTGCCTTTGATTAAAGGGTAACAGATTGGTACCATTCTCTAAAATTGATACCGTTTAATTTATGGAGGGTGATTTGTAAAGAAGGGTGGTCAAGGGCTAGAGAAGTTTGCATGCTAGACGCAGTTTTTGGGGCTGTGTTCTGTTTCCCAGATTTCCCATCACCAGTGGGGATCTCAGTCGTCTGGGATTGTTCGCTGGTATTGTCGGCCATGTTAGGGCAAAGGGTTAAAAAGAGGGTCTTAGATTGAGATGGACGGCTAGACAAATCTAGCTCTTGATACCATAAAGAAATATACGGTTTTGGAAATATTACCAGCTTATTTCCTTCCATTGATAGAGTGAAAATATATATACAAGAGGAGTTGGTAGAGATCAGGTAATCTACTCCTAAAATCTTGCTAATTCTCATGATTACAGCGATAAGAAAGGAAACAAATAATCCTTACTAATTTTGATGGTTACAAAGATAAGAAAGGAAATAAATCATCCTAATTTATTCTATTTATAGATTTAATGATTCGTTACAGATTCAATGAATCTGGACTCTTATTCTTACACTACTAAACGCTTGAGCAATTTTAGAACTAGGTAAATTATTCTCAAAATAATAAAGACCATTGATCATTGTAGCACTACCAATCATCGTCCCCGAGCTCCTGTCTTGGAAAACACAATGGGATTCAAAGAAGTTAACAAAACAATTAGAATCTTTGGACAGTTTGCTAACAGACAAAAGGTTACAAGTAAGTTTAGGGACATGGAGGACAGATTTCAGATTTCTTGTGTCTGAAATTTGTATCAAACCTTTTCCTGCGATAGGGGAAAAACTACCATCTGCAACCTTAACCTTTTTGTTTCCAGGACAAGGTGTATAGGATTGAAACAATTTAAATGAATTGGTCATATGATCATATGCTCTTGAATCTATTATCCTGGAGCAGAAGAATTAATGCAGCAAGATAGAGCTTTTAAATTATTACCTGTGTGCCACAGAAACATTAGGAGGATCAGATAACAATGAACCCGATTTCATCAATGTAAGAAGATGGTCCATTTGCTCTTTGGTGAAAGGGCTGGCTTCGGCCTCATTGGTAGTTGGGAAGCGTCCAGTTTTCTCTCCTGCCTTGCTCTTCTAGTTTGCAGGTTTCCCATGTAGCCTCCAACAATTTTCACTAGTGTGGCGTGGTTTGTCGCAGTAGTCACACCACACGTGGTTTTTCACCAAATTTACGTTGTTGCATAGAAGTCCTAGATGATGTTGCTTTAGTTGTCAAAGCTGAGCCTTCTGTAGCAATCCCAGGTCCTTTCTTGCCCAACATAACATTCTTCCGACTCTCTTCTCGCCTTACTTCTTAAAAAACCTCACCAATCGAAGGGAGAGGTTGTTTCCCAATGATTCTCCCCGACTTCATCAAATTCAATATTGAGTCCTGCCAAAAACTTGAAGATACAACTATCTTCCACGACTTTCGTGTGGTAGCGTGGATCTTCTGGCGATTTTCACTAATAAGTATTGAAGAGATCCAAATCTTGCCAGATACGCTTCAACGAATTAAAGTACTTGGTAACAATGTTCTCTCCTTGTCGCATCTCACCAATTTTGAGAGTTAATTCAAAGATCTGTGATTGATTTCCCAAATCAGAGTACATCTGGTTCACGTTCTCCCACAACTCTTGTGCCGTTGAATAGCACATATAGTTAGAGCTAATATCCTCTTCCATAGCATTCACGAGCCACGTCATAACCATGGAGTTTTGAGCATCCCATGTAGCGTAGGCTGGATCTGTCTATGATGGAGCCTTCTTGTCACCTGTCAGATAGCCCATCATTCCATGCTCTCTAATATACATCCGAATAGCTTGTGACCAGTGCAGGAAATTATCTCCATTCAAGCGAATGGTTGTAATCTGCACAGGGTGGGAGTCTACGCTAGTCTTGATAGGGTCGGCTGTAGTTTGGGTAGTGTGTGGTGTAGTGGACTCTTTTGATACATCAGACATGGTGAAAAAAGGAGTAGCAGAGAATGAAGGAGTCTCTCATATACCAGCTAGAAAAGAAGAATATTGGGGAATAAATTTCATTCATTGAGTATACTTTTATGTAATTACAGCCTAACTAAAAAAGGAAGAAATATCACTAATTCTAGGAAGCAAATAAATGCTAATCGAAACTTTCCTAAATATATAGATTTGACACCTAGCTAATAATACAATTACATATATATAGTGATTCTTTCCCAAAATAGTTCTAATTTTTTTTCCGGAAATTTTTTTTAAAAAAAATGTAAGACGCACTGGTTAAACCCAACTTAACCCATTCTTGAGTGAGTCGGGTTGAGCGAAAAAAACTCCTTGACCCAACTCAACCCAACCCAATCCACTGTTTTGGTGAGTGAGTCGAATCCAAAAACATTGCTGAACCCATCCAACCTACCTAGTAGACACCCCTATATGCAACCATTAAATAAAATATGTTTTTATTTTATTTTCTGAGTGTAAGTATGCTACTTTTTGGGGGCTCATGAGCATGTATTGTTTCTATCAACAGGGTACATCTGTAGGAACTCCAGGGTCCGTATCTGTTGATAAAATCTGTGAAGAGAACATAAAACTTTTCATGAGGTAAGGTAAATATCTTTTCGAATTGTCTATACAAGCGAATCAAATATTTGTCATTTTAATCCTTGTTATATTTATTGACAAGCTATACTTGTTCCTTAAGTGTAAAACGGTTGATCAACCATCTTCCCTGGTCTTAATGGGGTATGTGGTACATCAACCACAAGCTTATTGACTTTTTGTTGTTACTTCACTTACTTGGGACAAGGATGTGTACTTTTGAGCCTCTTTGGCTCTTTCTTCCTTTACTTTTCTGTTTTTGGAGGTAATCTTATCCTCCCCTAGTTGTATTTTTCTCTTTAATAAAATTGCGTACATATGGGTTAGGATCCATTGACACTGGTATACGAAAAAAAGGTTCATATAGACCAATGAATAATTTATCATTGGATGATTTTCTCCTAAAATCCATTGTTGGATTGGATGTTTGTAACGTTCATATCGTACACATGAAATTTCACATTAATCCAAGATTATTTTATACTCTGTCAAAGTATCTTAAATTTGGTGTAAAATATACTTTTCAAATAAATAAATATTAATAACGTGATCACATTTTGATCGTCGTTTAAATTTTCTAAATTTTGGCCTACAAGGTTAACATGATAATCACTTAAAGTTCAATGGTTGGGTTGATCATAATCTCTTCCTCGAAGGAGCAGACGCCTATTGGTGTATATATACTTCCTTAAGGTGTCCGGGCTTCTTGTTTACTTGTTTTATTGTTGAATTACTTGAATAGAATCCCACTGAAACCCTTTTCTGCAGGTGTGAGGAGTACAGGCAAAAGGAGATAGAGTTGAAACAGACGGTAATGGTCGTTAGATAACAAAGTTTGATTATTATTATTAAAATAGTCGTTGTGTTTCAATTTTGTTCCTGTTGCTGACAAAATAGGTTGAGGACTTGGAGGAAGAGTTGAAAGAAGTCCAAAGGAAGAGTGCTCATCTTTCTTCACTTTTGGAGGCTAAGAGGAAGCATAAGAGTGTAAAGGAACAATAATTACATTATACAAGCATCATGTTAATGAATGGCAAGTTGATTATACTTTCATCCTTGTCTTCCAAGTAATGTTGTGTGTGTGAAAGCACCGGTAATTACATAGTCACAAGCTTCATGAAAAGACTTAACGACAAACGAAAATGATTTGTGGTAGTTTCTGATTGTGGCATACAGAGGTGTTCATTGGGTCAGATTCACCCGATGAACCCGAAAATTCAAACTAAACCAATCAAATTGGTTTGGGTAATCGGATCATTTCGGCTCAAACCCAATTAAAACCTATCATAATTGGTTTGAGTCTCAGATTTATAAATTTTGAACCCAAAACTTGATCACCCAATCCAATTAACTGATCACATTTATATTTTTGTTTTGTGTTGTTGGTTAAAGTTTTAGTCTGTCATGCGTTTCATTCATGTCTCACATGCCTAATTTCATTCCTCCAGCTTCCAGTTCAAGGGACGCACCCTCACCCAAGTCGTGCCCTAGACTCTTCTCTCTGCACTACGCAGCTGTTGCCGTGCCATAACCAAATGTGATGCCGACAAGCTACTGTGAGGCTCTTGACCAAGCCACCACTACTACTGACAACACCGATGAGCTACGAGCCTGCAACAAGTTGGAGCTTGCAAGACGTTGACAAGCTGGACTTGTGATGCCAACAGGTTTGCGCCTTCATTGTGAAATATGATCTCTCAGTAGCAAGCCGCTTGAACTTGCTAGATGTAGAACCAAATTTAAAGAAATCGATGTTATTAGCATGTGTATTGGATAGTATTAGACTATTATTGCAGTTGCAATCTACGTTGTATTCCATGTATCTCAAGGCTATAAATTACAAGGTTGGAGTCTCCATTTGGAATAGATTAATAGCTGAAACTTTCTCTGATGATTTTCGCTGCATAGCCCCTTCTATTTTTTTCGTTGTTTTTTTTAAAGAAATATTGAAGGAACCAATAATTCGAACCGAACCAACCCGCAATTGGTTGGTTTGGTTTAGTACGGTTTGGTTGAAATCCGAATTAAACCAACTCAATTAAATTTGATTGGTTTGAATTTTTCTTCCAAATTCAAACAAGATCGATTCGTGAACATCCCTAGTGGCATATTTGACTCTTTGCATCATTGTTGTGATTGAAAGGTATTTTAATGATCATGTGAAAAAAAGGCATACTTAGGGTGGTTAATAGCAGCACTAAATACTACAGTTTCATGAATTAACTTAATTATAATTATTTGGGGGATGTATTCATTCGGCGATGAGTGATTAACCTTGAAGCTTTCATAGATGCTTATAGTTCATGTAATGAGAAAAGAAGAATGGAAAATCGTATTTAATATGAGTGCAAGTTATGTATTTATATATGTAAGATAGGCTAGCGGTGAATGGGCTAGTAACAACTTAGTATGAATAGTACACAACAATACAAATAAAAACACGTGCATAATATCCACTCTTAACACTTCTTCAAGTTGGATCATAAATGTTAATTATGTCTAATTTGTTACAAAGATAATTGACCCGATTTTCGTTAAGAGCTTTTGTGAGAATATATGCTATCTATTGACTAGTCTTGACATGTCCTGTAAATATGAGTCCTTGTTAGATCTTTTTTCAAATGAAATGATAATCAGCTTCTATGTGTTTTATCCGTTCATGAAAAACTGGGTTTGAGACAATGTGAAGGGTAGCCTGGTTGTCACACCATAGTCTTATAGACAGAGAAACCTTGAATCCAATCTCATCAAGTAAATGATACATCCATAGTAATGCACTAAAGGTTTGAGTCATTGCTCGATATTCAGATTTCGCACTTGACTTTGTTACTATATTTTGTTTCTTACTTTTCCAAGAGATTAGATTTTCTCCAAGGAATACACAATACCAGAAGTTGATCTCTGATCTACAGGACTTATAGCCCAATTTGCTTTGGAATAACCTTCTAACTTGCAATGTTCATTATCTTTATAAAGATTCCTACGACCAGAGGCTCCTTTCAAATATCTCAAGATATGTAATATTGCATCCCAATGAGATTGTCGAGATGACATGAATTGACTGACTACACTTACTGGGAAAGATATATATGGACATGTTATAGTAAGGTAGTTAAGTTTGCCCACCAAGTTCTTGTACCTCTTAGAATCTAATAGTAGTTCTCCATCATCAACATTGAGTTTCACATTTGGAACCATCAGAGTATCACAAGGCTTGGTGCCCAACATGCCAACATCAGATAGTAAGTCAAGGACATATGTCCGTTGTGAGAGGAAAATGCCCTTTTTGCTTCTACTTACCTAAATTCCCAAAGAAATATTTTAGAGGATCAAGATCCTTTGTGTGAAATTTGGTTTGAAGGAAGCTCTTGAGTTCTGAGATTCTAGAAAAGTCACTGCCTGTTATCACTATATCGTCAACACACACAACCATGAGGATGCATCCTCCCTCAGACTTTTTGTAGAAGATTGAGTGATCATAGCTATTCCTTTTCAGGTCAAAATTCACAATAACTTCACTCAATCTCGCAAACCAAACTCGAGGGGATTGTTTCAATCTATACAAAGAGCGTCTCACCATGAAGAAGACGTTCTTAACATCAAGCAAGTGCAGGGGCCAGTGATGAGAGGCAACCAATAAGATGAATGTGTGAATAGAGGCCAATTTGGCCACAGGAGAGAAAGTCTTTGAGTAATCAACACCATAAGTTTGAGCATAACCCTTGGCCACCAGTTGAGCGTTTAAACGAGCAATAGTACCATCCGGATTAACTTTAACAGTGAACACCCACTTGTACCCAATGACACGCTTGCCAGAGGGAAGGGGAACAAGATTCCACGTCTAGTTATATTCCAAAGCGAGCATTTCCTCCTCCATGGCATTGCGCCACCCATCATGAGGCAGAACCTCAACAATAGTTTTGGGAATTGTGACAGCATCAAGAGAGGCAACAAAGGATTGGGAGGAAGGGGAAAGATGCTCATAATGAATAAAGGATGCAATAGAATGTTTAGTGACACAAGAACGTTTACCTTTACGAAGGGCAATAGGAAGATCTAGAGTCAGATCCTGTGACGAAGAGGTGGATGGAGGTGGTGTGTATGTTGAAGAGCAATGTACATCCATGGGTGCAGTACCGACGGTGGGAGCACAAGTCCGACAAACGTACACCTGTCGAATGGGCGGTCGAAGGAGAAGACAAGATGGAACGAGAACACCAGAGGAATGAGTCGACGTAGAATCATGAGACTAAAGTTCGTGATAAACGAGAATTTCTTCATCTTCCTCAATGACCAAAGGAGGAGACTGAACAAAGAACGGAGCAGACTCAAAGAAGGTTACATCAGCGGACAAAAGATACTGGCCCAATTCAGGAGAGAAGTATTTGTACCCTTTCTGATGGCAAGGATAACCCAAAAAGACACACTTAAGTGAGTGAAAGTGTAGTTTCGAAAGTTGAGGCTGAACATCCTGCACAAAACATTGACAACCAAAAATATGAGGAGGTAAGGGAAATAGGGATTGGGAAGGACAAAGGATAGAATAAGGAACTTGGTCTTGTAAGACAGAAAATAACATCTGATTAATTAGAAAATAGGCAATAGAAACAACGTCAGCCCAAAATACTTTAGGAACAGACATATGAAGCAACAAGCATCAAGCAACTTCCAAAAGATGCCTATTTTTTCGTTTAACAACCCCATTCTATTGAGGAGTAACAACATAGTAGGATTGGGGGACCATCCTATGTTGAATCATATAGGAAGTGGACTCATGAGAGAAATATTCTTTAACATTATCACTTCTGAAGACACGCACTGAGGTGCGAAATTGGGTTTTAATTTTAGAGCAGAAAACTGTAAATATAGAGAATAATTCAGAACGAGATTTCATAAAATATAACTAAGTCATTCTTGAAAAATCATCAACAAAAGTCACAAAATATCAAAAACCAGACTTAGAAGTAATAGGACACGAACCCCAAACATCAGAATGAACTAGCTCAAATGGGGACGCAATCCACTTATTGACTCATGAGGGGTAAGAACTCCTATGGTGTTTAGCGAACTGACATGACTGACATTCTAAAGTAGATAAACGAATCAAACTAGGACAACTTTTTTAAAGACTGTAGAGATGGATGACCCAAACGATAATGAAGTTGGAGAGGATCAGCCACACCCGAACAAACAATGGGCACCAGTTCTTGATCTGGACAACACTCAAGGATGTATAGGTTGTTCTGCTGATGACCCCTACCAATCACCCTCTTCGTCCCAAGTTCCTGAAAGATATAATAATCAGGGAAGAAGTGAACACTACAATTAAGTGACCGTGTAATCTGACTAACAGAAAATAAATTAAAACGAGAATTGATTCAAACATAAGACTCGAGAAAAAGGGAGGGTAGAGGTGGGAGACGCAGTACCACTCCCAATGAGAGGAGCAGCGAAACTGTCAGCTAAAGTAACACTAGGAAGATAAGGGTAGGGGTAAAGGATGTAAGAGTACCTGTCTGGCTAGTCATGTGGTCAGAAGCTCTTGAATCAATGACCCAGTTGCGGGAAAGTGATGATAAACATGCAGTAGGATTACCTGTATGAGCAATAGAGGCAACATAAGGAGATGATGGAATGGACTGAGAAGCTTGAAACTGAGTGTACTTAGCAAACTCGTCTGCTGTCATCATAACAGGCCTGACTGATGGGTTGTTGGGAGGAATGCCTTTATCAGTAGCAATATAAGCAAAACGTGGCTAATTGGATTGATTCTTCTGCTGAAGTTTCCAACAGTTCCTCTTAATGTGACTAGGTTCCTAATAGTAGTGATAAATAAGTGGTTCCCCAGGATCCCTTCCTCCACCTCCACTACCCCGTGGATCTCCAGCATCACGGCTGCCACCTCGTCCACCACAAGTACCACCACGAGAATTGTCCCATTGAGAACTAGAACTCACCAAAGCAGAGGCCTCGCTCGAAGCTAAGGGATGGGACTTAGAAAGCTCGCGAACAACCCAGAGGAGCCGATAGTATACCTCTTTCAGGGTCAAACTACCAGAACCGGTTAATATTTGAGATTGAGCCGCACCAAATTCACCACGCAACCCTGACAAAAAACACATCACTGCCAATTGCTCCAGCTGAGCCTGCATCTCTTGCACATCCGAAATGATAGGTAACAATGTGTTCAATTCTTCAAATAGGCGTTTGAAGCCTGTATAATAGTCACTAAGAGATTCATCATTCTGATTGGCTCGATACAAATCTTGTGTCTTCGTATATAGGAGGGATAAATCATCGACACCTGAGAACAAAGAGTGAAGGTACTGCATTAATTCCTTGACAGTGGTGCAATGAGTTTCAATATCATCAACCCGAGGATCCAAGGTCCTTTGAATCAGTGAATACAATTGCATATCTTCCCGAATCCACAAATCCTTAGTTGTTTCATCCTACAGACTATCTTGGGTGAGATGGTCTTATTGTGACCTTTCAAGTACATCATAATTTCCTTCTTCCACTAAGGATAGTTGACACTATCACCATCAAGCTTTCGGTCAATAATTTTGGTGTTGGAGGGAATCACCTCAGCCAAAACATTAGTGGAGGTGGTTTCGGAAGCTCCACTCTTACTGCCCGTACCCACAATCTCAGAGTTTTCGTCACCCATAGCCACAAACACAACAAATCACCCTCGAAGGAGGGACAGGATCACCAACAACACGCCAAATGGGTTCAGAATACCGCAAACGACGTAGATTACGCCAACCTGGAACAGAACAACCCCAAAATGACAAGAAATTAGCACAAAAATGTCGAAATCACCTCGTTGGAGACCGCGTCGGACCTCCGCACATCGGAGAACCACCCACCACCTTACTGGCCCTCCCTAGCGCTAGACGACCTCATACTAGCACTCCCTGTCGACTGGAAATGGAAGTTAAGCGGCAGCCACTGGCAATTGCCCTAGATCTGAAAATGCTCTTGTTTGTTTTTTTTAATGTGTGTGGAAAGCTGAGAGAGAGAAAAAAAAATTTAGAATCTAGCTCTTGATACCATGTAATGAGAAAAGAAGAATGAAAAATCGTACCCAATATGAGTGTAGGTATGTATTTATATATGGAAGATAAGCTAGTAGTAAATGGGCTAGCAGTACAACCTAGTACGAATAGTACACAACAGTACAAATTAAAATACGTGCATAATATCTACTATTAACAGTTCATTTCATATAAAATTTTAATTGTTTTTAAAACCTTGAAATTTAAATAAACTTATTTCCTAAATAAAAATAAATAAATTTTCATAGTATTAGTATTTGTAGTAAGTTACATGGATAAAGGTTTTATTAAAATATTAATATAAATGTTGTGGGGTTGACTCAACCAATAGCATCAAATTACATTGACTAAAAACATTTGAGTTCGATTTTTGCATATAATCCTTCCTTGCTAATTCATCCAAGAATGGAATTTTTAGTTTTCTCTGACATTTAGTGTACCCTCATTTTGAAATGGGAAATCCTCTCTTCCCATTTAACTTTTATATATATAAACTTTGATTGAAATTGTCATAGCTGCTCATTTCTTAATTTTGCAAAATCCACATTTTGAAAATTTAATGTTTTCTAATTCTAAATATTAAGGCTATGTTTGGATTGGTGATAAGGAATGAAAAGAAAGGGAATGGAACGTAATGGTGTTTATTATCATTGTTTAGATATTTTAAAAAGGAATAGAATGGAAATGAGTGGACTCCATTCTATCCCCATTCCATCACATGCTATCATTTTGGCTTTACTAACAATTTGGAGGTATAAGATGGAATCAAATTTTATTTTACTAATATAATTATTAAATGTTAATGGTTGCCTCCTGGAGAGAAAAGAACCTAGCTAGGAGGTTTTATGGGTGTGAAAGGTATGGCTCCCCAAAACATTGACTTTTTTGCTTGGTATGATCCACATGCAACAAAAAAGATATGAAAAAGTTATCAATGGATTGTTCAGGAAGAATAACGAATTAAGTGAAATGGTGAAAACACAAAAGGCATAATTGTTAGTGTTAACTTAGAAGCTGGCAGCACAGAATGCAGAATTGTTGGTGTTAAGTGAGACAGTGGAAGCATTGAAGAGTCAAGTAAAGAACTTATATTTGATGCTAGTTTGCATTTTGATCATTGTGGTTGCAAAAATGGCTCATTGGCTGTAAAAAGGTTTAGGGGTTTAGATGTTTAGATGATGTAGTAGTTTCTTGTTAATATGAAATGCTTGTAAAAGAGGCATGTGAATGGCACATGCTTCACTTAAGGGTAATTTGGTCTCAAAAGTAGGCACGTGAGCCGCACGTGATCAGTTCCTTTAGCAATTGACAGAAATTTGGACGGAAGGATTGATTTGCACATCTTGGAAACTTTGGGGATCAAGGTGCTCATTTTTAAACATTAGGGACTAAAGTGTAAATGGGCCTAAGTCCAAGGGTTAAATTGCATTTTTCTCAATATATAATGGAAAACATATTACCAAATTATTATGACAAAAATGCCTTTCTCATCTCTAATCATATTGATACTTAGTTTTTGAAGAGAAAAATAATATTATTTATTTTACCCAAAAAAAGAATATTATTTAATAAATACAATCATTAAATAATATGTGAAAATAATTAAATTATTTTTTAGGTAAAAAAAAATAAAGTTTTGTGTGTTTGAGATAAGGGAATATAAGAACCAAAAAATTATAATTCTTACCTTTTCATTAACTTCTATAAGAATTTCCAAACAAAGGAGTGGAAACTTTTCTTTGTTCCATAAAAATATATTCAAACAATGGTGTGACAATTTTATTCCATTCTATCCCATACATTATAAATTATCCAAACATAGCCTAAATGGCTGACATTTGAATGAAACAATTTCTACTTTTTAATCTTTTTTAGTGGGTTAAGTAAGGGGTGTTCATTGGGTCAGATTGACCGAATGAACCCAAAAATTCAAACCGAATAAATCAAATTAGTTTGGGTTGGTTCAGGTAACCGAGTTGCTCTAGGTTAAACTCGATCAAAATCAAACACCCTTGGTTCAGTTCTGGGGTTCATGATTTTTGTCGAGACCCAATTACCTAATCCGTTGACCTAAACACCCCTTTTCTCTCAAGTGATTCCTAATGCTAATGTTGTGCATTTTGTGACTTAAGTTCACAAATAGGTCCTCAATCCTTTTAGTTTTCATTCAAAGACTTGCTTGTGCCCAAGAGTAGTAGTAGCCTCTACTCTCTGCCCTCCGTTGCTGTTGCTGTGACTGTGGTCATCCAAGTGCAACACCGATGGCCGTGACCTGCAATCACACCGATGAGCTGCTAGATGTGTGATGCGAATTAAAAGTTACAAATCCAAGTGCAGGTTGTTTCAAGTAATAAATTCTCGGGAGTTCGAGGTCGATCCACAGGGAATTGATGAAGAAAAATTCTTTGATGTAAAGTAAATATTGTCATAACAATAAAAGTAATAAAACTTGGTCACAAATAAAAAATACTTACTTGGGTTAGGAGATCCACTCTTGGTAAATAAAATAAGGACAAGATTAATTCTTTTTATAACTCAATTAGAATCCACACATAATGGAGGTTCCAATCGGAAAATACAACGTTCAAAGTTCATTAAAAATTATATACGTAATTATATTATGATTCCTTTAATCATCTATTAACACCACCACTCATACATTCATTGTGCCAAAATCTTGTCTACAACAAATTAAGATCTTCACTTTACAAGGAGGGTTTTTAAATTGATTGAAAACAAAATACAACACATATAATGACCACTTGAAAATATATCATTTAAGCACATGAAAGAAATGAATCTAACCTTATTTCATTACTAAGAGCTTCACCCTTTCACCTAAGTAAAATGAAACTTAGTTACTCATAGACAAAAAGAAAGGAAGAGAGAAGAAGAACAAGAAGAAGAAGAACATGACTTTAATTTAGAACACAAGAAAAACTAAACCAATATAAACAAATAACATAATAGCATGATCTTGGCCTCTAGAACAAAGACTCCTCAAATGATCAGCCAAGGCTCCTTTTTATAGAGGGCTAGGGATACAAAATGATAAGGAGTCTTATTAATGAGTGAGTGGATGAGTGGGTGAATGAGTGAAAAATGCCAAATGACTTTTGATGAGTAGAAAATTATGGAGATTCTTTGTCTCTGAAATCATTCAGTTCTGAAGTCATTGAATGCATCATTTCTTCACCAAGTGGTCTTCATGAAAGTTGTAGGCCTGGATCTTAACTTTCAAATGCCGTTGGTTTGAGCCTAAAACCATTCCTACAACGCAAGATATGGTCTGATTACTACACACTGCTCAAGCCCAGTTTCAGTTCCTCTGTTCTAACTTCCAAGTCCAATATGACCCATTAGACCTCAAAATCTCAAAAGTGTTCTTCATGAAAGTTGTAGATTTGGGTCTTAACTATCAGCCATCAAACTTTCAGCCCATTTAACATCCTATAGCCCGAGCTATGTCATGAACAATATGCATAGGTCAAGCTGTTAGGATCAGCACCCTAGTTCTTGCTTCAACTCCAATTTGAGTTATCCAAATGTGTGATTTGGTCTTTGAGGTCTCATGAAAGTTGTAGGGAATTGTCTTAGATTTCCTACAAGACCAGAATCATATCAACCAGATATTTGAAACTCAAGTTATAGCCAGTTTATTGAATACTATCAAAGAGATAAATTAAGGCTAATTCATGCAATAATTCCTTCAATGATCCAATAAGGTCCAACATCATAAAATGTGTCAAAATCAACTTAATTAAACCTAATTGAATCTTAAAAAACCCAGTGAGAGGATTATAAAATGTATAAAATATATTGTTATCAAATTCCCTCACACTTAACTTTTGCATTCCTTGGCAAAACACATAAGACAAAAATCAGGGAACAAAGAAAAACGACACAGACTCAAAAATTAATAACTTTAAAGGATTCAATAAATCAAGAAGAGCAACCAAACATTCAAGGGTTCAAAACATTCATGAGGTAACATTTCTTCGCATCTCAAACCAACAAGCAAGAAAACTTCAGTTGAAAATAATGAATCAAGAATGATAGATCCTCACAGAATTCACTCTCAATCTCTCGAGTGTTTAAAAGGTAAGTATTAAGAGGACTCTATTCAACTCATGAATAATTGCACTACCATAAGGTTGCTTATCTTCTACTTCTCCGCTACTCAAAAACAACATGCACACAAAAATCAAGAGGATTTTATTCAAGGTTGTAATGGGGCTATGGTAAAGAAGATAAGTAATATGAATATGACACGTTAAATATCAAAGAGAATATAAGAGCATTATGATACAGTTAGAGTGGAGAAGATGTTTGAGAACATTCAGTTTAAATTTTTCAAGGGTTTCTTAGTTCCTTCTCTATTTGCTTCCTTCTCATAAAGGACAATGACCAATATTTGACTAATGTTTTGTTGAAGATCAATGCCAAATTGGTAGGTTGAATTCATTGTTAGGCCTAAACATTCTCCTTCTCTTCCTATTGTTTCCAAGCATTCACTCTTATTTTAGGTATGAATATGATTTAGGTAAGAATATGATTTTTTTTAAGGCACGTTATGAGCTAGAAACAAGGAATGGTCAAATAAGTTCAAAGGGGGTACACAAAGGAAAATATGCAAGGTTGGCTATTGGGTCAAAGTAGCTATTTCAAGAAAAATGCCTCAATCATGTTTATGTATGCATGTGAAAATGTAGCCTAAAAAAGAATCAAAGCAAGTTCTAAAGTAACAATTCCATGAGTGAAAAAAATCACACAAGAAAGAAGAAAATGATATAAATGTTCAATCCATTCATCAATAGGCTCAAGATCTCACAAGGCATAATTCTATCATTCTCAGTCTATCAATTCAACATCCATAATCAAGCATGTGAAATTTAAGAAAGAAGACAATTTATTCAACCATGTCATGATCCCTGAATCCATTTACTACTTCTATACAACATAGTTACTACCCCAATCTAGATGCGTCTCAAAAGTAAAATTACTCCTTACTCTGTCATCCCTAATTAGTTTTGCTATAGGTTTCTAACAATCAGATCAATTAACATACTTCCCATTTTTTTTGTTGAGACTTTAACAAAATCATCAGGGTAAAGAAATCTAGAAACCCCTGAAGGACCTCACCAAAGAGATCATTCACTCAAAAGCTATATACAATGTGGCATATCTTTATACTGCATGTCACCAGTGCAGTCCATCCTTACAAGGCATGGCTTCAGATCTTTACTGTGGCTAGAATTTACACAACCTGTCCAAACTCCTACTTAAAGGCATTCAATCTGAATACAGGTGCATACTCGACACCACCGGCATGACCTGGTGCATAAGAGCTCATACAGTTAAGTACAAGATAATGCTCAGTAGCTGTTTACGTTTCACAGCAAAGACAAAACTCCTTTTTCGGTCCAACAGCGCTACAGAGCCTAGGTTCCAAGAACTGGGAATGTAGCACGTGGCTTTCTACAGAGCATGGCACACGAACCTTATTTACAGACTGACGTGCGAATGTCTCCTCCTGAGTCTATGACAGGACGGGCATTCGCCCGGGGCTCCTAATCTAATTAAAGACCAAGTACAATCGAAGTTTTGCCCCTTTTTTTTAAATATCAATATATAAAGTACCAGGATTAATTTTAACTAAACGACCAGAATTTAAATCACGATACCAATTAAGCATAAATAAGTGACTTAAAATAAAAAATAATAATATATAAGCTGGCGGTAAACCAGCCATGGTTAAAAAAAAAAATATTAACAAGTAGGCAGTATAAACCTACCATGGTAAAAATAATAACAATAATAATAATATTAACAAGTAGGCGGTATAAACCAGCCATTAAATATTAACAAGGATGGGGTATAAACTAGCCACCAAATAAATATTAACAAAAGTGTGGTATAAACTGCCACTAAATAAATTAATAAGCAGATTAAGTAAAAAGTTAGATAGTTAGTAAGTTAGTAAGCAAGAAAATTAAAAGGTTAGTAGGTTAGTAAGTTAGAAAGTTAGAAATAAAATTTAGAAAATAAAATACAAAAAATAAAGTGTAGAATATAAATTATAGAAAATAAAGTGCAAAAAATAAAGTCTGAGAATGTAAAGTACGAGAAAATAAAATGCGAGAAAGTAAATTACAAAAAATAAAGTGTAAAAAGTAAATTACAAAAAATAAAGTGTAGAATGTAAAATACGAGAAAATAAAGTACGAGAAAGTAAAATACAAAAAATAAAGTACAAAAAGTAAATTTAAAATATGAAAATCAAATAGAGGCAGAGCCCCACCAGAGCCGGCGAAGGAGGAAGAAGAGAATAGTCAAGATTGAGATATTACTAGGACATAAAGTAAAAATCAGAGAACCAGCAAGTGATTTTTTTTTTTTTTGCGGTGAGAAAAGAGAAGAAGAAAAATTATTTCATTAATCATTAAGGATTATAGAAGAAGAAGGGAGAGTTTCTCTTACTAAATTAGTACGTTAGTATGTACAAAGAAAAAAATATTAAAAGAATAGAAAATATATATATATATAAATACAAGATCCACAAGGATAAAAAATATATATACAAAATATATATATACAAAATATTTATACAATAAATTTGTTCTTCAAATCAACTCCCCGGCAACGGAGCCAAAAACTTGATGCGAATTAAAAGTTACAAACCCAAGTGCAGGTTGTTTCAAGTAATAAATTTTCGGGAGTTCGAGGTCGATCCATAAGGAATTGATGAAGAAAAATTCTTTAACATAAAGTAAATATTTTGTCATAACAATAAAAGTAATAAAATTTGGTCACAAATAAAAAAAATTACTTGGGTTAGGAGATCCACTCTTGGTAAATAAAATAAGGGCAAGATTAATTCTTTTTATAACTTAATTAGAATCCACACATAATGGAAGTTCCAATCGAAAAATACAACATTCAAAGTTCATTAAAAATTATGTACGTAATTATATTATGATTCCTTTAATCATCTATTAACACCACCAAATGATCAACCAAGGCTCCCTTTTATAGAGGATTAGGGATACAAAATGATAAGGGGGCTGATTAACGAATGGGTGAATAAGTGAGAAATGCCAAATGACTTTTGATGAGTGAAAAATTATGAAGATTCTTTGTCTCCAAAATTATTCAATTCTGAAGTCATTGAATGCGTCATTTCCTCACCAAGATGTCTTCATGAAAGTTGTAGGCCACAACAAGAAAAAGAAGAAGAGTTGAAGTCATTGAATGCGTCATTTCCTCACCAAGATGTCTTCATGAAAGTTATAGGCCAGAAGAAGAAGAAGAAGAAGAAGAAGAAGAAGAAGAAGATGATGATGATGAAAAAGAAGAAGAAGAAGAAGAAGAAGAAGATGAAGATGAAAAAGAAGAAGAAGAAGATGATGATGATGATGATGATCACTTTAATTTAGAACACAAGGAAAACTACAACATTATAAACAAACAACACAATAGCATGATCTTGGCCTCTAGGACCAAGACTCTTCAAATGATCAACTAAGGCTCCCTTTTATAGAGGATTAGGGATACAAAATGATAAGGGGACTGATTAACGAGTGAGTGGATGAGTGGGTGAATAAGTGGGAAATGCCAAATGACTTTTGATGAGTGAAAAATTATGGAGATTCTTTGTCTCTGAAATTATTCAATTCTGAAGTCATTGAATGCGTCATTTCCTCACCAAGATGTCTTCATGAAAGTTGTAGGCCAGAAGAAGAAGAAGAAGAAGAAGATGATGAAAAAGAAGATGAAGATGAAGATGAAAAAGAAGAAGAAGATGAAGATGAAAAAGAAGAAGATGGTGATGATGATGATGATGATGATGATGATGATGACTTTAATTTAGAACACAAGGAAAACTACAACACTATAAACAAACAATACAATAGCATGATCTTGGCCTGTAGGACCAAGACTCTTCAAATGATCAACCAAGACTCCCTTTTATAGAGGATTAGGGATACAAAATGATAAGGGGGCTGATTAACGAGTGAGTGGATGAGTGGGTGAATAAGTGGGAAATGCCAAATGACTTTTGATGAGTGAAAAATTATGGAGATTCTTTGTCTCCGAAATTATTCAATTCTGAAGTCATTGAATGCGTCATTTCCTCACCAAGATGTCTTCATGAAAGTTGTAGGCCTGAATCTTAGCTTTCAAATGCCATTGGTTTGAGCCCAAAACTGTTCCTACAACTCAAGATATAATCTGATTACTGCACACTGCTCAAGCCCAGTTTTAGTTCCTCTGCACTGACTTCCAAGCCCAATATGACCCATTAGACCTCAAAATCTCTGAAAATGTTCTCATGAAACTTGTAGATTTGGATCTTAACTATCAGCCATCAAAATTTTAGCCCATTTAACATCCTATAGCCTGAGCTATGTCATGAACAGTATGCATAGGTCAAGCTGTTAGGATCAGCACCCTAGTTCTTGCTTCAACTCCAATTTAAGTTATCCAAACGTATGATTTGACCTTTAAGGTCTTCATGAAAGTTGTAGGGAATTGTCTCAAATTTCCTACAAGACCAGAATCATATCAACCAGATATTTGAAACTCAAGTTATAGCCAGTTTACTAAACACTGTCAAAGAGATAAATTAAGGCTAATTCATGCAATAATTCCTTCAATGATCCTATAAGGTCCAATATCATAAAATGTCTCAAAACCAACTTAATTAAACCTAATTGAACCTTAAGAAACCCAGTGAGAGGATTATAAAATGTATAAAATATATTGTTATCAATGTGCCGATGTTGAAGAGCTATGATGGCAGGATTTGCAAGCTGCGATGCACCAAAACCGATAAGTTTGTTTTCACTTTGCCTTCTTTTAGTTCTTTATCTTTGTGACTGTAACTCTGTGCTCCGTAACATTTATTTAGTGTTTATGCTAGTTAGGTCGTGTGATTATCCATCCCATTAGTTCAATATATAGTGCTTTAGACTAAGACCTATGCCAATGCTTTTGCTTTAAACTTATTTAAAATTAGTGACTTTTAATGTACAGTGCACACTTTAGGCTAAGACCTTTGTTTAAAACTTTTGAGATTTTTTTTTTCAAAAGATGAAGGACCCGATGACCTAAACCAAACCAACTCATCCAAGGTTGGGTTGGTTGGGATTGAGTTGACTGAAAAAAAAATTTCAAACCTAAACCAAATTAGATTTAATCGGTTTGGATTTTTTTTACCAAACCCAAACTAAATCGACTTGTGAACATTCCTAGGGTTAATGTTGCTTTTGGACTTTGGACTACACGAGTCAAGTGATCTTTGAGCTTCTTTAGTAATTTCCCATTTTTAAAATAAAAGAAATAATTTTCATCATTTTTCAATTTGCAAAAGGAATAACTTTTTATAGTTTTGGCATAGCCAGAATTAGGTGCTAACAGGGTGATAACATTGGGCTTTATTTTTTTAATTTTGTTTTATGACCTCGATAAAATTGAGTATTCACACATGCTATTAATATTTTATAATAAAAGTGAAGCATTATTGTTTTATAACTTGAGGAAACCATTTAATTTATTTATTTGTTCCTTCTCTTTTTGATGTGGAATTCAGTCTATCTTTTTTTTTTTTTTATTTCTATTCTTTACTAATTGAATGTTTGATGTTCTCCATCAAGTTTTCAACGTCATTTAGGAAGTTTTTTTTATAGCTCTAACACATGTTAAAAATTGGATATGATGGAATAAACTATAACGGGGCAAATTGTAACTTTTTAAACCACGAGAAAATGAGGTGATTTTGAGTCAAACCACAAAGGGTTAAATTGTAATTTTAAAAAAATCCCATTCCCGTGAATTGTTATTCAATAATAAATAAAATCAAATAAATAAATTTCATCCAATTAAATCAATTTATCATTTCGACATTTAATCACATAAATAAAGTTTCCTTTTATAGTCCAAATTGAGTATGAGAGGAACAAATCTCGACCATTAAATTTTTTTTTGAATGGTCAAAATTAGAGCAAAAAGTCATATGACATTTTGAAGTAATCATGTAACATTTAAGTAACTCTTAATATTGACCATCTATGTATAATTTTATGATGAAGATTTTCTCCTCTCACCTATCATATATAAACAACTCCTCTAATTAGATATGCCCTCATATATATATATATATAAATAAATTTTAATATACTCTTAGTAATACTTTCAACAATTGTGATTTGATTTGTATTTTATTTTAAAACAATGTTTTGGAAACTAGTTCAACTAGTCCAAACCGGTTGAATCGTGGATTGAACACTCTATCGACTCTAATTCAACCAAAAAATTGGTTGAACAACAAAAAATCGGTGAAAACAAAGAAAACTAGTGAACTAGTTTTTATCAAACCAAGCAATTTTTTAATTAATAAAATTTAACTGATTTTCTTAAAACAAAAACAAAACCAAAATGGTGAACCCTATGTAGCTAAGCCATAAAAAAATAGCAAAGAAAATGAGGAGACTATAGGATGCCTATGCTATATATAAGAGGAGAATTGCACTTCCCTACTTATGGTCAAGCAATTTGGGACTATTTTATATAAAGAGAGAGTTGCAACTCCTTATTTAAGCTCATGCTATGTGGGACTATTTTATGTAAGAAGATAGGAGCACCTTTGTAACACCCTTCGATTTAATGACCACAGCACAATCGTCATTATGTCACGGTCACTAAATTTTGACGTGTTATGATTTTCAAATAACATTTATCCAAATTAAACATTTGTGCATATACCGAAAATATGAGCCACATATTAAATAATATATAAGCCATCATTAGTACATATAGTTCAACAAGCAGAAATCTAAGTACAGTTCATAAGACTAGATAATTAATTTGAAACATACATAGCACGAAGCACTTCACATACCACTCAAAATAAAATACATCAAGTTGGGCTTCAGAATACAGGTAAACTCAAATAACCCCTTACTATAAGTAATGCAGAAGGAAACACAAACCACCTATAAAGACATCCGCACTTAAGGAGTTAGGTACTCCATCGGATCCACTTTGGGATCCTCTCCCGGCTCATCTAAAGATATAAGGACAGGACTGAGTGTGGTCCCACGGGCAAGTGCCCTAGTAGCTGATGCCATGGAATCCTCGTCCTCTCTAGAGGTGTGAATCGAATCACCCCATAGCTCCTGGATAGGCAAGGCGAACTCCAGTTGTACGAAAGTAGTAAGTGTCAAGACAGGATCTCCATCATGGGTCCTCATTACGGTCAAGATCAGGTCTCCAACATATCGTATACGCTGTCTAGTCCAATCGACTCGCCACGGATTGGCACCACCGGTGAACACGATCCTAACAAAACCGATAGAACCCCTTCTTGACGACATTCTCGAAAGCAGGAGATCAATACCCAGTAAAGTCTAGGAAAAATAATCTCGTCCCCTCTACAGTCTTTAACCAAATATCACATAAAACAATAACAGTGCAAGCAAGAGGTGAGATATCCAACTCCATTACCAATTATGGCAGTAAGAAACACAATGAAAGACAGTAACGCCTTTCACATATGACAATAATAAGTACAGGCAGATAACATCATGTCAATATAGGAATATTGCAGAATAATAAACATAATCATATTATCACGAAGATATCACAAGTCAACAAGCATAATTACATTTTCAAATGGCAAGTAATTCAACAATGTACATCACAATATATGAATATTAACTATGCCCTGATAGTATGTATGATGACCATGCATATGCACAATGCGTATGCTGACCATTCTCATGTACGATGTACTCATTTCCTACTTCATGGAGCTAGACTCAAGTTTTCAGAGATGAACGTCCCAGAAGATCTGTCCCCCCTAAATGGATAGTCTACGCCGGGCCACGAAAAGCAATAGTGGTTCGTCAGGATGCCAGTGCATTGCAACAGTGTTCACAACCAGGGGTATAATGTGATAGCATAATCACGAGTGAAACACCGCACCTTGACCCCCTCATAAGGCCTATACAAGGCCCTACTATCCTGTAAGTTCTCGTTCACTCCTAGGCCTAAAATGCCTTAACCATGTAATGCACAATTGCATATCCAGTGGGATTCGCACAATGCCAAATGCATGCATTCACAGAGATTTTCAAACATGCATTTTATAATCATGAGTCAGAGTAGTCATCGATAGATTTAGGTCCCACACGTGGGTCCGCTAACAAAGTCATCACTCATAATCAATTTTGGACATATAATTGTCTCGTAAGGTTTTATCATCGTTCTTTTCTTTGTCCTTAATAGAATTTATTTAGTCGAAAGTCTTATGATTCTCAAAGTCTCACTTACACTCTTAATTCTTGTTCCTCTTACTCAATTAGTCTTTAATTAATACATTATACTTTTAGGCACATTATGAAATTATGCTTAACTTTCTATACCCTTCTTAATAAGTTCCTCTCACATTATTCTTTTTATCTTTATTATTTTAATTATACAAGTTCACCATTAAATTATATACAAAGTTGAATTAGAGTAATTTAAATTGAGATATTCGAGGTTCTTACTTATGACCATGATATTCCTTTGAATAGAAATTATTCTAAGTTTTATGACACAATTCCATTTTTGGATTATTTTCATTTTATGAATTCCTAATAAATTCTAATTGTTCAATATATTTGAGTTTCACTTTGATTTAGTATTCCTTATGAAATTCTTCTCTAGGGGAATTATTTTAATTATTTAGTTCCATATTTTTAAGTTTGGTTATATTCATTTAGAAAATTATTCCAAGTCTCACACATCCTTATTCACTTTCTTAAGTCCAAAGATCCCCTTTAAGTTATCAAATTTGTTTCCTTCCATCTCATTGTTAACCATTTAATCACTTGATTAATTCAATTTCAAAGTTGTAAAAAGTGACATGGTTGAGCCCTAATGAGCTCTTGAGGCCGTGAGCCTCCCTAAAATTAGGAATCCCAATTTTTCTTTCCATTCATTACATGTTACTCCCTTAATTAATTATGTCTTCAACTAGTTACAAATTTTCACCAAGAACACCCCATTTGAGGCTTGAGGCCATGAGCCTCTTAGAAGAGAGCAAGGATTATTTTGCTTCCATTTAAGTTTCCAATCTATACCAATCAAACTAAGAGCACTAATGTACATATAAAATCAACCAATCAACTCAAACAAATTAAAAATAACTCATAGTCATAAAAGTCATGCAACAAAGAGAGTAACCCTAGCAAGGGTTTCTCACAACCAATCACAAAATTAAGTTTTCTACTACTAAGAGAGGTTGAAGAGGATTATCTCCCTCTTACCAAGAGAAGAAAACAAGCAATGAAACTCCCTTGAAGTTCCTTGCAATTTTCGGATTCACACCTCCAAGAACCCTAAAATTACAACTTCATTAAATCAATAAGAAAACTTGAAAAAGAATGGGTCAATGGTCATCAAGAAGACCTTGAACACGAAAATGAAGAGAAAAGGGTGAGGAACCAAGAACCTTACTCAAAAGCTTGAAGCTTGAAGCTTGAAGAAGAAGATGGTGAAGATGAAACCTTTTCAAGAAATCACTAACTAGAGATGTGTTTAGATGATGGAGGAGATTAAAAAAATGTGTTTAGTTAAAAATTTTGTGATGGTTGGGGCTTGAGAGAGGGGCTGGCCGTGAGGCTCCTAGAGAGAAGGAGGAGAGAAAAAAATGAAAGGAAGATAAAGGTAGAGAGAGAAGTTGATAGTAGAAAGTGAAAGGTGCTTTAGGGTTTGAAATTGGAAAGTAATGATTTAATTAATTGAAGTGCAATTTGGGCTCCAAATTGAAGTATTCAGTTGTGTGGTGAGAGGAGAGAATGGAAGGAAAGTGGTCACTTGCTTTTAGGGTTAGCATGTGGGAAATTACAAACAGTAGATATGATTAGACATAAAGTAGATTACATTAGGATAATATAATGTGATTTAGTAATTAAATAATAAGGTGGTTAGGATTTTTACTACAAGTTATTACCCAATGGATAATTATTGTAGTACACAAGTCAGTAATAATTATCCATCGAATAATAAAGCGTACTACAAAATTTTATTTAACAGTGCGTACAGAGATTTTATTTATCAGATAAAACCTCAAAAAACGTAAACTTTGTAAACTGTGCCCTACCTCAGGTTTAGTAAGATCTCCCATTGACGCTTCCACAATTCAAGGTTCACTAGTCTCAGGAAAAACATTTTGTTTTCCCGGCTCCGCTCAGCACGCACGCAAAATGAGGAATATATTAAAATATTTGACGTTTCAAGAAAAATCCTGAAAAATTACTAAAAATCTCAAATATTATAAAACGACTATTTATGATGAATGAGATAACTTTTGGGATGTTATAACTTTTCCCTTCAAAAAAAATTTTGTCCTCGAAATTTGATCTATCTTAGAATACACGTGGATATGGTTCCTTATAGAATGTTTCGAGATCTTCAGCATAATCCCCATGGCTAACTTTGAGTTTTTGTGTAGAGTAATTCTCTTCATATGCTTTCAATTGTCTTGACGCACACACTACTACTCCTCCTACCTGCACAAGCTCATGTTTCAAAATCTAACGCAAGGCATCAATGGGTATCTCAAAATGTTTGTTGAGATTAGGCAGAATCATCACTGGTAAAGTAGTTGAGTGTTTCTTCAACCCTTGAAAATTTCTCCTATATGCATCGGTCCACACAAAATTTGACTCTCTCGTATGAGTTAGATGTGATGTCTTGCCACATTAGAAAAAATCTACGACGAGTCTCCCGTATGGACTAACTAGTCCTATATAGATACGAATCTTCATTATGATCATTGGTCTTTCTCATTGAAGAACTACTTCGACTTTCGACGGATCCATAGCAACTCCTTCCTTTGAGATCACGTGACCTGAAAGTTGAATTGTCTCGAACCAGAATTCGCACTTGGACAATGTCATACATATCTTCTTCTCCTTCTTCAAGATTTGAAGAATCACAACGAAAGGTTTGGTACGCTCCCTCGAACGTTAAGAATAGATCAGAATGTCGCCATCAAAGACAACGACAAATCTGTTTTCAACAGAGAAGAGGATCCTATTCATGAAATCAATAAACGTTACTGATGTGTTCGTTACACGAAACGACGCTACCAAACACTTGTAGTGCCCATAACGTGTCCGAAAAGCCATCTTGAAAACATTACTCTACCTTCAAACGAACTTGATGATAATCCAGAACACAAGCTGATCTTGGAGAAAACAGCGGCATCCTTCAATTGATTTGTCAAACCATCTTTCCTTGGTCCAAACAAAATGTCTCCTAGGATAAGTCCTCACTTATTTGTGCTGCACTTGGCACAATGTTAGGGTTCAAATTCGGGAACACATTTCCTCAGTCTAAGTATACTAGAAACATTATAATGGTCAGAAAGAAAAGTAGGGAAGTCACTTGGTTTACCACTGGACCCGTCCAGTGAAGAATATAATATGGTCCAATAAAACCTAGGAACGAGTTTTCGTGGATTCAAATCTAGGAAATTTCGGTCTCAAGAGACATTAAGTTTCGGTTAGAACAGAATGACAAGACATGGTTAGAAAATAATCAATCCCCTTTCTGAGATCAAGCCTATTCATAAAGGAAGTAGATAATTGAATTGGAAAAAGGGTTCCAATTTATAACAGCAATAGGATAGTCTTTTAAACAAACTTGTGTAATGAGAGCAGGCTTATAAACCAGAACAGTAACATTCAGGTCGAAAGGAAGTAAATACACAGACAACCCAATCTAAAAAATAAACTCTTAAATTTTCGTTGGAATATTTTCAACAGGATATGGTTGGAAGATAATCAATCACTTTTCCAATATTACATCTAATTTGTAAAAGAAGTAAACAAATCAGATAAACAGAAAGATTCAGCCCTTAACAGGTCATAGAAATGATTTAAACAACTTGGCTACCATCAACAAGTTCTTAGCAGCAGATACAGAAATAACTTCGTCAAAAAGTGACGAAGATACAAATGATCCTAATAGACTCATACAATCATATGTCATAAGGAAATGAGTTATCCCCAGAATTATACGATGAAATCACAGGGTTATCCATTGTAGCACAGTCCCCTTCTTCATTTCGGTTTTCAATCTGGGTGGAGGAATTAACTCTCCCTTGTTCGTGAGATTTTGAGGGGCATACATCTCCGACGTAAGGCTTCATCCTTTGTGAAGTACATTTCCTAGCCATATGTCCTAGCTCTCTGCATTTGAAACAAATTATCCCCTTGATTGCACATGGAGGCGTCGTCCTATGCAAAGCACAATCCCTTGCCATGTGTCCTTGTTTTCCGCACTTGAAACAAATTATTCCTTCGATCGTACAATGCCTTGTTAAATGGTCTTTTCGCACTTCTTACATTTCGATAAAGGTACCGGTTTGGATTTACTACCACTTGCATCCCTTTTATACGTTTGTTGTTACTGTTGTCTCTTCGGTTGTCGCAAATACAGTTTTCGTTTAAACTGATTGATCATTCTTTTATTCCTCCTTTGGAACTTAGGTAGTTTAGAGTTACCTAAAAACTAATTTTCTCCTAACAAATTCTAAACCTCGACGTCCAATTCCTGTTGTTGTGCGGCCCTCTGATTCGGTTGTACTATTACTTCGGCCATTCCTTGCATCGCTTTCACAGTCGCAGTCATCCCTACATTGTTGCGTTCCGTATTTCTATGTGTACGTCTACCGCGTGCCATTGCCTTTCCTTCGAAACAGACAGTCAAGAAAGATGGAGACAAGAAGCAATCATTTCAAACAACGTCTTACGTGCCATTGCCTTTCCTTGAATCTAGATAATCAAGAAAGACTTTTGGAGACATTGCCCAGCAATCATTTCAAACAATATTGTCTCATTTCAGAAATCAAACACAAGAAGTCACACAAAACAACAATGGTGAAGAATGCAAACAAATCCTAAACAAGTTTAGCCATACCGGCTGAGCTTCTCACTAAAGGAACTTCTATTCGCTTAATACGCCTAGGTGAAGTCATAGTTTCCCGTCCACACAGAACATTACATATTGAGTGGGCCAATACTCAATATCATTTAACTATGCAACAGTAGCTACCAATATTCAACCTATGACAAGCTATGTTTTCCCCTCCCAAACATCTCAATTAAGAGACAAGGAAATACATAACATACAAAGAAACTTCTAACATGTCTAAGCACAGTCAGTCCATACCTCAGCTCAACAGGATAAACTGAGTTCTGATACCACCTAATGTAACACCCCTCGATTTAATAACCATGGCATAATCGTCATTATGCCACGGTCACTAAATTTTGGAGTGTTACAATTTTCAAGTAACATTTATCCAAATTAAACATTTGTGCATATACTGAAAATATGAGCCACGGATGAAATAATACATAAGTCATCATTAGTACATATAGTTCAACAAGCCGAAATCTAAATACAGTTCATAGGACTAGATAATTAATTTGAAACATACATAGCGCAAAGCACTTCACATACCGCTCAAAATAAAATACATCAAGTTGGGCTTCAGAATACAGGTAAACTCAAATTACCCCTTAATATAAGTAATACAAAAGGAAACACAAACTACCCATAAAGACATCCGCATTTAAGGAGTTAGGTACTCCATCGGATCCACTTCAGGATCCTCTCCTGGATCGTCTGAAGATATAAGGACAAGACCGAGTGCGGTCCTACGGACAAGTGCCCTAGCAGCTGATGCCATGGAATCCTCGTCCTCTCTAGGGGTGTGAATCGGATCACCCCATAGCTCCTGGATAGGCAAGGCAAACTCCAGATGTACGAAAGTAGTAAGTGTCAGGACAGGATCTCCATTGCGGGTCCTTCTTATGGTCAAGATAAGGTCTCCAACATATCGTATACGCTGTCCAGTCCAGTCGACTCGCCATGCATTGGCGCCACCGGTGAACATGATCCTAACGAAACCGATAGAACCCCTTCTTGATGACATCCTCGAAAGCAGGAGATCAATACCTAGTAAAGTCTAGGAAAAACAATCTCGTCCCCTCTACAGTCTTTAACCAAATATCACATAAAACAATAACAGTGCAAGCAAAAGGTGAGATATCCAACTCCATTACCAATTATAGCAGTAAGAAACACAATAAAAGACAGTAACGCCTTTCACATATGACAATATTAAGTACAGGCAGATAACATCATGTCAATACAGGAATATTGCAGAATAATAAACATAATCATATTATCACGGAGATATCACAAGTCAACAAGCATAATTACATTTTCAATCAGCAAGTAATTCAACAATATACATCACAATATATGAATATTAACTATGCCCTGACAGTATGTATGATGATCATGCATATGCACAATATGTATGCTGACCATTCTCATGTACGATGTACTCATTTCCTACTCCATAGAACTAGACTCAAGTTTTCAGAGATGAACATCCCAGAAGATCTGTCCCCCCTAAATAGACAGTCTGCGCTGGGTCACAAAAGTAATAGTGGTTCGTCAGGTTGCCAATGCGTTGCAACAGTGTTCACGGCCAGGGGTATAATGTGATAGCATAATCACGAGTGAAACATCGCGCCCTGACCCCCTCATAAGGCCTATACAAGGCCCCACTATCCTGTAAGTTCTCGTTCACTCCTAGGCCTAAAATACCATAACCATGTAATGCACAATTGCATATCCAGTGGGATTCGCACAATGCCAAATGCATGCATTCACAGAGATTTTCAAACATGCATTTTATAATCATGAGTCAAAGTAGTCATCGATAGATTTAGGTCCCACACGTGGGCCCGCTAACAAAGTCACCACTCATAATCAATTTTGGACATATAATTGTCTCGTAAGGTTTTATCATTGTTCTTTTCTTTGTCCTTAATAGAATTTATTTAGTTGAAAGTCTTATGATTCTCAAAGTCTCACTTGCACTCTTAATTCTTGTTCCTCTTACTCAGTTAGTCCTTAATTAATACATTATAATTTTAGGCACATTATGAAATTACGCTTAACTTTCTATACCCTTCTTAATAAGTTCCTCTCACATTATTCTTTTTATCTTTATTATTTTAATTATACAAGTTCACCATTAAATTATAGACAAAGTTGCATTAGAGTAATTTAAATTGAGATATTCGAGGTTCTTACTTATGACCATGATCTTCCTTTGAATAGAAATTATTCTAAGTTTTATGACACAATTCCATTTTTGGATTATTTTCATTTTATGAATTCTTAATAAATTCTAATTGTTCAATATATTTGAGTTTCACTTTGATTTAGTATTCCGTATGAAATTCTTCTCTAGGGGAATTATTTTAATTATTTAGTTCCATATTTTTAAGTTTGGTTATATTCATTTAGAAAATTATTCCAAGTCTCACACATCCTTATTCACTTTCTTAAGTCCAAAGATCCCCTTTAAGTTATCAAATTTGTTTCCTTCCATCTCATTATTAACCATTTAATCACTTGATTAATTCAATTTCAAAGTTGTAAATAGTTACATGGTTGAGCCCTAATGAGCTCTTGAGGCCGTGAGCCTCCCTAAAATTAGGAATCCCAATTTTTCTTTCCATTCATTACATGTTACTCCCTTAATTAATTATGTCTTCAACTAGTTACAAATTTTCACCAAGAACACCCCATTTGAGGCTTGAGGCCGTGAGCCTCTTAGAAGAGAGCAAGGATTATATTTCTTCCATTTAAGTTTCCAATCCATACCAATCAAACCAAGAGCACCAATGTACATATAAAATCAACCAATTAACTCAAACAAATTAAAAATAACTCATAGTCATGAAAGTCATGTAACAAAGAGAGTAACCCTAGCAAGGGTTACTCACAACCAATTACAAAATCAAGTTTCCTACTACCAAGAGAGGTTAAAGAGGATTATCTCCCTCTTACCAAGAGAAGAAAACAAGCAATGGAACTCCCTTGAAGCTCCTTGCAATTTTCGGATTCATACCTCCAAGAACCCTAAAATTACAACTTCATTAAATCAACAAGAAAACTTGAAAAAGAATGGATCAATGGCCATCAAGAAGACCTTGAACACGAAAATGAAGAGAAAAGGGTGAGGAACTAAGAACCTTACCCAAAAGCTTGAAACTTGAAGCTTGAAGCTTGAAGCTTGAAGCTTGAATAAGAAGATGGTGAAGATGAAACCTTTTCAAGAAATCACCAACTAGAGATGTGTTTAGATGATGGAGGAGATTAAGAAAATGTGTTTAGTTGAAAATTTTGTGATGGTTGGTGCTTGAGAGAGGGGCTGGCCATGAGGCTCCTAGAGAGAAGGAGGAGAGAAAAAAAAAATGAAAGGAAGATGAAGGTAGAGAGAGAAGTTGATAGTAGAAAGTGAAAGGTGCTTTAGGGTTTGAAATTGGAAAGTAATGATTTAATTAATTGAAGTACAATTTGGGTTCCAAATTGAAGTATTCAGTCGTGTGGTGAGAGGAGAGAATGGAGGGAAAGTGGTCACTTGCTTTTAGGGTTAGCATGTGGGAAATTACAAAAGGTAGATATGATTAGACATAAAGTAAATTACATTAGGATAAGATAATGTGATTTAGTAATTAAATAATAAGGTGGTTAGGATTTTTACTACAAGCTATTACCCAATGGATAATTGTTGTAGTACATAAGCCAGTAATAATTATCCATCAAATAATAGAGTGTACTGCAAAATTTTATTTAACAGTGCGTACAGAAATTTTATTTATCAGATAAAACCTCAAAAAACGTAAACTTTATAAACTGTGCCCAGCCTCGGGTTTAGTAAGATCCCCCGTCGACGCTTCCACAGTTCAAGGTTTACCAGCCTCAGGGAAAACATTTCGTTTTTCCGGCTTCGCTCAGTGCACACGTAAAATGAAGAATATATTAAAATATTTGACATTTCAGAAAAAATTCTGAAAAATTCCTAAAAATCTCAAATACTATAAAATGACTATTTATGATGAATAAGATAATTTTGAGATGTTACAACCTTTCTCATTACTTTAACAAATATTGGACTTGTTACATCCAACATTTCATTTTTTTTCAAAGCATTTACAATTTCTTTTTAAACATAGTAATATATTACTCTTCTTTTGTGAATAAAATTAATATTAAAAGTTGAAACTTGATATTAGAAGTATGAACTTGATTTGCTTGATATATATATATATATATAGAGAGAGAGAGAGAGCGAATCTGGTGAGATGAATGTTTATTGTAAGAGGTGAGAAGATTGAATCTTGACTATTAGATCTTACATGAATGGTCAAGATTTGAATATAAATGTATATGACTTTTTTAAGTGGTCACATGACCTTGAAATAACTTTTAATCTTGACCATCTATGTATAGTTGTATGGTCAAAATTTACTTTTTTCATCTTCTCATAATAAAAATTTCTCTCAGTAAATATGTTCCCGTATTGGGAGCGTAAATTTGCTACGTATCTTGTATTTATTCAAAAGAACAATGTAACGTAAACAATGCCGACGCTCAAGGGTCACTCAACCAAAGCACAAGCATTAGGCCTCCCCTTTTATAAGGCTTTATTGTTTCTAATGTTGTACTTAATTATAATTTTAGAGTAAATTACATATTAGCCCTCCTAAAGTTTAACTTATTTTCACTTTTCATATATAAATTTCATTTTCTAATATATAAACTCCCTAAACTATAGTAAAAAAGTGTAAACCAATATTTTTAGTTAAATTTAATAGTGACAGTCTGCACGCGTTTGAAAGTTGAGTGTTTGAGGATTACATCAAAAGAGATCTCAAGTTTCTCACATGTAGACTTCTATTGTTAAAATTGACAAAAAAAAACATAGGTTTACACTTTTTACCATAGTTTGAGGGATATGTATTACAAAATAAAATTCATGCATGACAAGTGAAAATGGACAAAATGTCAAGGGTAATATGTAATTTACTTTATGTTTTATATATTTTTAGAAAGATTATATTTTTTAGTGGTAAATGTATAACTTATTATAAAATCACTTATAATAGTAATTAATTAATACAATTAATAAAAGGCCACACATTTTTTTACTCTCTTTGCTTAATGCCTAGTTAAGTTCTTTCATTATCTTTTTATATCTTCCTATTAGTCAATCACTTAATATTTATCATCTACAAAATTGATTCTTTTCTCTCTTGTTTATCTATCTCAATAAATTCTTTTTCATTTATGTTGAATACCTAATAGTTTTTCATTGGTCAACTTTTCCTATAAAGTTAGTTTTTTAATTTTTAACATTAATTCCCTCTTTTTGTATTTCTAACAATTAATTTTATGCCTTCATTGTCAATAACATATTCACTCATTATAGAATTTGGGTTTAGGCCATTATACATGTAGAGTTATCCCTAAACGTAAACCATGAAACTTTTATGCTGAACTTTGCAATAATAATGCAAATAAAGAATGAGTCCTAATTTTTAACGAAGGGTTTTATTGTTAAATATATAAAACCAACCTTTTTTTTTAATCTAACAACTTAAAATTTTAGAAGACTTAATCTTTAATATGATATCAAAGCCTTTATGATTAAGAGGCCGATCCTTGCCACCTTTACTCCCATAAATAAAGTTGAATTTTGGCACATGATAAAATGTGTATGTACATTTTATACATTTCAAGCCCAAAAGACTCTTGAATGAGGGTCATTTTAGAGATGTGAAACTAATCTTGTGCATTTACCTATTAACTTAAACTTTTAAGAGAATTTTTCTTTTATACTTTATCCAGCCAATAATCATAACCTTTTGATAGAATCAAGAGGGCGTGGATTGGTTGTTTGAGTTCAATGACATATTTTATAAAATAAAAATGCAAATGCAATGCAAACAAATAATATGGATGAATCAAATTAAAAAGAGACAAGGATGAAGAACGTGCACACATGGTTTATCTTGATTATGTCCCCATGACACACGTTTAGTTTCCAAGTAACCACTTGAGATTTTTTTCTCTAGTTTTAGTGAGGTTTTTGCTTACAAGGACACAACAAACCTTCCTCTACTTCTATCCCCAAAAGTAGAGTAACAGTAGTGTTTTTACTTTGTAGGATATTATAAGAAACCTCCTTCAACTTATAACCAAAGAAAAGTCTCAAGAATAAAATCCTGAATGTTATCTCAAGCTCTCTTCCTTAATTTGACTAGAAACTTCAATTCTCAATCTCAAATACACTTATAGATGAGATATAATGATTCTCAAAAACATGTTAACATGAGAAAATAAGAAAGTCTATTCACAAGGAGGATGAAGAACAAAGGTGTTTGCTAGTATGAAGTAGTTGTTGATAATCTTCAATCAAGTCCCTCTCTTAAATACATGTTCTTCTTTCTTTTTGTAGTGAAAATGTTTTCCTTGATTTTCACTAACTATTAAAGTGATTGGATCCAAGAAAATAAGTATTTAGAGCTTTAGGTATAAATCAATATGCAAATATAATTAATTACTCCTTTTGTCCAATAGTCGCCATTTTAGTTGTTCCTTTCTTGAGCATACATTAGTTGCTTGTTTACTACTAGTAGTTGATCTAATAGTTTCTCTTCTTCTATGGTGTACTATGGAAGCTCATCATTCTTTTCATTTTGAAATTTGTCTTTCTTATTAAATCTTGGAGCCTAATAATGAGATAAATACTTTTCTTAGTTATCATAATCATTCAAATTATAATCAACTAATGAACTTAATTAAGGAGACTTTCAACAAATTTGAGTAGTTTCATTGAATAATTAACCACACATATAAAAGGAAACTTCAATCTTGGCACATAATCACAATTTTTATTATCACTACTTATAATCAATAAAGGATCAAGCTCTTCTAAAGTGGGGCCCTTACTTTAAACAATAAAGTGAATTAATCTAGACAATTGAAAAAAAAAATGGTTAAGATGATGAGACTTTATTATCAAATTATTATTGAATTAATAAAGAGTAAACTCTCAAATTCATCTATGAGAATTTAGGCATTAGACACATTAGTCCTTGAGAAATTAAAATTCAACCCAAGGTCCCCGACAACCATGAATGTCAACCATGTTAGTCCCTCTATTAACATGCTTCTGTTAGACTTAACAGAATCACCCATGAAGCACGATGAGTGTGTGATGTGGCATACAACTTTCCTACCTGGAATTATATTTTTTCAGGTTAGTTTGAATTAGTTTTCCACATTGGACATTCAAGGCTGACTTTGAATTAGTTTTTTGGTGAGCTACCTCCAAGGCTCCAACCCCACAAATCGACCACCCACAACCTTGCCTAGAGCCAATGCTTAAGCCAAACATGCCACAATAAATAGAATCAACAAGACCAAAAACCACAGGTTCTAGGGACAAAATCTTTTTCTCAATCCCTCTATTCTATTTTCTTCCTCTTCCCACACATGAGAAGAACCAACCAAGAACCTAACCACTAGACTAGAGACATCCCACCTTTGTGTTATGGTCACATTTGTAACTTCTTAAACCATAACCACCATATTGTTTAGGCAACCACCAAGCACTAAGATCCATCGTGCCAAAAAATAAAACCACCATGGTCCCAAAATTTCCCATGTACCTGATAACTCTACAAAAGTAGAGTTAAATGATCACCAATTGTGTTAATTTGTGTTAGTCTCCTCATATTTTCTTGATATATTGAGCTTGAAGTTGATTGTAGGAGCTATAATGGAGTTAAAACCTACTGAGCACTCTTTTGATCAATATTAACAAGTTTTAATGAAATGTTTTTGGAATTAGTACTCACTTGATTTTCATGCTTGATAGGTGGTTGAATTCCATGATTCATAAAGAGTTAGAAGAATGGAGATAAAGCTCTGAAGAAGAGAATTGGAGAAAATGAAGAGTGTGAAAGCTCAAGAAAGATCATTGAATTGAGGGAACAATATAAGGTACCTAAGAAGACAAGTATTAGTTGCAATTTGATGAAGAAAAAAAATGTTTGAATGGAAGCCATATACTATGCCTCAGCCTCCTAAACTATGCCCAGGCATAGTATATCAGTTTGGGAAGCACCTTCGCAGGAGGCCGCGGCACACTTCCAAGATGCCGCAACATCTTGTTAAAATTCTGCTACGTCATTTTGGCTCCAAAAAGAGGATTTTTTAATGAGGTAGGGCATACATTTCGAGGTGGATTCATTCCCCAACACTCTCTTGACATTCTCTGAGCCTGGGCAGCCATGGATGACCTGAAGAAACCTAGGAAAACTTGATTTGGAGTTTGGGCAACAAAGAAATTCTTGAAGATTTACTTGCGTTCCACCATTGGAGCTAGCTTATTCTTCATTTTTTTCATCATTTCCCTTGGGTTTCTTTTGGGGTTTTCTCAGTCTCTGTGTTTTGGCTTTGATGGATGTAATATTTGGTTTGATTGATTATCCCCGAATGTTGAACATGAGCTAAATTTGTTTTTAGGATTGTAACTCCTATTGATATATAATTTGGATTATTAAATGTTTGTTTACCCATTTCAATGTTATGAGAAGTTTTTATCATTCTTATGCTTCATGTTATTGATTAATTGGCCACCAATTGGTAGATGTTTGGATTTGATTTGAACTTAGGAAAGGGAAATTGAACCTAGAACTAGAATGGGTGACACTTGAACTTGCAACTCTAGGGTTGAACTTGGGAGTTTTGTTCTAAGGCATAGGGATATGCTTAGAACCATGTGTAATCTTGAATAGAACTTGTTCGATATAATGCTTCTTTGTTAATTGATTCTAATATAGATATTATGTGTTGATTAAGAAGGAAATGACATATCGCCATTGGGAGAGGGGTATGTTTACACTAGACTTCTAGATTAATTCTTCAAGTAACATTGAGTGGGCTAATGGGTATGATGTAAACTAAGTGAAATATCAAGAAGGGTTACAATCCTAGGTTTTTACCATTGTGGGAATTTGATATCTAGTCAATTTCATTACGTGCTTATTTTTTATTTCAAGTTAGGTTACTCTAAGTTTTATTTTTTACACATCAATTTATTGTTGTTTGGATATTAGTAAGGCTTTCTATACTAATATTTAGTTGGAAAATTAGTTCTAGTCCTCATGGGTTCGACTCATACTTTTCACTTTATTACTTGAGCGACATGTATACTTGTGCAAAGCATCTGATCAGTACTTTATACTATAACAGTCATCATCTTAAATCAAGCCCACCACAAAATCCCCTTGCAACCCTAAAACTGCACCAACGACAACCCATCGAACCACAGTATGTGTAGCTTATATGTTCTCAACCTAAACAGCCCTTGCAATGTCCTTACAAACCACAACCTCCAGCCCCATAGCCGAGTCACAAACATACTAGAAAAAGAGCTTTATGAACCTCCTTTCAAACCATGGACACAACCCCTCTCAACCCACAGTGCAAGCAAAATTCACCATGAAACTTTCCTTCCTCTATTTTTCCACCACCTAGTTGACCTCTATCGTGTTGATAAGTGTTGGGAGAAATTCTAGGTTCAAAAAAATTAAAGAAGTCATTTATGAAAATAAAGGGGGGGAAGAAAAAAAGGGAAGAATGATTTTGCATTTGGAATTCATGGTGCTTTGTTTTTGGGGTGAAAGAGAAGAAGAAGAAGGCAGGGGAAGAAGGATTTGGGAATTTTTAGAACGACTTCATTATTTTAAAGCCAACAAAAAATATAATTGCGGTGGGAAAATTGTGTGCCACACCACACATTTAACGTGCCACGGGGGTGATTTTGTTAAGTTTAACAGAGACACATTAATGGAGGGACTAATGTGGTTGATATTTGTGGTTGTTAGGGACCTTGGGTTGAATTTTAATTTCTCAAGTACTAATGTGTCAGGCGCCTAAAATTTCAGGGACAAATTTATGGGTTTACTCTTTAATAAAAGTTTGAAACCTTATTTTGGTGCCTAACATTTGGTTTCATTCCCACTTTAGTCCTTGGCATTTTATATTTCTCACTTTAGTCCATGACATTTATGAACTCACTTAAATTTAGTCCCACTATCTATATATTATCTAATAAACGAAGATGTTGATGTGTCATTGCTAGAGATAATATGACATTGTAATATGCAAACGTGGCATTTCAAATGCAGATGACTAGATAAATACATCTAAAACTCATCCAAAACCTAGAACCCACTAAAAATTAACCTAAATTAGCAAAACCCTCTCATCTGCTACAATAGAACGCAATGCAGCCTTATACATTTGCTATGAATAAGCAGAGAAAAACTAGTTGCTCCTAGTACCACTTGTTGTGAAAATCAACAAGTGTACCGAATTGTAAAAGTAATAAAAAGTGAGCAAAAGTATCATCCCACAAGGATTAAGTTATTAATTACTAAATTCACTGAAAGTGACACTATTTAAGCTAATAAAGAAAAAGAGTTCTTGCAAATTTAATTAAAAAAAGAATATAACTGCAAAATAATAAATCAAAGGGGTGAAAAACAATGGTATTAAAAGCGTTAAAGTTCAGACTTCACTTGAACTCTTTAAATGCACATTTAAATATTGGTTTAATTATGTTTTATTTCAATGATTTATGGTCAATTCCTAAATTAATTAATACCCAATTCCTTAGTATATTAATCCTCTTACACTATTTGAAATTAACTAATCCCTTAGTCTAACCTAAAATAAAAAGACATTATCAGGAACGAGGAAATTAAAAGAAAGACCACATAACTCACAACGTCTATTCCTAGTGATTGCAAAAATTATGGTATTTATCACATGTTCTAGGTTCATGCAAATTTTTTCAAATCACACATTAACCGAAAAGATCATTTCCAAATTGATCAGGTTTAGAAAAACATTAAGAAAAGAGATAAACAAGTGAATCATAAAAAAGAAATATAAATTAAACCCATAAAAGAAGTTATATCATCAAATTTCAAGATCCATCATCCCCCTAACAAGGAAAAATTAGTTACACATGGAAAAAGAAGAACACAAAGAGAAGAACATGACAAACTCCATTGTAGAAAGGTAGAAAGGTTGAAGAAAATCTCTAATATTCAAGCCTAATTGGGCCCACACCACATTAGGATTTGTGCCTCTTGACGGTTACTTCATTTTGTCCAAGTCTATGAGAGTTTGGCGTAACTTTTCTATTTAAAAAGAATTCAGCGTGTTCTGTTACGCATTCAGCGTTCAGTTTCCAAGACTCAGGTGCTGGATTTCTAAAATCACAGTGCAGTATTCACAACCAGCGCTCAAACGCTGATTGTCTAGTGCTCAGGCACTAACTCACTTAAGTGGAACTCTCCAGCGCGCATTTGCGTGCTCAATTCTGTGGATACCAAATAAGCGCTCAAGCTTGCTCGGTGTCTGTATTAAATTCTTTCTTTTCTTCCTTGTTCAAGCATCCAATATTCTCCATGTGCAATTACCTAACAAAAACACATAAAAATACGTAATAAGAACAAAATTTAAATAATAAAAACATAACAAAACTTGAGAACAAAACTAAATCAAAAAGATTAAAAGAATATGAAAACCCAAGATTTTGAATCGTAAAAATATGATTTTTTGCAAGTTCATTACTCCCCCAAACTTAAGCTTTTGCTTGTCCTCAAGTAAAAAGAAAAAGAAAAACAACATAAAAGACTAAACAAATAAAAACTCAAAACACAAAAACTCAAACATAGCAATATCGGGTAGTGAATATCATACATATCCTCAAAAACTGCTTCACTATTTAATTTCAAAGTATCACACATGAACAATCCAATTTTCACATCGTCTCTTACATGCAACTCTTATGCAAAAATGACTTCCTAAAAATATGAATGAAAGACCCAATCTCCTCAAAAAGTATAAGCTCAGATAGGTTTATAAAACTATAAATGCACATCAAACCCACTTCTGTAGGGTTGTTCTTCATCTCTCTCTCTACTAATGTAAACAACACATAACCAAGGATCAAAAGGGACTTTACAAAGCTTGTAATGTAAGGCCAAGGGTAAAGGTTAAGAAAGAAGTAGTAGGATAATGAAAATAAAAGTTGAGATACAAAATCATGTAAATTTCACAATCCAAGCCTCAAAATACTTAATAAGTGCAAAGCGGAGCATAAGAAATAACACAACATTCACTTTTTTTTTTGGCGACAATCTCCACCTCCAAACTTATTTCTTTACAAAACATTAGGTGGACTTCCTCTTTTTTTTTTTCAGCTCCACAAAACTTTATGCACAAAAATAACAAAAGCTTGAATAATAAAATAATACAAGATATGCACTCAACAAATGTTATGTAAGAGAGGAAATGTATTTTTTTATGTGTGTATGGGAAAAAGAAAATGTGGGTAAAGAAAAGAAATAAAGGCCAAACAATAACAAGGCCACAACAGGGACCTAAGGATATACTGTGTATACAGGTTGGCTTGAAAGGCTCAAACGGTCCAAAAAAGGCTCTTATAATTTCCTTAATCATGCATTCTCTAGGATTTCGCCTCAAGAGAGAATCAAACAACTTTTAGATACAAATCATCTACACAAATGCAATCCCATAAACTCTCTTTAAGCTTGACATGCAATTAAATTCCAAGGTCTATCAATCATAAAGATGAGAAGAACATCTATACACAATTGAAACAATAAAGATAAATGTAACTCATAGATTCTCATGTGCTATCCCAAGAAAAAAAATAGATCAATCCACAATTTATGCAATCATTGGATACTCAATTTAATGCACCGGTATGCATAGAATGATTCAAAACACAATAGGGTGTTGATGACAAAATAAAATAAAAAAGAATAAATAAATGAATGCAAAAATTAAAAGTTAAAGGAAAGAGAAGAAAATTCTTTTTGGTGGCTGACAGCTATATACATCCCCCTACAAAGGCTCGAATACGAGAAGGCACCTAAGTCGACTCAACATTACCTTCAAAACAAAAACAAAAAAAAAAAATAAGAAATAACAAAATAAAAATAAAAATAAAAATAAAAGAGTAAAAAGAAAGAAAATTTGGTTTGCCTCCCAAAAAGTGTTTATTTAATATCATTAGCTCGACGTTGCCTTTTATTATTATGGTGGCTTGAAGCAGGACAAATAGGATGACACATTTCTTTTGTCAGATCTTTGCCTCCATACTCGGTCATTGGCCTTGGAATTAATCTGAAATAAATCAGTGGAAGCTAGAGGATCTCTTTCAATTCCATCAATTTTTGAGAGAGGAGGACCTTTCTCCTTTTCATCAATAATCTTGGAAATGGAAAGATCAGCATTGATTGATGATGAAGGGCTCTTACTAGCCAAATCTTGTAGAGAAAATGTTGAATGCATTTGACAAGGGCACAGAGATCTGATGTCAATGCAAATTTATAAAAAATGTCAATAGTCACCTGATCATCATCCATCCTCAAAATGAGCTCTTCTCTACGTGCATCAATTAACGCCCCTAAAGTAGCTAAGAACTGTCTTCCAAGAATCAGAGGAATATTAGCATCTTCATCTATATCTAGAATTACAAAATCAGCTGAGAAAATAAATTTGTCTACCTTTACTAACAAATCTTCAACTATATACTATATGGATGTTTGATTGATCGATCAGCTAATTGAAGAGACATTGTAGTTGGCTTCACTTTATCAATCCCAAGCTTGTGGAGAATTGACAATGGCATTAAATTTATGCTAGCCCCTAAGTCACATAGAGCATTCTCAATAGTAAGCTTGCCAAAAGTGCAAGGAATGGTGAATCTATCTGGATCTTTCAATTTAGGTGGTAGTTTCTTCTGCATTATAGCACTGCACTCTTGATTGATGTAATATTTGGTTTGATTGATTATCCCCAAATGTTGAACATGAGCTAAATTTGTTTTTAGGATTGTAACTCCTATTGATATATAATTTGGATTATTAAATGTTTGTTTACCTATTTCAATGTTATGAGAAGTTTTTATCCATTCTTATGCTTCATGTTATTGATTAATTGGCCACCAATTGGTAGATATTTGGATTTGATTTGAACTTAGGAAAGGGAAATTGAACCTAGAACTAGAATGGGTGACACTTGAACTTCCAACTCTAGGGTTGAACTTGGGAGTTTTGTTCTAAGGCATAGGGATATGCTTAGAACCATGTGTAATCTTGAATAGAACTTGTTCGATATAATGCTTCTTTGTTAATTGATTCTAATATAGATATTATGTGTTGATTAAGAGGGAAATGACATATCGCCATTGGGAGAGGGGTATGTTTACACTAGACTTCTAGATTAATTCTTCAAGTAACATTGAGTGGGCTAATGGGTATGATGTAAACTAAGTGAAATATCAAGAAGGGTTACAATCCTAGGTTTTTACCATTGTGGAAATTTGATATCTGGTCAATTTCATTACGTGCTTTTTTTTTTGTTTCAAGTTAGGTTACTCTAAGTTTTATTCTTTACACATCAATTTATTGTTGTTTGGATATTAGTAAGGCCTTCTATACTAATACTTAGTTGGAAAATTAGTTCTAATCCTCATGGGTTCGACTCATACTTTTCACTTTATTACTTGAGCGACATGTATACTTGTGCAAAGCATCTAATCAGTACTTTATACTATAACAGTCATCATCTTAAATCAAGCCCACCACAAAATCCCCTTGCAACCCTAAAACTGCACCAACGACAACCCATCGAACCACAGTATGTGCAGCTTATATGTTCTCAACCTAAACAGCCCCTGCAATGTCCTTACAAACCACAACCTCCAGCCCCATAGCCGAGTCACAAACATACTAGAAAAAGAGCTTTATGAACCTCCTTTCAAACCATGGACATAACCCCTCTCAACCCACAGTGCAAGCAAAATCCACCATGAAACTTTCCTTCCTCTATTTTTCCACCACCTAGTTGACCTCTATTGTGTTGATAAGTGTTGGGAGAAATTCTAGGTTCAAAAAAATTAAAGAATGTTGAATGCATTTGTGAAAATATAGGGGGGGAAGAAAAAAAGGGAAGAATGATTTTGCATTTGGAATTCATGGTGCTTTGTTTTTGGGGTGAAAGAGAAGAAGAAGAAGGCAGGGGAAGAAGGATTTGGGAATTTTTAGAACGACTTCATTATTTTAAAGCCAACAAAAAATATAATTGCAGTGGGAAAATTGTGTGCCACACCACACATTTAACGTGCCACGGGGGTGATTTTGTTAAGTTTAACAGAGACACATTAATGGAGGGACTAATGTGGTTGATATTTGTGGTTGTCAGGGACCTTAGGTTGAATTTTAATTTCTCAAGTACTAATGTGTCAGGCGCCTAAAATTTCAGGGACAAATTTGTGGGTTTACTCTTTAATAAAAGTTTGAAACCTTATTTTGGTGCCTAACATTTGGTTTCATTCCCACTTTAGTCCTTGGCATTTTATATTTCTCACTTTAGTCCATGACATTTATGAACTCACTTAAATTTAGTCCCACTATCTATATATTATCTAATAAACGAAGATGTTGATGTGTCATTGCTAGAGATAATATGACATTGTAATATGCAAACGTGGCATTTCAAATGCAGATGACTAGATAAATACATCTAAAACTCATCCAAAACCTAGAACCCACTAAAAATTAACCTAAATTAGCAAAACCCTCTCATCTACTACAACAGAACGCAATGCAGCCTTGTACATTTGCTATGAATAAGCATAGAAAAACTAGTTGCTTCTAGTACCACTTGTTGTGAAAATCAACAAGTGTACCGAATTGTAAAAGTAATAAAAAGTGAGCAAAAGTATCATCCCACAAGGATTAAGTTATTAATTACTAAATTCACTGAAAGTGACACTATTTAAGCTAATAAAGAAAAAGAGTTCTTGCAAATTTAATTAAAAAAAGAATATAACTGCAAAATAATAAATCAAAGGGGTGAAAAACAATGGTATTAAAAGCGTTAAAGTTCAGACTTCACTTGAACTCTTTAAATGCACATTTAAATATTGGTTTAATTATGTTTTATTTCAATGATTTATGGTCAATTCCTAAATTAATTAATACCCAATCCCTTAGTATATTAATCCTCTTACACTATTTAGAATTAACTAATCCTTTAGTCTAACCTAAAATAAAAAGACATTATCAGGAACGAGGGAATTAAAAGAAAGACCACATAACTCACAACGTCTATTCCTAGTGATTGCAAAAATTATGGTATTTATCACATGTTCTAGGTTCATGCAAATTTTTTCAAATCACACATTAACCCAAAAGATCATTCCCAAATTGATCAGGTTTAGAAAAATATTAAGAAAAGAGATAAACAAGTAAATCATGAAAAAGAAATATAAATTAAATTCATAAAAGAAGTTACATCATCAAATTTCAAGATCCATCATCCCCCTAACAAGGAAAAATTAGTTACACATGGAAAAAGAAGAACACAAAGAGAAGAATATGACAAACTCCATTGTAAAAAGATAGAAAGGTTGAAGAAAATCTCTAATCTTCAAGCCTAATTGGGCCCATACTACATTAGGGTTTGTGCCTCTTGACGGCTACTGCGTTTTGTCTAAGTCTATGAGAGTTTGGCGTAACTTTTCTATTTAAAAAGAATTCAATGTGTTCTGTTACGCATTCAGCGCTCAAGTGCTCAGTTTCCAAGACTCAGGCACTAGATTTATAAAATCACGGTGCAATATTCATAACCAGCCCTCAAACGCTGATTGTCTAATGCTCAAGTACTGATTCACTTAAGTGGAATTCTCCAGCATGCATTTGCGCGCTCAAGCAGTGGATACCAGCGCTCAAGCACTGGTGTCTGGATTAAATTCTTTTTTTTCTTCCTTGTTCAAGCATCCAATCTTCTCCATGTGCAATTACCTAACAAAAACACATAAAAATACGTAATAAGAACAAAATTAAAATAATAAAAACATAACAAAACTTGAGAACAAAACTAAATCAAAAAGATTAAAAGAATATGAAAACCTAAGATTTTGAATCGTAAAAATATAATTTTTTGCAAGTTCATTACTCCCCCAAACTTAAGCTTTTGCTTGTCCTCAAGTAAAAAGAAAAAGAAAAAGAAAAGCAACATAAAAGACTAAACAAATAAAAACTCAAAACACAAAAACTCAAACATAGCAATATCAGGTAGTGAATATCATACATATCCTCAGAAACTGCTTCACTATTTAATTTCAAAGTATCACACATGAACAATCCAATTTTCACATTGTCTCTTACATGCAACTCTTATGCAAAAATGACTTCCTAAAAATATGAATGAAAGACCCAATCTCCTCAAAAAGTATAAGCTCAGATAGGTTTATAAAACTATAAATGCATATCAAACCCACATCTATAGGGTTATTCTTCATCTCTCTCTCTACTAATGTAAACAACACATAACCAAGGATCAAAAGGGACTTTACAAAGCTTGTAATGTAAGGCCAAGGGTAAAGGTTAAGAAAGAAGTAGTAGGATAATGAAAATAAAAGTTGAGATACAAAATCATGTAAATTTCACAATCCAAGCCTCAAAATACTTAATAAGTGCAAAACGGAGCATAAGAAGTAACACAACATTCACTTTTTTTTTTGGCGACAATCTCCACCTCCAAACTTATTTCTTTACAAAACATTAGGTGGACTTCCTCTTTTTTTTTTTCAGCTCCACAAAACTTCATGCACAAAAATAACAAAAGCTTGAATAATAAAATAATACAAGATATGCATTCAACAAATGTTATGTAAGAGAGGAAATGTATTTTTTTATGTGTGTATGGGAAAAAGAAAATGTGGGTAAAGAAAAGAAATAAAGGCCAAACAATAACAAGGCCGCAACAGGGACCTAAGGATATACTATGTATACAGGTTGGCTTGAAAGGCTCAAACGGTCCAAAAAAGGCTCTTATAATTTCCTTAATCATGCATTCTCTAGGATTTCGCCTCAAGAGAGAATCAAACAACTTTTAAATACAAATCATCTACACAAATGCAATCCCATAAACTTTCTTTAAGCTTGACATGCAATTAAATTCCAAGGTCTATCAATCATAAAGATGAGAAGAACATCTATACACAATTGAAACAATAAAGATAAATGTAACTCATAGATTCTCATGTGCTATCCCAAGAAAAAAAATAGATCAATCCACAATTTATGCAATCATTGGATACTCAATTTAATGCACCGGTATGCATAGAATGATTCAAAACACAATAGGGTGTTGATGACAAAATAAAATAAAAAAGAACAAATAAATGAATGCGAAAATTAAAAGTTAAAGGAAAGAGAAGAAAATTCTTTTTGGTGGCTGACAGCTATATACATCCCCCTACAAAGGCTCCGAATACGAGAAGGCACCTAAGTCGACTCAACATTACCTTCAAAACAAAAACAAAAAAAATAAGAAATAACAAAATAAAAACAAAAATAAAAATAAAAGAGAAAAAGAAAGAAAATTTTGGTTGCCTCCCAAAAAATGCTTATTTAATATCATTAGCTCGACGTTGCCTTTTATTATTATGGTGGCTTGAAGCAGGACAAATAGGATAACACCTTTCTTTTTTTAGATCTTTGCCTCCATACTCGGCCATTGGCCTTGGAATTAATCTGCAATAAATCAGTGGAAGCTAGAGGATCTTTTTCAATTCCATCAATTTTTTAGAGAGGATGACCTTTCTCCTTTTCATCAATAATCTTGGAAATGGAAAGATCAGCATTGATTGATGATGAAGGGCTCTTACTAGCCAAATCTTGTAAAGAAAATGTTGAATGCATTTGACAAGGGCACAGAGATCTGATGTCAATGCAAATTTATAAAAAATGTCAATAGTCACCTGATCATCATCCATCCTCAAAATGAGCTCTTCTCTACGTGCATCAATTAACGCCCCTAAAGTAGCTAAGAACGGTCTTCCAAGAATCAGAGGAATATTAGTATCTTCATCCATATCTAGAATTACAAAATCAGCTGGGAAAATAAATTTGTCCACCTTTACTAACAAATCTTCAACTATATACTATATGGATGTTTGATTAATCGATCAACTAATTGAAGAGACATTGTAGTTGGCTTCACTTTATCAATCCCAAGCTTGTGGAGAATTGACAATGGCATTAAATTTATGCTAGCCCCTAAGTCACATAGAGCATTCTCAATAGTAAGCTTGCCAAAAGTGCAAGGAATGGTGAATCTACCTGGATCTTTCAATTTAGGTGGTAGTTTCTTCTGCATTATAGCACTGCACTCTTCAATAAGCACCACAGTCTCATCTTCCTTGAGTTTCCTCTTCTTTAAGAGCAAATCCTTCATGAAATTTGCATAAAAGGGCATCTGTCCAAGTGCCTCAGCAAAAGGAATATTTATCTGTAACTTCTTGAAGACATCTAAGAACTTCGAGAACTGTCTATCTTGATTATCCTTTTTTAACTTTTGAGGAAACGAGAGTCTAGCATACAATGAAGGGTCAATTGCCATCTTCTGCTCATTTTCCTTCTTCTTCCGCTGCTACTTTGGTTGCTCTTCTTTAGCTTCTTCATTATAACACTCTGGAGTTGAGACATCCAAAACAGGAACATCAACTTTTTGAACTTCTGATGAATCAGGTGCTTCTTTAACTTGTTTTTTCAAAGTCTTGTCACTTCTCAGTGTAATTGCATGGCATTACTCCTTAAGATTTACCACAGTATCACTTGGAAGACTACCTTAAGGTTTCTATGTGAGATATCTAGCTATCTGTCCCACCTGATTTTCTAGACTTTTGATGGCTACCTCTTGATTTTTAAAATTAACCCTCGTCTCCTCCATAAAAATATTGGTACTAAGAGCAAGTTTCTCCATCTTTCAAGATTAGATAACTTATCTTATGGAGGTTGAGAAGATGAAGACGACTGAGGTTAATGTAGTGGAGGTGGTGGTGGTCTCAGCATATTCTGATTGCTCCATGAAAAATTTAGATGATTCCTCCACCCCGGATTATATGTATTTACCTTGAGACCTTGCAAGACTACCCATGCAATTTACCTGCTCTTATGGAATAACACCCATGTTACTTGCATCACACTCACCATTAGCATGGTTGCCTCCACAGAAGTCGCAAATCAACACTTGGTGGTTTACTGAATTTACCTGTATGTTACCAAGTTGCTTGGTGAGGTTAGCTAATTGCTGAGAAATACTTTTATTTTGAGCAAGTAAAACATTGAGAGTGCCAAGCTCCATAACTCCCTGTTTGAATACTGCTTTTCCACTAGGCAACTGATATTCATTGGTGGCCATAGTCCCAAACAATTCTTGAGTTTCTTCAGGAGTCTTAGTATTCAAAGATCTACCTGCAGATGCATCCACTATAAGTCTTGTGGAATGATTTAAACCATTATAAAAAATCTACACCTGTTGCCAAACTTCGAAAGCATGATGAGGACACTTCCTTAATAGCTTCTTGAATCTTTACCATGCTTCATAGAGAGATTCTCCTTGATTTTGAGTAAAACAAGCAATCTCACTCCTTATCTTCACAAACATTGACAGAGGAAAATACCGAGTGAGGAACTTATTAACCAAATCATCCCAAGTGAAGATGCTTCCTTGAGGCTAGGCTTGTAACCAGCTCTTGGCTTCATCTCTCAAAGAGAATGGAAAAAGTCTTAATTTGATGGCATCATCACTAACTCTATTATATTTGATAGTATCACAGAGTTGCAAGAAGTTAGCAATGTACAAGTTTGGATCTTCTGCTTGACCTCCTCCAAACTGATTCTGTTGCACCAGCTGTAGAATGATTGGTTTAATCTCAAAATTGTTTGCGAGAACAGTAGGACACATAATACTGGTTGAGACATTCTCAATAAATGGAGTAACATAATCATCTAAAGTGTGTTTTCTCTGTGCAGTAGCTTCAACCATTTTCTCTTCTTCAAGTTTTTTTCCTTCTCTGATTGCTTTTCTAATTGCTCTTTTTGTTCTTGTTATCTTTGGATCAAAAAGTAATTCTTCTAACTCTAAAGAACATTGCATAAACAAACAAACAAACAAATAAACCAGAATGAAGTAAAGAAAAGAAATAAAAAATTAAAAATAAATGACTAATAAAAATAAACAAATAAAACAAAAATAAAAAGAAACAAATTAAAAATAAAGTTAAATAAAGAAAAATAAAATTAAATAACAAAAATAATTATCTATAAAAAAAAGAAAAATTAAAGAAAAATTAAAATTAAAATTAAAATTAAAAAAATTAAAAATAAAATTAAACAAAAAAATAAATGTTTAAATTAGTGTCTTTTTAACTACTATTTAATATTAATAACAATAATCTCCGACAACAGTGTCAAAAACTTGTTGTGAAAATTGACAAGTGGACCGAATCGTAAAAGTAATAAAAAGTGAATAAAAGTATCATCTTACGAGGATTAAGTTATTAATTACTAAATTCATTAGCAATGACACTATTTAAGCTAATGAAGAAAAAGATTTCTTGCAAATTTAATTAAAAAAGAATATAATTAAGTAAAACAATAAATCAAAGGGGTGAAAAATAATGGTATTAAAGTGTTAGGGTTCAGACTTCACTTGAACTCTTTAAATGCACATTCAAATATTAATTTAACTATGTTTTATTTCAATAATTTATGATCAATTCTCAAAATTAATTAATACTCAATCCCTTGGTATATTAATCCTCTTATATTGTTTGGAATTAACTAATCCCTTAGTCTAACCCCAAATAAAAAGGCATTATCAGGATCAAAGGAATTAAAAGAAAGACCACATAACTCACAACGTCTATTCCTAGCTATTGTAGAAATTATGGTGTTTATCATGTATTCTAAGTTCATGCAAATTTTTTCAAATCATACATTAACCCAAAAGATCATTCCCAAATTGATCAGGTTTAGAAAAGTATTAAGAAAAGAGATAAACACGTAAATCATGAAATAGAAACATAAATTAAACCCATAAAAGAAGTTACATCATCAAAGTTCAAGATCCATCATCCCACTAACAAGGAAAAATTAGTTACATATGAAAAAAGAAGAATACCAAGAGAAGAATATGACAAACTCCATTGTAGAAAAGTGAAAAAGTTGAAGAAAATCTCTAATCTTCAAGCCTAATTGCGCCCACATCACCTTAGGGTTTGTGCTTCTTGACGGCTACTGCGTTCTGTCCAAGTCTATGAGAGTTTGGCATAACTTTTCTATTTAAAAAGAATTCTGCGTGTTTTGTTACGCATTCAGCACTCAAGCGCTCAGGCACTAGATTTCTGAAATCATGGTGTGGTATTTGCAACCAGCGCTTAAATACTAATTGTCCAATGCTGAGGCGCTGGCTCATTTAAGTGGAACTCTCCAACGCGTGTTTGTGCGCTCAAGTGGTGGATACTAGCGCTTAGGCGCTGGTGTCTAGATTAAATTCTTTCTTTTCTTCCTTGTTCAAGCATCCAATCTTCTCCATGTGCAATTACCTAACAAAAACACATAAAAACACGTAATAAGAACAAAATTAAAATAATAAAAACATAACAAAACTTGAGAACAAAACTAAATCAAAAATATTAAAAGAAGATGAAAACCCAAGATTTTGAACTGTAAAAATATGAATTTTTGCAAGTTCATTACCACACTGGAAAAATGTGTCCTTAGACCAATGTTGGAGACTCCTTGAAGAATTTCAGGCCATCTTTTATAACTTTGAACAGAGATCTTTACACCAGAACCTAGTTAGGAAATGCATCACACAACACCAAGAAATACATATAGTTTGATGATTACATGTTCTAGAATGAATGGAAGAAAAGGAAGGTTTTTGGGAAGGATAGGTTAAATTTGAAAAGGCCTTAGTAGTTGTGGGTTAGTAGATCAACACCCGCACCTGATCCTAGTGGCATATCAGCTCCCTGGTCAACAGTGGCCCAATCATAAGTTTCACAACCAGTCGTAGCAGATAGACAAGGAAGCACTACATTGCGTTGTAGCAAATGAGAGGGTTTCACTAAATGTTGGGTTAATTTTAGTAGTATTATAAGTTTGGGATGAGTCTTTTTTTTTTAATTTCAAATGGTAAGTGAAGAATAAGACTACATTATTTCAGATGTATTCACCCAATCATCTTTTTCAAATTACCACATTGGCAGATAACGATGCTATATCATCTCTAACAATGACACACAACACCTCCATTTATTAGAGAACAAATATACATATAGAGGGACTAAATTAAAAGGAGTTAATAAATGACAATGATTAAAGTGAGAAAAGTGAAATGTCAGGGATTAACGTGAAAATTAAATAATATGTTAAGGACAAAAATAGGGTTTTAGTCTTAATAAAAATGAAAAAAAGAAACAAAATTCTTTCTCCTCTTAATATTTTTTCATTTTCTTCTTGCTCTCTCCTTGGCCTCACCCACTACCAATCCTACCTCTCCTTCACCTCACTCCCTGCATCCTATAGAACCATGCAAAAAGCCATTAGTGCATCTAGATGTTGTATTTTCTCATACCCATTACCCTTAAACCACGCTTCTCTTTCCTTGATCAACTTGTACTCCTTCTACACCTCTAAAAAGTTGAACTCATAAGTTAATGGTGTTAGAACATCGAAGAAGGCAAGATCGTGGCTTATAGAAAGGAGTATATGTTTTTGATTGGGGTACTTGGAGGTAACTCAACAAGGAATAAATGGCTTCATGTTGGATGAAGATGCAACCGGTGATGGAAATAGCTTGCCACCTGTCCATGACTAAGTGCAATGAGGCCAATAGTGGTTGGCAGTGAATATGGAAAGGAGGAAGTGTTAGGGGAATATCACATCCCCCTTTACATATGCTAGATAAATACTTATAATTAGAAAAAAGCATCACACACAAATTTAATGTGATTTAGACCAACATACCTATATTGATGTTCACCACTAGAAATTAACCATTTACCGATAGAAAGTTTCCTTCGAAAAAAAAACTGTCATCAATTACAATAATCGACAAAATTAAGATGGTAAAAAAAATTATAAGTAAAACCATTGTTGGTGAAAATTGGCTTCCATTTATAATTTTTGCCAACAAGTTTCTAACTAGATTTTTGTCATTAATTATAACGTTTCCATTAGAAACAATGTCGGAGAAAAAGCATTTGATGGTTTTTACAGATGGAAGTTCTTTGTTTGCTGACTGAAGTTCTTTGTTAATTGATGTAAGTTCCGTCGATAATTTATCGAAAGAAGTATGTCTATGTAATTTACTAATGGACGTCTGTGGGTAATCCGTTTTGTAAATATAGTATTTGGATGAAGGGTGAGAGTAAGCAAGAACCTCAAATAGTTGAAAGCAATTCCAACTATGACTCTGATGACTCCTACTCAAATGCCCCAACACTTTGTTAATAAGACATTATTAGAAAAGATCTTTCCCAATGAAGCAAGGTAATTAACTACGTGGATAAATCTCTTTTTCATTTCTGGAATACTTTCACCTTCATTCATTCTAAAATACTCATATTCATGTGTGAGAGTGTCGATTCTTGATCTTTTCACTTCACTAGTACCCTCATGGGTGACATGTAAAGTGTTCCACATTTCTTGGACCGTCTTACAATTTGAGATGCTAAAGAACTCATTATACTCCAAGGTTGTGATAATGATGTTTTTAATTCTCAAATTATGTTGCACTTTCTTCTTATCCTTATCAGTCCATTCACTTTTTGGTTTGTTAACTCTTACACCATCAACAAGATGTGTAGGGATAAAAAGACGATTCCCCACAACATATCACACATCTAAATCAACAACTTCAATAAAAATCTTCATGTTCCGTCTAATATGCATATTTATCACCATTAAAAAAGGAAGGTCTATTAATGGAAGCACCCTCCGATGAGAAATAACTTCAAGAAGCCATCTCTCCTCTCGAAGTTGTTAAGCTCTTTACACAAGAGTTGAGCTTTGATACCACTTATTACCAAGTTGCTTCAAACTCAAGGGGGGTCAATTGAGTTTGTAAAAGATTTTTGTAAACTTTTTGCAAAACACTACTTTTTTAATTTTTGTTGAAGCAATTAATTGCAAGAAATGAATAGATAGAAGAAAATGAACACTTCTCACACAAGTTTTAGCAAACAATAGGAAAGAATGAATGTATGCAAGATAGCACAATGAAATAAATTTCTCAAATATAAAAGATAGGGAGAAAAGAGTGCAAACATGGATTTATACTAGTTTAGCCACTTCTTATGACATAAGTCCAGTCCTTAAGTGATATACCTAAGATATTTTCACTAATCTTCAAACTTCAATAGGTGCTTACAACCTTTACAATAAAGAGCGATCACAACACTCTTGAGATACCTCTCCCTTAGTGTTTGAGTCTCACTCATACGGGATACCTCACCCTTTTACAATGATTACAAGATGAAGAGAATAAGTAGAAACTCTCACAAGAGCAAATGATACAAATTGAAATCTAATGGGTATCAAGGAATCACACACTTAAGCTTAAAACAAAGAAATATGAGAACAATAGGGTTAGAACTCGCAATAAATGCTCAAGAATGATTTTTAGATGTTTTCCAATCATGTTTAAGTCCCCATGACTTTGCATTTAAAGCCTATGAGTTAATAGAGTTGTTGGGTGGTTAAGAAACTTTAAATGAAACAAACTAGCTGTTATACTATATTTCAAACAACCCAAATAACTGATTATTGTAACCTCATAATCGATTTTTTGCGTTATGGTACAAAACTTTGAGTTTTTGAAATAAAATGATAATGGATTATTGAATAGCCATAATCAATTATTGGCATTTTAAAAATAAAATGTGGCTTACTATTTGAAACCCATAATCAATTATGGAAGGCCTTCAATCGATTATTTGCGAGAGAGGCAAGAACATAAGCATTCTATTTAAATCATATAATCGATTATTAATCAACAATAATTGATTTTTGTCGTGCGAATAAAATGACTTGGTTACTTCTAAAATGGAATAGTCGATTATATGTGTAACTTAATTGAGTATTTTAGTTTGACAAAAGCCATTACAAGGTTTTCAGAGGTAAATAATCGATTCTACTAAAGGGATAATCAATTATTTAGCTTTCTAAACCTTGTAATGGTTTTTGTCATCAAAACTCAGTATGTAAGCTCCAAATCGATTATGTTACTGAGTTTTGATGACAAAAACCATTACAAGCTTTCTGAACCTACTGAGTTTTGATGATTAAAAAACTTAAACTTTGACTCTTATGTTACTAACACTTTCAATTAAGTGTTTTCAAGAGCAGTTGAGAAGACTCTTATTAAATCAAAGCTTACTTTGAGTGAAAAATTGAAGTCTTCAAAAGAATTCCTAAAGGAGTCTTTATAACAAGAACCTATTATGCAAGATCTTTCTAAAAGGACTAAGTGCATAGATGACTTAAGATGTAAATTCTCCTTAAAGTAAAAATATTATCAAGTCCGTCAAAAGTCAATGTTTAGAAAACACCTTCATCAAAAGATAAAAGTATCATAAGCAATAGTTAGTAGCAGAAACAAATCTCTTAGAAGTATACAAGTTCAAAAGACAACCAATGTATAAAAATAGCAAAGTCAAAGTCAGAAAGCCTTAGAAGTTTGAGTCTTCTATCTATCATTGGAAAAAAATAAAAACTATTAAGGAAAATTTGACTGACTACTATAGGACAAAAAAATAGTAACTGTTCTAAGAACAATAATTGTTGGAGATCAATATGACTACTTTCAGAAGCTCTATAAATTCAAGAAGCTTGGAAGATTAAAGACATGAAGCTAACTGTTATTATGCTAGACTTTTGATCAAACTATATGGCTTCTAACATACACTCTAATTTATCCAAGTTGTAAAACTTGAGAAGCTTTCAAGTTTGTAGGAAACATTTAGAAATTAAAAGCACGATTCAACCCCCTTCTAGTATTGTTGCCATTTCAGTTAGTATCAGAGCTTGACCTCTGGGCTAAGCATCTTGAAAAGTGAAGAGGAAAGATCTTTAAGGAATTGGCAAATCAAAATATCTATGTTGTTGAAGGACAATCTAGTAATCGGCATCCTGCATTTACTAGAGAAGACTACCATTATTAGAGAGATAGGATGAAGCTTTTTATAGAATTTACTCACTATGATCTATGGGATGTCATAGAGAACGATCCATTTACTCCAATGTGTACTTTAGAAGATAGAACTATTGTTCCTACACCAAGGGAGCAATGGACAAAAGCAGAAAGAAATAAAGTTCATATGAACTCAAAAGCAAAGTACATTCTTTTATAACATAATCATTGCATGTGATTCCACTAAAGAAATATAGGACAAACTTGAGTTGTTGCATGAAAACACTAGTAAAGTCAAAGAGACCAAAATTAGCATGCTTGTTCAACAGTATGAGCTGTTCAAAATGTTTGATCATGAGACGATTGATGGCATATTCATAAAATACATGTATATCATCAATAAGCTCAAGGCTCTTGGAAGAACCTACTCTAATAAGGAAATGGTTAGAAAAGTCCTGAGAAGCTTACCCAAGGTCTAGAGACCTAAAGTAACAGCTATCTAAGAGGCCAGGGATTTGAACACCTTGAGTCTCAATGAGCTAATGGGTTCTTTAAAGTTCCATGAACAAGAGTTAGCTTATGCTAATAAAAATCTTGCAAGAAAGGGAAAACCTATTGCTCTTAAAGCTGGTTAGAAGAGTGCGGCTTAGAACTCAGAGTTTAAAGCTTCAGAAAATTCTGAAGAATATAAATATGAAGATTCAGATTCTAAAGGAAACGACAATGAAATAGTAATGCTATCTCGTAAAGTTGCTCGAATATGGAAGAAAAGAGCAAGGAATAAGAAAGACCTATTCTAAAAGAAAAATTAGAAGGGAGATGCAAGCATTCTCAGCAAAAACTAGATCATATGCTATGAGCATAAAAAGCCTGGACACATTAGAACTGCGTGTCAACTGCTGAAAAGGCTCCTAAGAAGTTCATAAAGAAAACGACAATGATAACCACATGGGAAGACTTGGATGATAGTCATCTGATGAAGAAGCAGAAGAATACGAAACAACAAACTTTTGTATAATGGCCAACATTGATATTGAAGAAAAGGTATCAGATTTTGAACCCTTTATGTCATACGATAAATTGCGAGATGCTTTTGATGACCTTTTGTATGATGCCAAACTTCTCTCATCAAAGTATTCCTCTCTTAAGAAAAACTTTCTAAAATTATTAAAAGACTTTGATTTTCTGAAACTTGAGAATGACAAACTGATATATGAGAATCATGAACTCAAAGAGGAAAATGGTCACATTAAGACCTATATGGAACTCAGAAGTGAGAACACCTCTAATGAATCATCTCATGCACCAATTTCTTAGGTAAATACCTTGAAAGAGAAAATAAAAGAACTTTCTAACGACCTAGCCAAGTTTATAAATAGAAAAAAGAATTTGGATAGGATGTTAGGTAGTCAGAGATGTACTTTTGATAAAGCTGGTTTGGTTTACAGCAAGTTCAAATCTCAAAAGCTATATAAAAATTTATTTGTCAAATATTCTGATAAAAACATGCTTTTTCTGCAACAAACCTGATCATAATGGTGATATATGCTTTCTGAAGTGGAAAGAAAAATCTAAGGTTACTAGGAAGAAGAAAACTAACCCAAGAGGACCCAAGAAGATTTGGGTACCTAAACAGAAGATAACTATGCCTGTAGGTATTTCTGAGAATCGTTTAGAAATGACAGAAATGGTATTTGGACAGTGGCTATTCAAGGCACATGACTGAAAATCGATCCATGTTTTTGACACTTAAAGAGAAGGATAAAGGATCAATTACCTTTGTAGGTAACTTTTAATCTATGATCATTGGCTTAGGTAATGTTGGTAAGGAATCATTGATGTGTGTGAAACAATATCATATTTTGTTCTTGTTTTGCATGCATTTTTATTAATTTTAGACATTTTAGTTTCCCTTTTTATTTGTTTTTGCTTTAGTTCATATAACTGTGGTATTTGTAGTATTGTTGTGTAGGATTGGTGCTAGATTGACTTAGAAATGGATGGAAAGCTTGCATGATTGAAGTTGGAGCTTTACGGATAGCAAATTGGGGAAAAAGACTCATTCCAGAGAGTTCCACGGCCTACTCGTGGAATTTCCCATGGCTATTGATTGAGCAGCTGCGTGATGAAGCAAAAGTGATTTTCCAGAGAATTCCACGGCCTAGCCGTGGAATTTCCCATGGCTGTGGAATTCAGTCAGCAAGATCCACGGTCTGGCCGTGGAATTTCCCACGGTCGTGGATTGTAGTCCGAGCCAGTTTTTAAGTTTCATTTTTATTTCTTTTGATGGGTGGAGACCAGTTGAAACCCTAAGGTATATATAGATGCTCTGGATGTAATATGGGGGTTCCAATTTGGTTTGAAGGAGGCACACTTGGAGGCTCTGGATCTTGATCTTTCTTCCCTCTTCTCTCTTTGATTACGGGTTTGAATGTTCTTGAATTTAATTTCTTGTTTCTTCTTCTCCATGTCTGAGTAGTTTCTTTTGTTTCTAGGATCGGACAATGCTCTTTGATACATTGATGATGATTAATTGACTTTGTTTTCCCTTTTATTAATCTTGAATATTCTTTGATTCAATCTTTATTGCACTTATTCATGTGAATTTGCTGGCCACATATTTGCATCTCATAGATATCTAAGGACATACTGAGAGGTGAACCTAGGTGTTGGAGCTATAAGAATTGAACTTAAGGTCTAAATCACAAGAGTAGGTTTAGCTTTTCGAGGATTCAATGAATTACCATAAAGCGTTATGAGTTTAATTTAAATTCAATTACCATGAGAGTAGGAATTGGTTTAATTGGGCACGGTTCTTGTCTCTTGAGAAAAAACATTAACTAATTTAGGGTAATTCAACTTCAATTGAATTTTAATTTTAATAAAAGGGTTGTCAATTAGAATTTGTCTTGTATCATTGTGGTTACCCCAATCTTGGAAGTTTTCTTGAGTTTGAAAAACCTTTCTTATTAACTTGCTATTTTTGTTCTTAATTTTGTACTTTAATATTTATTTATTTAATTGCTTGGATATTAAGATTTCATCAATCAACAATTTTATCCCCTCTGTTTAATTGAATTGAATTAATTAATTAATTGATATTCATAGACACAGTCCCTATGGATTCGATCTTTTTATTACTTGACGATGAAATCGTACACTTGCGGATTTCACACATCAAGTTTTTGGCGCTGTTGTCGGGGACTGTGTTTTTCTTGAATATCAATTTAATTTTTAATTTAATTATTTTAAACTTTTTTCTTTTTATTATATTCTTACTTTCTTGTTTTCTCTTTGATTCTCTACAGGTAATTTCTCTTGTTTATACAAAGTACTAGACGATCCGGGACTCTTTTTGAAGCAAATCCTAAAATTGAATGAACTTTTCATAGAAGGAGAAGACAACAAGGACAAAGAGTAAGAGAAATACCTGAACCAACATTTATCATGGCTGAAGCTGAGGATAATAGATTGCTAAAAGAGTATGCAGCCCTTAATGCTCGAGGTTTGCGATCTGGAATTGCTCGGCCAGACATTGAAGCTAGGCACTTCACCATACCTCTTGCCTTACTTTCTATGATAAGGCAGAACCAGTTTGGAGGATTGCCATCAGAGGACCCGAATGATCATATGGATATGTTCTTGGAGTTCTGTGAGACCCTTAAGATTGAAGGCGCTTCTGTTGATGCTATTCGTCTCTGCCTGTTTCCATTATCATTGAGAGATAGAGCTAGAGCTTGGTTGAAGTTTGTTCCCGCTGAGATGATAACTACTTGGGACTAATTGAAGCAAGCTTTCTTGGACAAATTCTTCCTACCTTCCAAGACTTATCATCTTAGGACCCAAATCACAAGCTTCGTTCAGAAAGATGGAGAGTCATTGTTAGAAACTTGGGACAGATATAAGGCTTTGCTGGAAGCCTGCCCACACCATGGGTTAGAAAAATAGTTGATCATCCACACCTTCTATAATGGGCTAGAATATTCTTCGAAGGTGTCTCTTGACTCCGCAGCTAGTGGAGCTTTGATGAATAGAAGACTCATAGAAGCTTATAAGATTATTGAGAGTGTAGCTGTCAATCATCACCAATGGGCTAATGAAAGAGGTCATAACCCAAGAAAACTCACGGGAGATAAGTTTGAGGTAGACAGTGTTGATTTAATTATGTCAAAATTTGATTCTTTGAATAAACGTTTTGACATGCTTGAGAAAGCTCATGTTAATGTTATAGGTGCTTCTAACAATTTTTGTGAGATTTATAGAACACAGGGACACATAGGTGTCGAATGCCAAGTTAGAATTGGCTCCTCACAAGGTGCACCGGTGGAGCAAATGGAATCATGCCACAATTTTCATAACTTCAACCAAAAGGGGAAGAATGATCTGTATTCTCAAACTTACAACCTTGGTTGGAGGTCACATCCTAACTTCTCTTACTGAAATAGTCAGTACCAAGTTGGGCTAGGTAATGCTAAACCCTCTTCTGGATTCCAACAGGTACAAAAATCTAGACTTGAGCCTCTTCTTGAAAATTTTGTTTAGAGTCAATCTAAGCAAAATGAAGAGTTTAGGCAACATGGGTAAGTTGTGACTGAGGCCACTAGGGAGTTGTCAGCTAAGGTTGACAATTTGGCTATTCATAATAAGATATTGGAAACTCAGATTGCCCAACAAGTAGGCACTTCACAAAGGCAACAAGGTAAGTTTCATGGTCAACTTGAAATAAATCTAGGTAATGAACACTGTAAGGCTGTGAGTTTGAGAAATGGAAAGAAATTAGATGATCCCACGGGTAAGGGGGAGAGTGAAAAAGATAAGGGAATTGAGGAAAATGAGACTAAGACACAACCCTTAAAAGAAGAGGAAACTACTAAGAATGTGTCTAAGTATGTACCCCCTGAACCATACCAACCCCCAGTGCCCTTCCCTCAAAGATTGGCTAAGGCCAAGCTAGATAGGCAATTTGGGAAGTTCCAAGAGGTTCTTAAGAAATTGTACATTAATGTACCCTTCACTGAGGTGTTGCAACAAATGCCTACCTATGCTAAATTTCTTAAGGACATTTTGTCTAATAAGAGGAAGCTAGAGGAATATGAGACAGTAGCTTTAACTGAGGAGTGTAGTGCTTTAATTCAAAATAAATTGCCTCCTAAGCTAAAGGATCTAGGTAGCTTCTCTATTCCTTGTTTGATTGGTAACACCAGTTTTGATAAAGTTTTATGTGATTTGGGAGCTAGTGTTAGTCTTATGCCCCTTTCTGTGTGTAAGAAGTTGGAGATGGGTGAACTAAAATCCACAACTATCTCCCTTCAATTAGCGGATCGGTCTGTCAAATATCCCATAAGCATCTTGGAGGATGTTCCTATTAAGGTTGGTAAGTTTTATATGCCGGTGGATTTTGTTGTGCTTGACATGGAAGCTGATGCTAAAATGTCGATCATACTTGGGCGTCCATTCCTTGCCACTGGAAGGGCAATCATTGATGTCCATGATGGAAAATTGACTTTGCGATTGAATGATGAGGAAATAGTTTTTGATGTTTTTAAATCTGAAAATACTTCTAATTCCTTAAATTCATGTAATCACGTAGATGTTACTAATATTGTGGATAGTGTTGTGCTTTCAGGTATACAGGAATCAATGACTGATGCTATGCTAGAAAAGACCTTGCCCAAGGGTACCACAAAATTTGAGAAGTCCAAGCCCTGTAAGGAAGGACCTAAGAAGCAGAATGACAAGTGTGTCGAGAAGCATGAATTTAAACTCGGGGATAAAGTTCTTGTCAATAACTCGCTTCTACGTCTGTGTGTAAGAAGTTGGAGATGGGTGAAATAAAATCCATAACTATCTCCCTTCAATTAGCGGATCAGTCTGTCAAATACCCCATAAGCATCTTGGAGGATGTTCCTATTAAAGTTGGTAAGTTTTATATGCCGGTGGATTTTGTTGTGCTTGACATGGAAGCTGATGCTAAAATGTCGATCATACTTGAGCGTCCATTCCTTGCCACTGGAAGGGCAATCATTGATGTCCATGAAGGGAAATTGACTTTGCGATTGAATGATGAGGAAGTAGTTTTTAATGTTTTTAAATCTGAAAATACTTCTAATTCCTTAAATTCATATAATCGCATAGATGTTACTAATATTGTGGATAGTGTTGTGCTTTCAGGTATGCAGGAATCAGTGACTGATGCTATACTAGAAAAGACCTTGCCCAAGGGTACCACAAAATTTGAGAAGTCCAAGCCCTGCAAGGAAGGACCTAAGAAGCAGAATGACAAGTGTGTCAAGAAGCATGAATTTAAACTCGGGGATAAAGTTCTTGTCAATAACTCGCTTCTACGTTTCTGTCCTAGTAAGTTATGGTCGAAATAATCAGGACCATATGAGATTGTTCAAGTTTTATCCTACGGTGTACTTGAGGTGAAGAAAGAAGGTCATAAGCCTTTCATGATAAATGGCCAGAGAGTGAAACACTTTAAAGGAGTGGGGACCGAGCACTACTCCATTGACATCACCTGATCACAAAAACCAGACTAAAGTCGAGCTAATGACTTTAAACAAGCGCTTCTTAGGAGGCAACCCAAGCTTCTTTGTTTGTTATTTTCTTTTTTTTTTCTTTTTTTTCTTTTGACTTTGTGTGTTGGATTGCTGGTTTGATCTTTATCTCATGAATCTTGTTTAGGTTTGACCCTTTTTGAAGCTCAAATTAAAAGGAGAATACAAAAGTCAGAGAAATCCACGGCCTGGTCATGGATCCAACCATGGTTGTGGCATGCAGGGGGCTCTTTGAAAAAAAAAAGGATCAGGAAGCATCTGAGCTAGAACATTTTCCCACCACCGTAGTGAGTTCTTTTCTTTTATCCCTTCTCTAGTTATAGATTTTCACATTGGGGACAATGTAAGTTTTAAGCTTGGGGGGTATTTTCATTTTCATTTTAGATCAATAGTTTCATGCATTTTCATGTCTCATTTTGCATTGCATTTTATTTTGCATTGCATCTTTATGTTGTATTTTCACACCATCATATCTCTCAGCTTTTTGGTTGAACTTGTGCCCCTTTCTTTTGAGGATTTTGAGATGGTATTGATTTGGAACCTAATTTGTTGATTCTTGTGGTAGGCAACAAGCATTGTTTCAATTGATAGTGAAGATGATCTCTTGATAGTTGATAATTAGCTTATATTCTCTGAAGTTGTGCTTCTCATTGATTTTTGAACCTCTAAATGTGAGTTTTGAGCCTGTATGGGATTTATGCACTATATGATTTTTGCTCTCATTCTTTGTGTTGAGTGATATTTCCTCATTAATTTTGTGCTCTAGAAATTGATTTGAAACCATTTTGAGGCGAAATTTTTGTTTGCATGCTTGAATGTGATTAAGGCATCTTAGGTATTTTTCTGGCCTTCTGAAATAATTGTCACACTTTCATCCACTAGTTGCCCATTTTGAGCCTATTGCATAATTATTTTTTTTTATGCCTATGATGATATATTGTTAGTAATCATTTAGAATATTAAATGGAGCAAATTGAGTTTGAAAGTTGTGTTGGGAATCATATGTTTTTGACCCTTCTCTTTTTTAAATGAAAAAAAAAAGAAAAAAAAAAGAAAATCATAAAATGAAAGCTTGAAAAAGAGGAGAAAGAGAAGAAGGAAAAGTAAGGAAGAAAATGCTTGGAAATGTGGAGTTATGCTTTTGATTAAAAAATGTCTTTGTTCCATTTATGTTCTATTAGATTTCTTGTGCTTATTAAAAATTTTGTTAGTCTTTTGTGCATACCTTCTTTTCTTTACCCTACCTAACATTATTCCCATGACCTTATTACAACCCTTAAAAGACCTTTTGATTCTTACATGCATGCTAATTATTAGTGAAAATTTGGTTTCTTATCAATCTTATAGAAATGCTTTTTCTTTGAGGAATCTTGAGCGCATTGTCTTCATCCTTAAACACTTTGAGTGTGGTTAGTAGAGTAAACCTAATTTAGTGAGGAGCATAATTTCTGAGAACTTTAGCCTCTAATTGGACTTGATTTTGATTACCTCTCTAATTCTTGGTTTGTCTTTGCCTATTGCTTGGTTTGATGTTTTTTCGGGTTCCTCATTCATTATTGTCTCTTGATCCCACTTCTTAATTCGACATTAGTTATTGCTTGGGGACAAGCAAAATCTTAAGCTTGGGGGGATTTGATGTGTGTGAAACAACATCATATTTTGTTCTTGTTTTGCATATATTTTTATGCATTTTAGGCATTTTAATTTTCCTTTTTATTTATTTTTCCTTTAGTTCATATAACTGTGATATTTGTGGTGTTGTTGTGCAGGATTGGTGCTAGATTGGCTTAGAAATGGATGGAAAGCTTGCATGATTGAAGTTGGAACTTTACGGATAGCAAATTGGGGAAAAAGACTCATTCCAGAGAGTTCCACGGCCTGCCCATGGAATTTTCCACGGCTATTGATCGAGCAGCTGCGTGATGAAGCAAAAGTGATTTTCCAGAGAATTCTACGGCCTAGCCGTGGAATTTCCCATGGCTATGGAATTCAGTCAGCAAGATCCATAGTCTGGCTGTGGAATTTCCCACGGCCATGGATCGCAGTCCGAGTCAATTTTTAAGTTTCGTTTTTATTTCTTTTGATGGACGGAGACCAGTTGAAACCCTAGGGGTATATACAAATGCTCTGGATGTAATATGGGGGTTCCAATTTGGTTTGAAGGAGGCACACTTGGAGGCTCTGGATCTTGATCTTTCTTCCCTCTTCTCTCTTTGATTACGGGTTTGGATGTTCTTAAATTTAATTTCTTGTTTCTTCTTCTTCATGTCTGAGTAGTTTCTTTTGTTTCTAGGATTGGGCAATGCCTTTTAATACATTAATGATGATTAATTGACTTTGTTTCCCCTTTTATTAATCTTGAATGTTCTTTGATTCAATCCTTATTGCGCTTATTCATGTGAATTTGCTGGCCACTGATTGCTACCACAAGTGCATGGATCGCTCAAGTAATACAGATATAGAGTAAAAGTTTGTTCCCACGAGGATATTCGATTATAAAGTTAAGTACCAACCAATAGCTTAATCAATTCTAGACAAGGACATAAAAATAAGAAAGCAATAAACTAAACTAATCTAATCTACATAAGCAATAAACATAAAAGCAGTTAGGTTTCAGGAAATCCTCCTTCACCCCCTACATCTATCAACAACATGCAATCCCCCTCATAAATACAAATGCATTGATTAGGTTAGCTTGAGAATCTGATGTAGTCAAAAGCCTATGTCTAGGTCAATCAACCTTGGTTTCTACTTGCCCAACTCACTAAGTTTCCTTGAGAGCCAGCTCAACTTCCACTCATGAACGATCTATTCTCATTCACACACTATAAATGGCCAATAGGTATATTCCTTTCCTATTAACGAATCAACTCATTGCCGAACATGTATTAACCACACCATATCCATATCAACAAATCCCTATGTCTAGTTCATTTGCCAATATTAGGATCATGCAATCGAGGCCAACCAAGAACAAGCATTAAACACAGATAATGATTGAACAATAATCAAACATCCACACAAACTCAGAGAAGATCACATCATTAATATAAATAAAAGGATTCAAAATATTTCTAAACAAAGCTTAGTTATACAATAGATAAGGAAGAGAAGAGAGAAAGGGAAAAGAGAGAAAGAAGCTCATTGATTTGTCTTTGAAGCTTGAATCCTCCTTCAATCCTTTGATCCTTGCCTCCAATCCACCAGAAATGAAGATTTGGTCAAACTATCTAACCCAAAACTAACTCAACCTAAACTAAAAGAAAGAAACTAGAAATGAAAATGGCCAAAACGGCCAGCACACAAAGAAAAACGCATAAAATCTATTTATAGGCTCAGTGGCCGCCTCGGCCATGGCCACATCTGTGCCACGGTGCGCTATGGCGCCCACTTCATCTGAGTCGCGGCGCTCTTCTCTCGGGTCCAAGTATGGCCAGGCTGAAAATGCACTTGGCGCCGCAGCGCGCAACACCTTGCGTAGCAGCGTTGACCACTGAAATTGAGATTTGGCTTCCTCTTCCTCTTTAAGCTCAATTACTCCATATTTAACCTTGTTTAGAGCCCTTCCTATCATAGAGACTATACCAAATCAGTAATATATATAAATCTACCTAATCCATGATCATTTAAGCACAATTTGCTATAAAACTTACAAGAAAGGTTCAGAATCAGAATATATCAAATATAAGCAAAAAACCTCCAAATATGCATTATAAACAAGGACTTAGCATTCATTCAAGCACAGAATTAGGGCACAAATAACTGTATTCTATGGAGTTATCAGCCACATATTTGTATTTCATAGATATCTAGGGACGTACTGAGAGGTGAACCCAGGTGTTGGAACTATAAGAATTGAACTTAAGGTCTGAATCACGAGAGTAGGTTTAGCCTTTCGAGAATTCAATGAATTACCATAAAGCGTAATGGGTTTAATTTAAATTCAATTATCACGAGAGTAGGAATTGGTTTAATTGGGCACGATTCTTGTCTCTTGAGAAAGAACATTAACTAATTTAGGGTAATTCACCTTCAATTGAATTTTAATTTTAATAAAAGGGTTGTCAATTAGGATTTGTCTTGTATCATTGTGGTTACCCCAATCTTGGAAGCTTTCTTGAATCTGAAAAACCTTTCTTATTAACTTGCTATTTTTGTTCTTAATTTTGCACTTTAATATTTATTTATTTAATTGCTTGGATATTAAGATTTCATCAATCAACAATTTTATCCCCTCTGTTTAATTAAATTAAATTAATTAATTAATTGGTATTCATAGACACAGTCCTTGTGGATTCGATCTTTTTATTACTTGACAACGAAACCGTACACTTATGGATTTCACACATCAATCATCTGTCATCATCACTGATGTACTTCTGGTTAATGGGTTGAAGCATAACCTTATGAGCATTAGTCAATTTTGTGACAAAGACTACAAAGTTATGTTTGAACCTTCTTAATGTATAGTGAAGGATCTAAAGTCTGATAAGGTCCTTCTTACTGCCAACAGGTATTATAATACCTATATCATATATCTAGATTACCACTCAAATCAAAATGTAAAGTGTTTAGCATCTTTCAAATATGAGAAGTGGTTATGGCACAAGAAACTTAGTCATGTTAACATGAGAAACATTTCAAAGCTTTCAAAAACTAACTTGGTCAAGGGCTTGCCTAAGATCATATTTGAAAAAGACTTAGTTTGCAAAGCTTGCCAAAGAGGAAAATAGACCAAAGTTTTTTTTAAGTTAAAAATGTTGTCTTAACCACAAGTCCAGTTGAGCTTTTACATGTTGATTTGTTTGGACCAACTAGAACTGCAACTTCTCTTCTCCTAGAACACCTTAACAGAATGGTGTTGTAGAGAGAGAACGTATCCTTGTAAGAAATGACAATGACTCTCCTTTGTGATATTGGCTTACCAAAATACTTTTGGGCAAAAGCTATAAACACCTTTTGCTATGTTCAAAATTGTTTTTTCAAAAGGCAAATTGTAACACCCTGAGTTTTTCCAACTCTAGGGTAAATGACAATTACGTCCCTAATGTACTGTTTTGTGTTCTCTGTATACAATGTGGTTTTATTTTACTGTTTGTGTTTTATTTAGCCTATACGTTGTGTGAGATCTATTCCGGGCCAGAAAACTCTTAAGCTTTCTAGCCGGGAAAACTTTGTTTTAATTTTTCGGAGTTGGGGGAGTTTGTAAAACCCAATTCTGAAAGATACTGTTGTGAATCTTTTAATTTTTAGAATTTAACTGTGTGATAAAATAATTTTAATATTATTTTATTACTCAGTGTAAATTTTGTCAGTGAACCCAAAAATATATGTGTGGGACCCACTTTTAAGCAAAATAACCAAAGGATAGCAACCAATAAGAAAAAGCCAACAACATAGTCCAACCAATGGGAGGAGGTCAACAAAAATGGCTAGTTTAGTTGGATTGAAACTAGGAAACCTAAGTTAGTTAGCTTGGTTAGCTTGGAATGTAACTAAGTTAGTAACTAAGCCTTTGTAAGTAACTAAATTATAGTAACTAAGTTAGTAACCTAGTTATATCCTAAAGATAATAATTAACTAAAAACCTTAAACTAATTAAGTTATCATAAAGTAACTACAAGATGACTAGCTAGTTAGGACCTTACAACTAAGTGTAACTAGTTAGTTGATGAAGCAAACCAAATTTTTTTTTTTTTTTGGGGGGGGGAGTTCGGCCAAGGTAGCATAGGAGGAGCCTTGGAAGGTTCAAGACAAGCCTTGTCATGGTTATAACTAAGCTTGGTTCAACCAATCATAAACACCCTTGGAGACCAAGGCTTTATCTCAACCATTGAGTAGATGAATGGCTAGGATTAGCTCTTGAAATAAACTAAAGCCTTAAGGCCTTATTCTTTCTCATTTTCTACGGCTGCACACTTAAGGAAATAACAAATTCTTTCCTTTTCTTCCAAGCTCACGTTGAAGGCTTTCTTGGAGCACCATTCGGCCAAGCTTCCAAATACACCATCCACCCACCCAAAAATTTTCTTTCCTTACTTTTCTAACTCTAAACATCCATCCAAGATTATCTCTAGTTGGAAGTTTTTGCAAATTTCATCATTTGCATGCTTGAATGTTCACCTTGAAATTTCTTCTTTAAAGGTAAAACTTATTGTTTTTCCTTTCTATTTTCATTTTTAAGCTTCCAAGCCATGATTGATCCATGGTATGGTTTTCTTTTCTAGTAGTAACCCTTAGAAAATTTTATTTATTTTCTTAGATTTTTGAAGGGGCAAAACCGAATTCCCAAAGAAGGAGGAAAGAAGGATTCTCTTCATTTTAAGGTAAGGGAAGGACTATAACCTAGTTATTCTTGAGTGGTAATGGGAAAATAGAATGATGTGTGTTTATAGAATCCATAAGGATTCTTTTACATGTTGATTGTAATAATTTTTCATGTATGGTTGGTATTGTTAATTTGATTTGCTAGTCTTTATAATGTTGTTGATGTTAGTATAATGCTAGAGATGCATGAGTATTCCAAAGAATATAACACCCTAGGTTTCGGCCATCACCCTAAAAAAGAGGAATGTAGATGTTTCAAATTATTTTCAAGGTGTAATTATGGTATTTAGTTGAATTAATAATGTTTAAGTATTAGAACAAGAGAAAATGAATTGTTTTTTTTTTAAATCCTAGTTACATTATGATAATTTCTGCCAACATGCCAAAAATAACTGAATTTGTGTTCTAAGTAATTTAGATTAAGTAAGAATGTTAAAAGAATTTTCATCATAAAGTCTTGACAATTAAAAATGGCTAAAAACAAAATAAAATAAAAATTGCAACGTCAATATTTTGAAAATGAAATAAAGTTTTCTTTTACTTTATTTTGCGATAAACGAAAATAGCAAATTTTACTGTTGAGCCAAAGTGGGGATTCGGATATGTGGAAAGTTATAATACACTAAGTGGGCGCGTCTTATAATTTGGTTATAGGAAAAATATGGTGCGCCAAGTGGGAGCGTACTGTATTTTGAGATTTTTGCCACTAAGAACACTTAAGTAATTATTTTTGGCTATTGAGAACATTTTCATAAATATTTGAAACTTGAGGACGTTTTAGTAATTACTGCTTCATTCATGCACTGAGTCGTGCCAATTTGAGAATTGGTGATTTGATTGACGAGATGAATAACATCGTGTTGTCGATGTGATGAGCGTAGTGTGTTCATTTCCGATATGGACTTGGAGGTATTGGTGTACATTATTCCATATGTGGACAGGAGGTAGCTCCTTCTGGGCCGTGATACGTGGTAACACACCAGTGTTCTCGACAAGCACTATACTTAATCGAGATTTTGAGAGGACTATTTTACTGCCTGTAGTTACACAATGTTATGATTGTGTACTACGCCATAATGTTGTTAGTAGGCTATAGATACAAAGTACTGACAGTGCAATAGCTGGTCAGGGTAGTCAAGTTATAGACACAAAGTATTAACAGTGCAATAACTGGCTGGGCAGTATTATTAGAACTTTCAGATCATTCTCTCTGATATTGATGTGTGTGTTGTAGCTCCATGGAGTAGGAAGGAGTCATTTTATTGTTTTGGCATATTTATTGTGTATTCATTTATAATTTAGTGTAATTGGTTCTATTCTTTTCCGTAATTAGTTATTGTTATTAATTATTACCTGTGTTGATATTAATTGTTATTTTTGTTGTATTGTCGTTTTCTTATGTACCACACTTGTAATATATTGGGTGGTCTTACCTCTTTGTTGTTATATGTGTTGTTTGTATTTTTGTGTTATATATATATATATATAGACTGTGATGAAGAGATTAAAGAACAAGCAATAGGCAGTGAATACCATACAGAGGAGGAGCCACAATCTGATTTCCGATCGAGTGTTTGGAGCCTCCGGACCATCCGTATCATTTGGGTGACTCGAGAAGATGACTACGCCAGATTCTTAGGTTTTGTAAGGATAGAGTTCCATAGAGGAATAGAAGGCTGGCGCACTCGTGAAGAGAATAATGTTGTAGCATATATGGGGACTATTACTTTATCTTTGCGTCCGGAATATGATTCTGATCCTGTAGTCACTGTTGACTTGTATGTACAGTTAGAGTTGCCTTAGGGATCCGACGTCATTGGAATGGACTTTTCCATGTTCCCAATGACAATAGTGTAGTGTCTACATCCCGAACTCCGTCAGTGAAGCGGCCGGGACCCACTCGTAGAAGCTGGCGTGAGACATCCTGGATATCTGTCACCTGAGGAGTCATCTAGGAATGATCCCCCAGTAGATTAGATACTCATGATGTGCACTTGGGCACTTTTTGCTTTTTGGTGTCGTACTGTATTTGAACCTGGTATCTTATCTTCTGACAGTGGTTGTAAATATTTTGGTATGTCTTTTCTTTATTTGTAAGTTATTTGTAAATTATTTGTATAACTAATGACAACAAAACCATATGTACATTATATATAGGTAAGTATTTTATATATGTATGTTACAAGTATGGTGATATTGCCTGAATTTCAATTTGTAATATACAGTGAATTGATATGTATGCTACTACGTAGTATAAGTGCGATGATAAGTTGCACTTCATGCATTTCATAAACAAAATATATGTACAGGTTATATTATTTATTTTACAACTCGAATAAAATTTCTTACCTTTATTTTTTTTATTTTTTTTTATGTTAAATGTGACATCCCCAAAGGGTGGTACACAAATCATCAAGAAAACTCTATATGAATTGTGGAAGGGTAAGAAACCTAACATATCTTAATTTTATACCTTTTGTTCTGAATGTTTCATCTTGAACAACAAGGATCAACCTAATAAGTTTGATTCTAAGGTTGACAAAGGTATATTTCTATGTTACTCAACTTTTTCCAAATCCTATAGAGTTTACAATACAAAAACTTTTTTGTTTGAAGAATCTATATAAATTTCTTTTTTTTTTTGTTAAGGCTCTTCAAGATGAAGGTTGGATAAAAGCCATGCAAGAAGAACTAAACCATTTTGAGAGAAAGAAAATCTAGATGCTATTTCCTGAACCAAAGATGACATGATCATTAGAACTCATTAGGTGTTCAGAAACAAACTTGATGAATCTAGAAATGTAATAAGAAACAAAGCAAGGTTGGCAGCTCAAGGTTACAATCAGTAGGAAGGTATTGATTTCGATGAAACTTTTGCTTATGTTGCTAAACTAAAAATTATCATAATCTTACTTGCTTATTGTTCTGGACCATGATCCGAGATCCCATTTAGTAGATCAACCCAGCACACGTGTACATCCGGCTCCACCCTGGACGGCGTAGCTAAGGCCTTGATGGCAGTCTAGACCCAGTAGCCATGCATGTCGAGCGACATTGAGCCATAATATCAATATTGATATATTCATACAGAGGATGTACCCCTAAATATCTATAACTGCCAATCATCTACTTACGATATTATAGGACTCATAACAGTCTCAGACTACTAAGTAGCTCCCATATCAAAGTTCCTAACATATAGGGATTTATCCCAATAATAAGGAAAAGTAATCTCTACCATGATACTAATCCTAAATACCTGCATTCAACATAGATTGCATTACAATTCCATACACACTCTATAAATACCAGGCTAAGTAACTTTAAACAGGTATTGGTAAATTACTTACTAAATAATACCCAACTTATGCACAGTCCGACTTGAGCGTTAGAGTCCCTTTGCATGTACCTACCCTCTGTCTCAACACGCTCGTTCGCTGCTGCTCAAGGAGGAAACCATACAACGTGTCTATCTCAGGCACCCTCTGAATCTACTTCAGAACATTGGCGCCGTCTGTGGAAAAACTTAAACTTCTAATCCCATCCAATAATGGTGAACACGCGTCAACACTCGAAAAGGGATGCTGCACAACCCTCTATCGATCAGAGACAAGGACTAGCAGCGTAGCACCCTTCTCATCCAGTTCCACTGCTTGCTACTGAAGCCTCTGCCGCGAGAAACTAGGCATTTGTCCCAAAACATTTGCGCGATGGCCACGAGACTTCACTTTTCAATGAAAGTCTCATCCATTGTACATAATATCCATGAGAGACAGGCTTGGCCGCCCAGAGAAAGCACCTAACAACGTCGTTCAAGGGTCTAGGATCCCGGTTCACTCACGCCTGGGCCCCCTGAATGACAGTGCTCCTAACCACGTGTCTACCCAAGGCACAGTCTGCTCCGAGATAACCAGAAATCGCCTTCAAGAACTGGTCACCCAACAAATGCAGTAAATTAACAAACAACATCATTGGCTAGATAAGTTAGAGAGATCCATACACAAAGAGAAAGATAACAGAAGTCAAAACATAGCCCACAACTAGAGAAGGGCACCACACGACGAAGCCAGCAACGCTATTAGAAACAACACCCCAGTTCCCTAAGTCCAACAACAGCTGCTTTCAGACAAATTGATGGTGTACAAAATTCCAAGAAACTTCAAGTTTCCTGCTAACTTGGAACCTTATGACAAGACCACAGACCCTCAGGAACATTTGGACGCCTTCGTTTTGTCCATGCAGTTCCATGGAGGACCCCCAGAGTTGTTATGTTGGGCTTTCCCCCTCCTTTTAAAGAATGGTGTCCTCCATTGGCTTTCTACCTTACTAGCAAAATCTATAACTGGATGGGCTTACCTCATGCAATGCTTTCTGCGGCACTACACCACTGCTAGGCAACAACCTAAGTTCATTGAATCTTTTTCTAAAATTCTCCAAGGGAGCAATGAGCCCTTTCGTGAATACATCAAGAGATTCAATGATGCCATCGCCTATATTCAGAGCCCGGATGACAGGATTACACTTCATTATGCTTGGAGCAGCCTCTGGACTAACTCAGAATTCTTCCGGTCTTTAGCAAAAAAGAAGCCAATGAATTTGGATGAATTTCTTCACCGTCCCTCAAAGAATATCGACCTAGAGGAAATCACTAAGGCGAAAGAGATTTTGGAGAAAGGTGAGCCAACTTACTAAAAGAGTAATCAAAACTCCAACTAGTCTCTAAACTTCTCTAAGGGTGACACATACAGGCCTAAATATTTTGACTACACTCCTCTGAATGCCCCACGAGAAATAATTCTCAGGGAGGTGCTTTAGACTGAGTTTCAGGATATCAAAAGGCCACCTCCTTTAAAAAAATAGGCTCAGAAGAATCACTCAAAATACTGTAAGTGGCATAAAAACTATGTCCATGAAACAGAGGAATACTATCAGCTCCAAGATGTTATTGAATCCCTTATCGAGGAGGGGTGGCTATAGAAATACATTGGTGGTATCTGGAATAATGAAAATCATGGAAAATGGAGAGACTGAAAGCGCAGCCAGAGTCCAAGGCGAAGTTCGACTCCACGTCAAAGGATAAGGACCCACAGTCCTACCAGGAAGTCCCATACTCTACCTCACTGTGATACTGAAAACTGACAAGATCAGAACCAGGACATTCAGATCGGGGGCAACAGAAAGGATCGGCTCGTTAACATTATCTTTGGAGGATTTTCAAGTGGAGGGTCATCTAGTAATTCCCAAAAGAAAGCACTACAGACGGAGACATTGATCGTCGTTTCTAGCTCTATGCTCAAACCTTATACCAAAGACAAGGAAATCCCTCCGGTCTCCTTTTCTGATAGGGATTACAGTGATATAATCTGAGATCACGATGACCAGCTGGTCATCTCTGAAATAATATCAAACGCTGAGGTTCGGTGTATCTTCGTCGATCAGGGGAGCTCGGTAGATATCATGTTTATGGACGCCTTCGAGATTAGAGTTCCCCCTATCCGTATTAACTCTTTATGAAGGTGAGCTCATCGGATTCTCTGGAGAAAAGGTAACCCCGGTGGGTTACTTTGATACGTTCCTGACTTTGGGTGATGACAAAGTCTACAGAACAGTCAAAGTCAGGTTTTTAGTTATATATTACCCTTCAGCCTACAACATTATTTTGGGCCGCTCCACATTAAATGGCATTGCCACTGTAGTAAATACCGTTCATCAGGCCATGAAATTGCTCAACAAGAATAATAAGGTGGTCACGGTTAAGGGCGATCAGATCATAGTGTGCAAGTGCTATATTGAAAGTCTCAAAATATGTAGGACCCCTAGGAAGACCAGAGCACATACATCTAGATCGACTTTGGATCAAGTTAACATCCTAATGACCAAACTAGATATCTAAGAAGAAATTTGAGGTATTAGACCCCAGCTTGAAGGAGAGTTGTTTTCGCTCCAGTTAGGTGACAAGCTTGAGCAAGTCACCAAGATAGGTGCAAATCTGGAAGAATAGGAGAGACGCCAGCTAATAGAGCTCTTACAGAGAAACAATGACCTATTTGCATGGACGTCCTCTAATATGGCTAGGCTTGACCCTGCTTTCATCTACCATTGTTTATCCGTTAAACGGGATGTGAAGTCGGTTTCTCATAAGAAAAGGAAAGTTAGCCCTGAGAGGCAACATATCATCGAGGAGCAAGTTAAGGAACTACTCAATTCTGACTTTATCAGAGAAATCTCATACACCACGTGGCTGTCTAATATGGTCTTAGTAAAAAAGTCAAACAGGAACTAGAAGATGTGTGTGGACTACACAGACCTGAACAAGGCTTGCCCAAAAGATCCATACCCCTTCCCTAACATTGACAAACTGGTTGATAGCTCCTCCAGCTTTCAGCTACTATCTTTCATGGATGCTTACTCCGGGTATAATTAGAACCCAATATTCCCCGAAGACAAAGATAAAACCACATTTATCACTGAAAATGTGAGCTATTGCTACAAGGTGATGCCCTTTGGCTTGAAAAATACAGGAGCTACCTACCAGCAAATGATGAACAGAGTTTTCGAGGATCAAGTAGGAAAACTGCTGAAGGTTTACATTGATGACATGATAGTCAAAACTGCACAGTCCGAATCCTATGCCACAGACCTCGAAGAAGTGTTCTTGCAGTTGAGGAAGCACAACATGAGGCTTAACCCAGAAAAATATGTATTTGGGGTCCAAGCCGGTAAGTTCTTGGGCTTCATGTTAACTTACTGTGGAATCAAGGTGAATCCGAAAAAATTCCAGGTGATGCTCGACATGCATAGCCTTCAGAACGTGACAGAGATTCAACAGCTTACAGGGCGGATTACGACCTTCACGCGATTTCTCGTTAAAGTTGTTTGCAAGTCTCTTCCCCTCTTCAAATTGTTAAAAAAAGGGAAAAGGCTTTGAGTGGACTCAGGAATGTGAGGATGCCTTCATATCATTAAAAAGACTACTGTCCTCTCCCCTCATCCTAGCCAGGCCGAAAACTCGGAGAGACGTTGTACGTATACCTCTCAGTTTATGATGAGGCTGTGAGTTCAGTGCTCATAAGGGAAACGGTTGAGGGTCAGAAGCTGGTCTATTTATGAACAAGGTGTTACAAGGTCCCGAACTCCGTTATCAAAAGATTGAAAAGGTTGCCTTCGCCCTTATCGTCATGGCCAGGAGGCTGAGGCAATTCTTCTAGTGCTATCCAATGGTGGTAAGAACAGATCAACTAATCTGTCAAATATTGCATAAGCCGGATCTGCAGGCAGGATGATCGCCTAGTCCATTGAACTTTCTGAGTTTGGAATTACATACGAGCCGAGGTTAGCAATTAAGGCACAAGCACTATTAGACTTCCTAGCTGAATTTACAACGCACCCCGATGACCCCAAAGAAATATCGCAGACCATATTTGTCGACGGATTCTCCAACCTCAAGGGGAGTGGCACCAGGGTAATCCTTGAAAACTCGGAAGGTGTGACTATTGAGAACTTCCTGAAGTTCGAATTCCCTACTTCAAACAAATAGGTGAAATATGAAGCATGCACCGCCGGATTGATAATGGCAAGAGAATTAGGAGAAATAAAGATCACACTTTGTAGTGACTTCCAGCTCGTGGCCTCCCAAATTAGGGACGACTATCAAGCTAAGGAGCCCCTCTTATAAGAGTGCCTAGCAAATGTTCAAAGGCTCCTCAAAAACTTCCAAACAGCAAAGGCGGAGCATATACCCCGAGAATAGAATTCAAGGGCTGACCTTCTATCTAAGTTGGCCAGCACAAAAAGTCTGAGTAACAACTGCTTAATGGTCCAAGAGACTCTTTCACAACCTTCCATTAGGTACTCCACCATTTTCCAAGTAGAAGAGCAAGAAAGTACTAATCATGACATATTTTATACATTAATAAGCCCTCATTTTTAGTTATTTACACTCTTCATGTACTTAATTGTTTGACCTTGGACATGTTTTATAAGTTTAGGCTCAAATTGGGTTTAATTGAATTTTTCCAACATTATTGAGTTTTGACATTATTTCTGTATTCCAACCATAACTTGAGTTCTAGATATCTAAAAATTATGCATTTTACCTTATAGAAAAGATGAGAGGAAGCTCTACAACTTTGATGAAGAGCTCAAAGTCTCAATCGGATATCTAGTGGACCTAATTGGGCCTGGAAGTTCAGACTCAGGTTTGGGGAGCATATGGCATTAAAGTGAGTATATCTTAGTCAATTCAAGTCCAATTCAGATAAAACTTAGGCCATTGCATTCCTACAAGGCCCAGCTGTGTTTAGGAAGTGTAATGAGGCATTAGAGGCTAATTTAAAGGGTAGTTTATAGCTATAGAAAGGGAAATCCGAGAATCAGTTTTTATTCCACACTTTTCTTACCTCTCTCTAGAACTCTCTCCTCTCTTTTCCCTTTCTGTCTAATTTTCATTTTTTGAGTTTTCCTCTTCTTATGGAAGGCTAAACACCTTGTAATCAATTTAGGATTCTTGAAGAAATTTCGATTTGGATTCTTGAGATCTTGTTTTGATTTTGCTTTTCTTTGATTTGTGTTTGGATTCTTCTTCTTCCCCTTCTTTTTTCTTATTCTTGATCTGATTGGATCTTGATTTGGGATTGAGATTTGTGATTGAATTTAGGTTGTTTAATCTGGTTTAGTCACTGAATTACAAGTTAAGTGCTGATTTGTGCTTAGATTAATTGAATTCGGATAAAAAATTAACATAGATCTAACATGAATTATACGATTGTAAATTTGTGTGTCAATTGTTAATTAAATTCTAGATGATTGTCTAGTATGAATTATGGATTTAATGCTGAGATCTTGGTTAATTCCAAGTTAATCATTCAAATGTAATTCAAATGTTTGTTTAGTGATCTATGATAGAATCCACTAAATTTCAGATAGATTTCTGAATTAATTACGCTTTTAATTGATTGTTCTTTCCTTAATTCTGCTATTTCGTATTCTATTTCTCAAATCTTCCCCCCAATCTCGACTTGATCTGATTAATTTATAACTAAGATCCCTGAGAGACGATCCAGTGTTAACTCTTATGCTACAAGCCATAGGTACAACTCGATATTAATTTTAATTGAGTCCGGCGCTCGTCAAATACTTGGATCACTCCAATAATGGAGTATCTGCAGTATGGCATCTGTCTTGAAAACCCAAAGGAAGTTTCCAAATTAGCCAAGACAGCAGTTTGGAACACCATCTATGATGGGCAGTTATACCAACGTGGATTCTCATCACTTCTCCTTAAAATATGCCTCAAGCCAAAGGAAGTAGAATATGCACTAGTTGAGGTTCACAAGGGAAGTTATGGACATCATTTGGGAGACAAAGCCTTAGCTTTGAAAGCACTCAGGCTCGGATACTATTAGCCTACAATAGATGTCGACTCTGTGGCACACATCCAAGTCTGCGACAAGTGCAAGTGACACTTGGATCATTATAATGCTCCACCCGAGGAACTCTCTACAACATCCGTACCCTGGCTATTCATGGAGATCCTGGGTCCATTTCCTCAAGTACCCAAACAACTAAAGTTCCTAGTGGTAGCTATGGACTATTTTACTAAATGAATCGAGGCCGAGCCCTTGGTCACCATCACCTCTGCTCGAATTCAAAACTTCACATGATGCCACATCATCACCAGATTTAGAGTCCCAAAATCCCTCGTGACCAACAATGGGATACAATTCAAAGGCAAGGGGTTCAAAGAGCTGTTGGTTAGTTTAAAAATCAAACATCAATGTAGCGCCATTGAAATCCTGAAGAAGAATGGACATGCTGAAGCTGCTAATTGGGTTATTATTCGTGGACTAAAAAGAAGGTTAGATTATTAGTCATGGCAACCATTACCCAAGAGGGGGGTGAATTGGGTATTAAAAACTTTTCACAAATGCTCTTAAAATAAACACAAATATTTAAGCTATTAAATAAAAGAGAAAGAATTGCGAGAAGAGGAATAAAAGCTTTAAGAATAGCAAATAAATAAATGTGCAATAATATAAAATTACGTAAAATAAAGAGATTGAGAAGAGAAAATCAGGCACGATATTTATCCTGGTTCGACCACTAACCTACTTGTGGTCTACGTCCAGTCCTCGAAAACAATCCGAAATTTTTCACTATGTATACAAGTTTCAATAGGTGCTTGCAACCGTTACATAAAAGAGCACTTTTCACACACAGGGAAACTCTACCCTTATGCTAAAGTCTCAGCCTGCAGGGATACCTCACCCTTATACAAACCTTGAAAGGATACCTCACCCTTATACAAATCTTGAAGGATACCTCACCCTCAATACAGAAGAACAGAAATATAGATGAAGAGAAACTCTCACAAAGAGTAGATGATACAATTTGAAGCTCTATGAAGCTCTCTAAGGATATCTCAAATTTTGGCCAAAAAGAGCACAGAAATTTGGTAAAATATGTATCATAAAATAAAGTAAGAAAGAATTATTTCAGATAAAATGGGTGTTGCTAAAAGATGTCCCAAAAATATGTATATATAGTGTTTTAAGAAAAAGAGCCATTGGGTATAAATTAATATCACATTGTCGCAACCGTCCCGAAGGGCGTCGCGAAAATAAAAAGAATAAAGAGGAATGGACCTCGGGGTGTTAGGAGTCGCCACCAATCGCTTTATCCATTAAATGGAATGGCGCAATTGGACACCTAAAAGATGGTCTATGTTTGAGTTTGAGGTTCGGGGTTGATTACGGGTAGGGAAGGTGTTAGCACTTACACCGTCCGTTCTAAGAACGGTTACCTATATAATCTAATGTTATTTGCAAGATTAATTTAATTGGTCCTTTATTAATTAAAAGAAAAGAATTTTTTTTATTTTTTATTTTGACATGTCCCATTTTGTCAAGCATAATATCAAGAATGATAAATGACTAAGACAAGCAATGGGTGGCTAAATAGCTATTATTTTAGAACAAATTCAAAGTCTACAACATATTATATAAAAGTGGTGAATTAAAATTTTATCTTTTTGAAGAGAAGTAATTTTCAAAATAAAATGGCCAAATAAAAAAAAATATTTCAATGAATAATTTTAACTCAAAGAAATTTGTTTAAGGTAAGAAAATGATTTTTAAAGTAAATGGCCAAATAAAATCTCTTTTGTAATCAAGGAGAAAAAATATTTTTAGGCACAATGAGATTTTTGCATTAATTTCTAAAAAATGTCTTCATGAAAAAAATAAAGTTTTAATTCACCACAATCATAATGCTAAAACTATATGAATTTGTTCACTTTTATTTGAATACTTTATTTTACAAAAAGAAAAGTTTATTTTGGTTTATTTAAAAAAATATTTTAATTTACATAATTATTTTAATTTTTATGTGGGGATTAGACTTCGCCGGCGCTCCTGGCAAAATCCAATATAAAGCCTCAAGATTATCGGGAAGAGTGTAATCTGATCGGCGCTCCGATCCTCTCCCAATTTTTCCGTCATAGGCCAGTTTTAATCAATAAGATAAATTCATTAAAGATTAAATTAAAATCACATACTAACCAACATAAAAATCATAACAACAAACAATATAATCAATTTAAAGAGACAAAAATAAACTATAATCAAGTCAAACCAACCCATAAATTAATTTTCATCATCATTTTTTTTATATATATTTTTTAGACTTTTCATTTTTATATTTCTTTAACATTCTTTTTACTTTCTTTTTATAAAAAAAAAAAAAATGTGTGACCCACGTAAGTGGGCTGCTGTTCAGTAGCCCAAATTCCTTTATTTGGTATTTTGTATTGCTTTTGAAATCACAAAGTCACATGAGTCAAATATTTGAAACAGAACAGAGCAAGCAAGGAGACAAAGGGAGAGGGAGAGAAGAAACTCACAGTGCTGAGCTCACGGTGGTTCTTGGTTGGGAAGCGGCGTTTCTGGCGGAGGTGCCGGCGACGTGCAGCGAGTTCCTGATCCGGGTTTGACGGTGGTTCACGGCTGGGGAGCGGCGTTTCGGCGGAGGTGCCGTGCAGCGAGTTCCGGATATGGGTTCGGGGTAAAAGACGGCGGCAACGGGAGGGGGACCAGCTCCGGGTGCCCGGTCCTTGTTCGCTGGCTCGAAACGGACCTCGGCCCGTCGGTGGCGTTCTTGGTCGATGCCGGTTGGGAAGGCTCGCCGGCGCGGGGATGGGGTGGTGCCGATGTGGGATGGGTTGTGCGGGCGCGCAAAGTGTTCGGTTGAGGGAGGTGAGCTGCGGCTAGGCTCTGTTGTGATAGTTGGGAGGTGGCTTCACGTGGGTTGTGGTTGTGGGGAATGAGCTTGAAGAAGAGTGGTGCAGGAAGTGATGAAGATGATGGGCTTGGTGGGGTTTTTTTTTAGATTGAAGAGGGTGAGTTAACTGGGTGGCTTGGTGTTGGTGAAGATGGAGTGATGAAGATGAAGGGGTGATGGTGGCTTCACTGAGTTGACTCAGTTGGCTTGCTAATGGTGGTAGCTTTTATGGTGGAGAATGGTTTGTGATGGTTCTGTTTATATTTTTTTGAACCCTGTGTAGCTCTCTGCTTTTTCTCTCTGAACCATTGAATCCCCGTCCTTTTCATTCTTCCTTTCCTTATATTGTGCCCCATCATTCAAATGCCTTAATTTCATTTTTTACGTTTTGGAAGGCAGATGCTCAAAATTGAATGAGCTTGATGATTTGGAAAGAAAAACTGTAGAAATTTTCAATTCAATTCAATGCAACTTTGATGGTTCGGTGGTAGCAACAGGAAGGGGAAAAGGAAGAGTTGAGAAAATGGGTTATGGGTTGAGAAGAAAAATGGGTCATGGGTTGACCCATACAACAGCTTTTTTTTTTTAAAGAAATTAAATAAAATAAAATAAAATAAAAATAAAAGATGGATAAAATTGAGTATCAACAGCTGCCCCCCTTTGTTGTACATTTAGGATAAATGAAAAACAAAGGAATTGATTCAATTTTATCCATGAAAAGGTAAAAACTTGCGGATTTAGGTGTCCGCTGAAGTTTAACCAAAAAACAAGGTAAGAAGCTTACGGAATCGGGTATCCGTTGAAGCTTAACAAAAACAAGGTAAGAAGCTTACGGAGTCGGGTATCCGTTGAAGCTTAACAAAAACAAGGTAAGAAGCTTACGGAGTCGGGTATCCGTTGAAGCTTAACAAAAACAAAGAAGTAAGGGGTACGAGGACCCAAAAACAACGGGTACGAGGACCCAAAAGGTAAAAAGCTTGCGGAATCAGGTATCCGCTGAAGCTTAACAAAAACAACGTAAGAAGCTACTGAGTCGGGTATCCGTTGAAGCTTAACAAAAACAAAGAAGTAATGGGTACGAGGACCCAAAAAACGGGTACGAGGACCCAAAAGGTAAAAAGCTTGCGGAATCGGTATCCGTGAAGCTTAACAAAACAACGTAAGAAGCTTACTGAGTCGGGTATCCGTGAAGCTTAACAAAACTTAAAAGCAAGAAGCTTACTGAGTCGGGTATCCGTTGAAGCTTAACAGAAGACTTAAAAGCAATGGCTATGGAGACCCAGAAAATAATGGGTGCAGGAACCCAAAAACTAAAAGACAATGGGCGCGGGGGCCCAGAAAGGAAAACACATTGGGCGCGGGGGCCTGAAAACGAGAAAACAATGGGTGTAGGAACCCAAAAACAAGAACACAATGGGCGCGGGGACCCAGAAAGGAAAACACAATGGGCGCGGGGGCCCAAAAACGAGACAACAATGGGTGTAGGAACCCAAAAACAAGAACACAATGGGCGCGGGGCCCAGAAAGGAAAACACAATGGGCGCGAGGGCCCAAAAACGAGAAACCAATGGGTGTAGGAACCCCAAAAATAAAAACACAATGGGCGCAGGGACCCAGAAAGGAAAACACAATGGGCGCGGGGGCCCAAAAACGAGACAACAATGGGTGTAGGAACCCAAAAACAAGAACACAATGGGTGCAGGGACCCAAAAAGGTAAAAAGCTTGCGGAGTCAGGTATCCGCTGAAACTTAACAAAACTTAAAAGCAATGGGTACGGGGACCCAAAAAGGAAACAGCAATTTGGACCTTTGTAGGTCAAGGCTAGCAAAATGAGAACCAATGCACTATGCAATGCATGCTTCAAATGTATAAGAGTATGAAAAAAAATTCTTCTTCTTTTTTTTTTTTGTTTGTTTGTTTTTTTTTTATTTTTGTCTCCATGACCCTTGAGGACATGATTGCAATCATTTTCAAAGATGAACTGGAATAGGATTTAATGGCATCCTTTCATTTGTCTATTCAGCCGATGGTTGAAATGTCCAACCAGAATGACCCTTGAGGTGACCTGGTTGTCCTTTCTCTTTTATCAACACTCTTATCAGGAATCATTGTGTTTCCCATACCTTTCAAGTCATTAGCAATTCTTAATGCTCGGACAGCAATGTCACACATTTCATATTCCAATATATGATTATTAGAAAAATGCATATTAAGTCAAAGAAGAGGCAAATGTAAAAACATGATGATATTGTATTGAAATGGGAATGGTGAAAAGAAAGTATTATTGTGGTCATCAACATGAAATTTACAGAGGGATGATAAGGGCAAAGGTCTTCAGTTCTTCCAATGAAAACCTTTATCTCGTAATCAGCGTCAATCCTCTCGCATACCCGATTTTGAACACCCGTTAACTAGACCTATGAAGACTTTGATTGCCCCAGTTGAGATCATTTGGCTGCCCCAATATGGAAACTTAGTTTGCTCTAAAGCAGAGATTTGCTTCTCCCTAGCATGGAGACTCAAGCAATATTGTCTCACTTCCTTTGTCATATCAAGCATTACTGTCCTTTTATTTTGGACCTTAACTTTTGCCTAGGTCGCTCTTTCGAGTTTTCAACCTACCAGGTCGCTCTAACTTTTGCCTAGGTAGCCTTTCTAGGTTTTCCACCTAGCGAGCCATTTTTTCTTTTTTTTTTTTTTTTTACTTTTTTTTTTTTGACAAGTAGTGTTTTTATGCATAATATTTCTTGACTGCATCTGAATTTACAGGAAGTGGTAGATCTTCACCATCCATTCTTGTGAGAATCAAGGACCCTCCAGAGAAAGCCTTCTTCACGACATAAGGTCCTTCATAATTTGGAGTCCATTTTCCACGGTGATCTTTTTGAATTGGCAAGATCTTTTTGAGCACTAAGTCTCCTTCTTGAAATTGTCGAGGGCGCACCTTTTTTGCATAGGCTTTCATAAGCCTCCTTTGATATAACTGGCCATGACACAGTGCAGTTAACCTTTTACCTTCAATAAGATTCAACTGATCTAGTCGGGCTTGGACCCATTCGGCCTCTTCCAGTTTTGTCTCCATCAGTACTCTTAATGAGGGGATCTCTACCTCAATAGGGAGTACAGCTTCCATTCCGTAAACTAAAGAGAAAGGAGTTGCCCCAGTTGAGGTACGGATAGACGTGCGATAACCATGCAGAGCAAAGGGAAGCATCTCATGCCAATCTTTGTATGTCACAACCATTTTTTGGATGATTTTCTTGATGTTTTTTGTTTCTTGCCTCAATGCCCCATTCATCTTTGGGCGATATGGTGAGGAGTTATGATGTTGGATCTTGAAATTCTCGCACATTTCCTTCATCATTTTGTTATTCAAGTTGGTTGCATTGTCGGTGATGATCTTATTCGGTAGACCATAACGACATATCAACTCTTTTTGATGAACTTGATCACCACATTCTGGTCACATTGGCATAAGAAGCGCCTTCAACCCATTTGGTGAAGTAGTCTATCGCGACAAGGATAAAGCGATGCCCATTTGAGGCCTTAGGTTCAATAGGTCCTATGACATCCATACCCCACATAGAAAATGGCCACGGTCTTTGCTAGGACATTCAAGGACTGGAGGCGCATTGATCTTATCAGCATATGTTTGGCACTTGTGGCACTTCCTCACATGATTGAAGCAGTCAGTTTCCATGGTTAACCAATAATAACCAGATCTTAAGATTTTTCTTGCCATTGCATGTCCATTAGAATGAGTTCCAAAGGAGCCCTCATGTATTTCTTCAATAATCTTTTCAGCTTCCATTGCATCAACACATCTTAGAAGCACCATATCATGGTTTCTTTTGTAAAGTATTTCCCCACTCAGAAAATAACCCATTGCGAGCCTCCTCAGGGTCCTCTTGTCATTTTCGAAGCACTGGAGGGTACTCCTATTCTTGATGAAACATTTGATGTCATGGTACCACGGCTTTCCATCGAGGCTCATCTTCAACCACTTGACAATATACGGGACGAGTACCACGACTTTCTATTTTTATAAGTGGTAGGTCCCTTTCATGACTTACTTGGAACATTGATGATAGTGTGGCCAAAGCATCACCAATTGATTTTCTTCTCGAGGAACATGATGAAAAGTGACTTCATCAAATTGCTCAATCAATTCTTTGATGTAAACATGGTATGGAATCAGTTTAGCATCACGGGTCTCCCATTCTCCTTTTAGTTGATGAATGACCAAGGCAGAATCGCCATATACTTCCAAGATCTTTGCTTTTGATTCTATTGCTGCCTGAATACCCAAAGCACATGCTTCGTATTCTGCTATATTGTTAGTACAGTCAAAACACAACCTTGCTGTGATTGGGATGTATTTATCTTCAGGGGAAATCAAGATGGCTCCAATGCCATGCCCCAGTGCATTAGAGGCTCCATCAAACCACATAGTCCATTTTTCTTTTTCGAAGATTCTTCATTTTTAAACAGAGCCATTATATCTTCATCGGGAACTCACATTGCATCGACCCATAATCTTCTATAGGTGGTTAGCGGATAATCTGCAAGGGCACTTCCCTTAATTGCCTTTTGGGTGACATAAATAATTTCATACTCCGATAATAGAACTTGCCATCGCGCGATTCTCCCAAAGTGAGAGCGGGTTTCTCAAAGATATACTTGATAGGATCCATTTTGGACACCAACCAAGTAGTGTAACACAACATGTATTGCCTCAATCGATGGAAAACCCATGCCAAGGCACAACAAGTTCGCTCTAACAATGAGTACTTTGCTTCATAGTCGATGAACTTTTTACTTAAATAATAAATGGCTCGTTCTTTCCTACTGGGACTCATCATGCGCCCCAAGACACAACCCATAGACTCATCCAAGCAAGTCAAATACATAATGAGAGGTCTCCCTGGCACTTTGGAGGCACCAAAGCGGGGGTTCTTGTAAATACTTTGCTTGATTTTTTCAAAGGCTCTTTGGCAATCATCATTCCACTTGATTTGGCCGATTCTTGCGTAACAACTTGAAGAGCGGCTCGCATGTTGTGAGTGGAATATGAATCGAGCGATGTAATTCAACCTTCCCAAAAATCCCGAACTTCTTTTTCAGTGCGAGGGACCGGCATGTCCAAGATATTGCTCGAACCTTGTCAGGATCAACTTCTATTCCTTTCTGGCTCACCACAAACCCCAATAGTTTGCCTGATCTGACACCAAAAGTGCATTTTGCAGGATTCAATCTGAGTTTGAACTTCCTCAATCGCTCAAAAAGCTTTTGCAGATTGATTATATGATCTTCTTTTGTTTTTGACTTCGCAATCATATCATCTACATAAACTTCTATTTCTTTATGCATCATATCATGGAACAATGTCACCATAGCTCTCTGATACGTTGCCCCAAAATTTTTTAAACCAAAAGGCATCACTTTGTAGCAGAAGGTTCCCCATAAAGTGATGAATGTGGTCTTCTCCATGTCTTAGGTGCCATCTTGATCGATTGTATCCCGAGAAACCATCCATAAAGGAAAAAAATGAATCTTTGGCAAAGTGTTGTCCACCAAAACATCAATGTGAGGTAACGGGGAAGTCATCTTTAGGACTAGCCCTATTTAAGTCTCGATAATCTACACACATTCGGACTTTCCCGTCTTTCTTTGGGACGGGAACAATATTGGCAACCCATTGTGGGTATTTTGCAACTGCAAGAAATCCAGCATCAAACTGTCTTTTTACTTCATCTCTGATTTTTAGGGACATCTCAGGTTTCATTCGTCTCAACTTTTGCTTAATCGGAGGATACCCAGGTTTTAGTGGCAATTTGTGCTCAACTATGTCAATGTCTAACCCAGGCATATCTTGGTATGACCATGCAAAGACATCACTATAATCAAACAAAAGCTTAATCAACTTGTTACGCTCATCCTCTTTCATCGAGGTACCAATTTTGATCTCTTTCTTATCATTTTCAGTCCCCAAATTAATTACTTCAATTGGTTCCTCATGGGGTTGGATTTCTTTAGCTTCTTGTTCAAGTAATCTCATTAACTCAGGTGAAGTTTCCCAATCATCCTCATTATCCTCATCAGCATGATTAACAGGGTGTTCAAAATTATATGATGAGATATTGACACTGTTACTTTCAAGAGAGTCATTTTCAGATCTGCAATAAGTGATGTTGACACAAGAAAAATGAAATGAATAGAAGGTCATGATAATGGTGGGATGAAAGCTAATGAAATGAAAAATGATAGAACTCAAAATGCATTTTATTAATAACAATTATTGGAAATGAAACATGTGAGCCCATTTACAAATGAAAATCCTAAAGCCTTGGGCAGAGCTAAAGGAAAAGCACTACAGAATTACTTTGAAAGAGACTCTAAGGTTATGGGAAACTCGGAGATCTCCCAATTGTTGAGTCTTGTATTTGAAGAACATGCATACACCAGTCCGTATGGACTGACAAAATCGTCATCTTCAACTGCGGTCACTTGGTCTACGAACACAACTCCCGCGCTCAGGAAGCTTTGTCGTATATCACGGATGGGGACTTCCTTCACTTTAGGTTCTCGATTTTCCAAGCGAGCCAACCTTTTCTCTTTTTTTCTCTTCCATTATCCTCCTCTTATCGGCCTTGGTAGGTTTGTACCCTGACCCAAATCTATCTTTATTTTCAAAGGGTTGAAAAAGTCTGTGGCACCTTGTCGTTTCTTGCTTGACCCTTCTCCATGCTGATAACCCCTTCTAGCATAACTTTAGCCATCATTACAGATGCAACAGAAGGCTGCGGTTTAGGAATTGGAGCTCCTTCTTTTATATAAATGGTATTGACAACCTCGAGTGCTTGAAAGGCAGTCTCCAAAGTCTCTTCTGTAGCTTCAATATAAGGGGTGTCTAGCGGCTTACTCACCAGTAGGTCCTCTTCACCAAAGACAGTAATCATCTTGTTATCAACTATGAATTTGACTTTTTGGTGCAAGGTGGAAGGCACAGCTCCAGCAGAATGAATCCATGGTCGTCCTAGGAGACAACTGTATGATGGTGCAATGTCCATCACTTGAAAGAGTATGTTGAAAGTGCAAGGACCAATTTGAACTGGTATTTCAATCTCCCCTATGACTTCTCTCCTTGTGCCATCAAATGCCCTTACTATCATCGCACTTGATTTCATGTGTGACCCATCAAAAGGTAATTTGGAGAGTGTCGACTTTGGCATCACATTCAAGGAAGAGCCATTATCCATCAGTACTCTAGCCATGATATGGTCTTGACATTTTACTGAGATATGAAGTGCTTTATTATGTCCCCTCCCCTCATTGGGTATTTCATCATCGGTGAAAGTGATGTAATTATATCTGTTTGTAATGTTGCTGATAACGCCATTCAACTTGTCAACCGTGATGTCATGAGAAACATGGGCTTGATTAAGCACTTTCATTAGCACCTTCCTGTGTGGCTCAGAGTTCATTAATAAGGATAAGAGTGATATTCTTGCAGGGGTGCGGTTCAGTTGATCCACCACCTTGTATTCACTTTGCTTTATGAATTTTAAGAACTCACAAGCTTCTTCTTCGGTCACTTCTTTCTTATAGAGCTCTTGCTGTGTTGCCTTTGGTTCTTCTTTTTCTTTCAAGGTTTTTTCATTAGAAGTTTCCCCCATCTTGCCTTTCCCTTTCCGAATTCTTTCCACTTCCTCCACTTGGTCTTTACGCAGATCCTCAGGTGTATAAATACGACCACTCCGAGTCATTCCACCAATCCCAGATATGCTAGAGATAGCCGACGGGATTTTCATTTGATTGTCCTGAAAATCATTTACAACGACTTGCACATCATATTTCCAAGGCACGACTCGACGGTATCCTTATAGGGAAAAGGAGTCGGCACTTGAATAGTGATAGGATTCCGACCAAAAGAGACTTGCGGAGACACCTCTTTACTATAATGAATTGTCAATGGCCTTGGTATGCCGGAGCTTGCCCTATGATTGGTGGCGTTGCATAGGTATTGCGACCTCTTGAGCGGTGGAGGTGTAACTTCCTTGACCATATAGACGTCACCATTATCGTACTGATTGTTTATTTGTACTAAATGACTGTCCATCAAACTTTGGAGAATCTGCTTGAATTCATCACATTCTTCAATAGAATGCCCAACTTCCCCATGGATCTTGCACACTGTTTCATCTTCATTGGCCTTTTTAAACTCAACTTGGTTTTGTATCAACCCATATTTGCAAAGCTCTTGAAAAATTACTCTCATGGGAGTTTTCACATCAACTACCTGACTTATGAGGCATCGTCCAGAAGACTTCTCTATGACATTAACTACTGGACCTCCATGATCAGGCAAGGGATTGCGGCCTACATTAGGAGTTTTTTCCTTAAAGTTTAACCATTTGGCATTAATCAAGTCTTGTACTTTGAACTTCAAGGCTCTGCAATTTTCTGTTGAGTGACCTACAGCCCCAGCATGGTACTCGCATTTAGCATTCTGGTCAAACCCTCTTGGGTAGGGGGGTTCCAATGGCTTCATTGGGCAAGGAGCCAATAATGAATTTCGGAAGAGTTGTGGTAGCAGTTCAGTATAGGTCATGGGAATTGGGTCAAATTGGACAAGTTTCTTTTCTTGGTTAGCTGGCGGCCTTCTTTGATTGGTATTTGGGTTTTGGGCCCATGGTTGGGTTGGTTGATATGGTATGGTAGGGAGTGTTTGGTTTGGGATGGGAGATGGTGCACGATAAGGGATCATTGGGTGATAAGGTTGAGGGTATGGAGCTTGAGAGGCATTAGCAATGTATGGATAGTAAGGCATGTAGGGAAAGTTGGAAGGATGGTTGAGGGTTAACAGGTGTCTGGCTATGTCTCCCTTGGGCAAAACTCCTTTGATCGAAAGTCACAAGCATGGGTTTCTCCTTCTCTTTCTTCTTCCCCTTGGGGGCTTTTTGGCACTAAATGTCCCCATTGAGCTTTCAATCTTTCCACTTCTCATTCCTCCTTCGATTCTTTCCCGATGATAACCATGTCGAGAAATTCGACGACACACTCCCTATCATTTTGTCATAGAAGGGTGATTGGAGAGTGTCAATGAATGTGGCCACCATTTCCCTTTCTGTCAATGGGGTTCAACCTGAGCAACTATCTCTCTCCACCGCTGAGCATATTCTTTAAAGGTTTCAGCTCCTTTCTTAACCATGTTTTGTAACTGTAGCCTATCTGGTGCCATATCGATGTTGTACTTATATTGCTTTAAGAAAGCATTCGCCAAGTCCTTGAAGCATCGTATATGGGCACGTTCCAGGTGTGTATACCAATTAGAAGCTGCCCCAACTAAGCTATCTGGAAGAAATGAATCAACGAGGTTATCATCATGAGCATGGGATGCCATCTTGCGGATGTACATGGTCGATGATTCTTTGGGCAAGTGGTTCCCTTATATTTTTCAAAATCCGGGACCTTAAACTTTGGAGGGATTACCACATTCGGGACAAGACAGAGCTCGCGGCATTCGAGAAGACCATAGCTACTTGCTCCTTCTATGGCTCGCAATCTTTCTTCCGAGAACTTCTAATTTTCCCTTGGATTGAATGCCTTCGGTTGAAGGGTTCGGCGGAGAAGTTCCAAGCGACTTTATGGGGAAAAAAGCGTGGCATGTAGAAAGGAGGTTGGGCTGAGTCGAACCTTGTGGCCTGAAGTAGGTATTACCAATGAAGAGCCGCTCTCAAGAGGGTTGGTAATTTGGGATGACATAAAACCAGGAGAAATGCCATAAGGTGGAATAGAAACCGGTACTGAGGAATCTCACGATATTTGGTTGAGATCCTTGGAGAGGGTTTGAACTCGTTGGGACTGTCGGTGCACTGCCTTCAGGAGTATTGGTGGATAATGGTGGCACATAACCAGGTGGAAGGCCATATGGTGGGAATGAAGATGCCTGTGCTTCAGGATTATTTGAGTAAATTGTGAGTGGCATCATGGCCCCTTGAGAGGTGACACTAGGATACTGCCAAGGAACTGGCGTAAAGCCGGGCGGGTGTGCAGGCGTGGCAGAAGGATCATCATTTGCCTTTAAAGGAGTCCCCTCTGTGTTCTTCGTTTTTTCCAGAATTTCCAAGATCTTGGCCATTTGTTCTTTGAGCTGGCTTACTTCACTTCTCAACTCTTCTTGTGACTGACCCAGTTCATCCATGATTCTTGATTGAGAGCGAGTCCTATATGAGTGTCGTAGAGACAGTTTTCCTTTCTGTATTCATTTTTTATTATTAGAAAATATGAAAAAGAAAAAGAAAATGCAAAAAATAAAACTATGCATGTAGAGACGTGATCCAAAGCAGCAAGCGATATCGATAAACCTCATTTATTCAAAGGGAAAAAGCTCTATGGTCATAGAGAGTTTTACATATGTTGATTCTTGCTACTCCTCAAGTCAGATGGAGGAATTAGCTTTACAAAATAAGATGGAAAGAGTCATTACATCAGCATTCCTAGAACAAGAAACTAATTTCAGTGAAATTTTCCTAGGAAGTCAAGGTCCTTTCTAACCCGAGTCAAAATATCTTGGTTTTCTCCTGGTGCTAGCTTGGCTTCCACTTTGATGATTTCTCTTGCCCTCTTTCTTGAATGGTTGGAGATTTCCTCATATTATCAAGAACCATTTCGGCTTTCCGCTCCATTTCTTGGCTTGCATTACGATAGAAATTCTTTTCATTAGTCAAGAAAAGAACATCATCCTCTAACGATTCTTCTTACTTTCCAAGAAAGTAGACCATTCAACATGTTTTTCCAAATGTTGATTCAAGATTTTAACTTCATTCTTGAATTCTTGAAGTTGACCATCCTTCCCTGAATGATTGTTTCGAGGGCTTGACATGTTTTCCTTAACCTCTCTATTTCAATATCTTTAGAGGCTGTCTCTTGTTCTTGACTTTGGATTTTTCTTCTTGTAGTGCCAAGTTGATCTTCCAAGGACCTTCTCTCAGTAGTCCACTGCCGATAAATGATTTCGTACCGCCCCTCTGCTTCAGCATAGTAGTCATTGGGTTCATTAAATTGGTGCATTGGTAACTCTGGATCTTGTACCTTGGGAGCAAGAAACCCCTTCTTCCTACTAGCCTGCCAAATTGGGTATTCTGGTGTCGTTTCAGATTATGGGAGACCGGGCTTCACACTTCTTGTGTCCTTCCAATCTTCAATGACTTCTTTTATTTTATGACTGGTTCCTTCATCGTCATACGAGAATTCAAATTTGGACAGTCCATGAGTCATCGGAATGAATTGCGTAGGATGCCATTTGTCTTCGGACCATAGGCGGAGTATAGCCCACTACTCCCCATGGGCCAATAAGTGGAACCCAAGGTTTGCTTCCACATCTATAATGGTATAAGTGTGAGGAAACCACTTGGCCCTCCAGACCACTTCTTTTATTTCCATGAAAAAGCGATCCATTGCCTCATCGTCGGAGTTCGGGAGGCCAATTGTCACGACCATATAGAGAGAAAGCGGGTGCTTAGGTATGACATATTGTTTCAGATCAATTTCTGGATGGTTAAAGCACTTCAACGTTGGCATATGACTAAGCATCCATACTGTAAGTAATGGTGCACATCCCCAAAACCTTCCTTTTTGATGGACTCGGCAGTAGTTCAGAGATCGAATTGTCTCGGCTAAAATTGGTGGGGCTGGGTGTACCCCATGCTCAATCTGCTCGAACAAATTGATCACATGTCCATCTATTTGATTTTTCCATCTTGGGAAAATTACTAACCCATAAATAGCAAGGGCTAGTGCTACCAAACCAAACCTTTGATCAATTTGAGCTTCAACCAGCCTAAGCAAGAACTCCGAATCTAAACTTCGTCCTTCATCCACCATGTACTTGTCCAGTTCATTGGCATGAATCCCTATCAATTTGGACAGCATCCTTCTCGGCGTCTTCTTAGGGTCATGTGAGTACACTTTGTCCTTTGGCACGTCGTCTCTATTAAGAAGCCTAGCATACTTCTCAATCGTGGGCACCAAGTCAAATTGTTGGAAAGTAAAACACCGATATGATGGGTCCCAGAAATAGAGCATAGCTTTCAACATTTGGAGGTCAGGGGTGATGAACATGAGAGCTGCAATATCTCCATACTTGTCATTGAACTCTTCTTGTCTTCTCATGCTACACCACGCATTACGGAGCCTCCTTAAGTCATTTTGCTCAAAGTCATGGCTCCCCTTTAAGAGAGGTAAAGGAACATCCTCGCGACGCAAACTATTTCCTTCCTTGGCTTGAATTCTTGCAGACTCTTCACCCAAATGACCATGATACTCTCTGCCACCTCAGACATTAGAGTTATCTTTCCCCTATTCATGCTTGAGGTTTATCGATATCTTCACAGGATTGGACCACATATGCAAATGCAAGATAAAAGAAAAGTTAACAACTACAAAATAAAAGACAAACAGAAATTCCTCATATGTTAGAGGAAAAGGGGTACCTAATCTTGGTACCCGATCAGGATAAGTTCTATGAATGATGATAGCTCTAAGATTATATCTACAAGTGAGAGCTTTGGTTCTAGACCCCTATCGGACAAAAGGTCCCCAAATTGTCCCTTGCTGTCACCAACACTTTGGCTAGCAAGGGTCCTCCATCCTCACCCATGATAGGTTACAAGCGGAAAGAGTTCAATTTGAGCGAGGGGTTTTCATGTGCCTAAACGGAGACCAACGGTCCCACAAAGCAACACTACTTCACCCTCTGTCTAAGCCTACAAGGTACTGAGCTCGGGTAGAGAGCTTGTGTGTGGAAGTGTACATGAGAGAACTTATTTACAAAGCAGAAATATAATAAATATAATACAAACAAAATGTACAATAATATGAAACAAATAACAAATAAACAAATAAAACAAAAATGGACCAACATAATTAAAAAGCAAATCACATAAGATTAAAACAAGGCTTAACCCTCCAAACAGTCCCCAGTGGAGTCGCCAGCTGTCGCAACCGTCCCGAAGGGCGTCGCGAAAATAAAAAGAATAAAGAGGAATGGACCTCGGGGTGTTAGGAGTCGCCACCAATCGCTTTATCCATTAAATGGAATGGCGCAATTGGACACCTAAAAGATGGTCTATGTTTCAGAGTTTGAGGTTCGGGGGTTGATTACGGGTAGGGAAGGTGTTAGCACCCTACACCGTCCGTTCTAAGAACGGTTACCTATATAATCTAATGTTATTTGCAAGATTAATTTAATTGGTCCTTTATTAATTAAAAGAAAAGAATTTTTTTATTTTTTTTATTTTGACATGTCCCATTTTGTCAAGCATAATATCAAGAATGATAAATGACTAAGACAAGCAATGGGTGGCTAAATAGCTATTATTTTAGAACAAATTCAAAGTCTACAACATATTATATAAAAGTGGTGAATTAAAATTTTATCTTTTTGAAGAGAAGTAATTTTCAAAATAAAATGGCCAAATAAAAAAAAAATATTTCAATGAATAATTTTAACTCAAAGAAATTTGTTTAAGGTAAGAAAATGATTTTTTAAAGTAAATGGCCAAATAAAATCTCTTTTGTAATCAAGGAGAAAAAATATTTTTAAGCACAATGAGATTTTTGCATTAATTTCTAAAAAATGTCTTCATGAAAAAATAAAGTTTTAATTCACCACAATCATAATGCTAAAACTATATGAATTTGTTCACTTTTATTTGAATACTTTATTTTACAAAAAGAAAAGTTTATTTTGGTTTATTTAAAAAAATATTTTAATTTACATAATTATTTTAATTTTTATGTGGGGATTAGACTTACGCGCTCCGGCAAAATCCAATATAAAGCCTCAAGATTATCGGGAAGAGTGTAATCGATCGGCGCTCCGATCCTCTCCCAATTTTTCCGTCATAGGCCAGTTTTAATCAATAAGATAAATTCATTAAAGATTAAATTAAAATCACATACTAACCAATATAAAAATCATAATAACAAACAATATAATCAATTTAAAGAGACAAAAATAAACTATAATCAAGTCAAACCAACCCATAAATTAATTTTCATCATCATTTTTTTTATATATATTTTTTAGACTTTTCATTTTTATATTTCTTTAACATTCTTTTTACTTTCTTTTTATAAAAAAAAAAAAAATGTGTGACCCACGTAAGTGGGTCATTGCATTCAAGAGCCCAAATTCCTTTATTTGGTATTTTGTATTGCTTTTGAAATCACAAAGTCACATGAGTCAAATATTTGAAATAGAACAGAGCAAGCAAGGAGACAAAGGGAGAGGGAGAGAAGAAACTCACAGTGCTGAGCTCACGGTGGTTCTTGGCTGGGAAGCGGCGTTTCTGGCGGAGGTGCCGGCGACGTGCAGCGAGTTCCTGATCCGGGTTTGACGGTGGTTCACGGCTGGGGAGCGGCGTTTCTGGCGGAGGTGCCGTGCAGCGAGTTCCGGATATGGGTTCGGGGTAAAAGACGGCGGCAATGGGAGGGGGACGCTCCGGGTGCCCGGTCCTTGTTCGCTGGCTCGAAACGGACCTCGGCCCGTCAGTGGCGTTGCTGGTCGATGCCGGTTGGAACGGGCTCGCCGGCGCGGGACAGGGGTGGTGCCGATGTGGGATGGGTTGTGCGGCGCGAAGTGTTCGGTTGAGGGAGGTGAGCTGCGGCTAGGCTCTGTTGTGATAGTTGGGAGGTGGCTTCACGTGGGTTGTGGTTGTGGGGAATGAGCTTGAAGAAGAGTGGTGCAGGAAGTGATGAAGATGATGGGCTTGGTGGCTGTTTTTTTTTTAGATTGAAGAGGGTGAGTTAACTGGGTGGCTTGGTGTTGGTGAAGATGGAGTGATGAAGATGAAGGGGTGATGGTGGCTTCACTGAGTTGACTCAGTTGGCTTGCTAATGGTGGTAGCTTTTATGGTGGAGAATGGTTTGTGATGGTTCTGTTTATATTTTTTTGAACCCTGTATAACTCTCTGCTTTTTCTTTCTGAACCATTGAATTCCCCGTCCTTTTCATTCTTCCCTTCCTTATATTGTGCCCCATCATTCAAATGCCTTAATTTCATTTTTTACGTTTTGGAAGGCAGATGCTCAAAATTGAATGAGCTTGATGATTTGGAAAGAAAAACTGTAGAAATTTTCAATCCAATTCAATGCAACTTTGATGGTTCGGTGGTAGCAACAGGAAGGGGAAAAGGAAGAGTTGAGAAAATGGGTTATGGGTTGAGAAGAAAAATGGGTCATGGGTTGACCCATACAACAGTTTTTTTTTAAGAAATTAAATAAAATAAAATAAAATAAAAATAAAAGATGGATAAAATTGAGTATCAACATACATTAAAAGCATAGAAAATAGCCGTTGCATGAAACTGACCGTGTTTATTCGAATAAACGTAGTCCTATTCGAATAACCCACTTATAACACATCAAGAAGTGTTTTCTGGAACCTTTTATTCAAATAAACATTTAGTTATTCGAATAAACGTTTAGTTATTCGACTAAAACATCAAAAACATGTTCTGTAATGTTTTCTGAGTCATGTTATTCGAATAACCCTTTGGTTATTCGAATAAACCTCTAAAAACTCGTTCTGGTATGATTTCTATGGTGTGTTATTTGAATAACATATCCTTTATTCGAATAAACCACTCTGCTTTCGAAAATTGACTTTAAATGGTCATAACTTCTTCATTTTTTATCCGTTTAAAGTAAATGACCAGTCATTGGAAAGATCTTTGAGTCTATTTTCAAATGAAATAAGTTTCAAAACAAAACTCAAAATATTTTGAAAGATATGATCAAAAGAGTAACCAAAGATCAGTTTTGAAAAACTCAAACTTGGCTATTTTTCATAAATTTGAACTACCACCATAAATAACTTTTCAAAACTTGTTTGTTGGGTATTTTAGCATAGGAAAACCATTTGTAAAAACATATTTGAGATATCCATAAGGCTTCTTACATAAAGACCCTAAGTCCTATAAGTTATACCATTCAATCTTCCTTCGGACTTGGTCTTTGACATGACTTTGATGTTATTAATACCTTCATGAAATAGGCATTCACATTCTCCTTGTGTTGAGCTTAATAGAGATCTTTTGCTTTCTTATTGCAATGCTCATTCTTAGTACTTGAACTATCCTACAAAGTATTACTCACTTAAACAAGCATAGTTAGTCCAAATTCATAATTCAATATTTTCATATGCATGATTCATAAATGTATAACTCTAGTTAGTTTAACATGCATATAATACTTTCATAGACACATCCAAATAAGACATTTATTAATTACTAATGGATATGCTCTATATAGAATGCAACAAAGAACATATGCAAAGAGTTCTTTTTGTCTTGTATTTGTCATCATTAAAACTTAACATATTAAACCATTTGGGACAAACTTATTTCCACAATCTCCCCCTTTTTGATGATGACAAATCACCAAAGAAAAATATGTTGAGCAATATACAAGAATGGATATTCGTGTAAGCATATTATGCAATAAGCATAAGAATATATTTTTCTTTCCAATTTCACTCCCCCTATTTGACATCAACAAAAAAGCTTAGAAAGAAAAAAAAATTTCTCTCATATATTCATTCTACATATGATTCAAGAATAGAGAGATGAAACAATCATGCTTTCAAGATATAGAAGATTATTCACGCAGTGCTTGTCATATATTTGTATATCAACGTTTAGCATATGACAATATTAAAACACTTTATGTAATCAAATAAAGTTGTAAGGCAAGAGATATGAACAACTCAAGAGCTAGACTCCCCCTCAAAATATGCATATTATCAAAATAATAGATCAAGAAAATATGTATGTGAAGACCATGTAAACACATTACCTTAAAGAAAAGTAAGGCAAATATACATCTTCTTAATCCTTCAAACAAAAACTATTTTAAAATTTCTCCCCCTTTCAAAAATTTTTTTATAAGAGCACATTATATTTTTAAAAGCATTTTAGAAGGGTGGAAATATTTTATATTAAAAAAAAACATATTCATTAAAACATATCAATCTAAGTCAAAAGAGCATAAGTACATCTCCTTGATGAAATATGCTATAGGGATCAAAATATGTATAGAACTAATATCATTCACCCTAAATGCAATGACAAAATAGCAAGTTAAATATCCAATTAGGCACTTTGTCAATGCTAAGCATACTTCTCATGTAAAGAAAGCATATAATCATTGAAGATCAATTTTTCAACAAGTATCATATGATCCATACCATATAAAATATCACAAAAGTTAAGGGATAAAGATACTTATTGATTTAGATAAAGAGTGATGCTTCTTTAGAATGTTTTTTGTTTATTTGTCCTTTGAGTTTGAGCTTTCTTCCATTGAGTATTCCATTCCATTGCACTTGAAGAAATGTTTCTTTATCTTCCTCTTCATTTGAATTCCATTCAACTTTTCTCATTTATCCACATATGCTTGTATGTAAAAATCTGATGGCTATATTTGAAACACATAGAGAGCCTTGCAAAGCTAACTTTAAAAGTCTTCTAAAACATAAGTTAGCATCAAATATCATGTAAGCCCATTTATAAGCATAATTTTGATTGATATATAATTTAAAACATGTATCACATTATCAACCATACAATGTTAGCTTTAACAAGAATGTATAAAGTACATATGAACTTGAATAAATGAAAAAATAGTTTAAGCATTTTAAGGCATGATTCAAGTTTATCAAGAAATGCATGATCAACATCAAAACTTATATAAGCATTTTGGGGTAAACAATGATCATGTTAGGCATGTAATATCAAGTAAGGAATTTTAGTACTCACACATGCCAAGAACAAAAAGTCCCTTATTGTAATGAAAGAATTGAAAAGCCATGGAGCTATAACTTTTGAAATCATTTACTTCTTGTTTTCAAAATTTAACATATCAAATAAGAAGACATGTAACATTTTACTTTCCAATCTCCAAGTAAGTATATAAGACAATTAGGCATCAAGGAGAAAGGATTAGAATGACTTCTGAGAATGTGAATTTACATATTTAAACAAAGAGAATTGATCACAAGCTTAATAACAAAGATATTACCATAGCATGTCATTCCAAGCAAAAATATATGCATATCTAGCATGTTAGCATATGTAGAGATACTTTCAAGACATAATGCTAGAAAAGCACAACTTAAAATATGTTAAGGCATAAAAATAAATTTCTACTTATCCAAATATCACATGATATTCAATTTAAAGTATAAAAAAAGATAATAGTTTGATATCACCAAAAGTGTACGCTTTGAGTTTTTGTAGATGACTCCCACTTCCACCAACTTTCAACCTTCAAGCTTTCGTGAGGGAATAAAATTTTTTTTGCACATCTTTTAAAAGTTGAGTCCTTGTAAACTTTACTATTCTCAAGTTGAACTTATTCCATTTAAATGCTTGCTTGAGGTAATTATCACCCTACAATATAATTCAAAGTACTTTCATTGGTATCCATTAATTTTGGATCCATAGAGGTTAGTCATTATGCCAAACTCATAAGCAAATAAGCATTCAAAATAATAAGACAACAAATGAGTTCACGAGGGCAAAAGATTTTTTTATTTCATTGATCAAATTAGCCAATTACATATAAACATCAAAAGTATAGTCAATTACATTTGATTAAGCATTTGTATTTTTTTGGTCCAATTATAAAGAATTTAGCATATATTAACAAAACGTAGCAGAACCTTTTTCTTTTAAAAAGCCCATGTTTATTCGAATTGAATGGGTTTTATTCGAATAGATGAGTAGCGAAAGCCAAGCGTTGTGGCCTTTAACAAATTTTATTCGAATAACCTTTGCGGAGTCAAAGCCTATACCATGTTTACATCAAAGAATTGATCGAGTAATTTGATGAAGTCACTTTTCATCATGTTCCTCGAGAAGAAAATCAGTTGGCTGATGCTTTGGCCTCACTATCATCAATGTTCCAAGTAAGTCATGAAAGGGACCTACCACTTATAAAAATGGAAAGTCGTGGTTGTCCTGTATATTGTCAAGTGGTTGAAGATGAGCCTGATGGGAAGCCGTGGTACCATAACATCAAATGTTTCATCAAGAATAGGGAGTATCCTGCAGGCGCTTCAGAAAATGACAAGAGGACCCTGAGGAGGCTCGCAATGGGTTACTTTCTGAGTGGGGAAATACTTTACAAAAGAAATCATGATATGGTGCTTCTAAGATGTGTTGATGCAATGGAAGCAGAAAAGATTATTGAAGAAGTACATGAGGGCTCCTTTGGAACTCACTCCAATGGACATGCAATGGCAAGAAAAATCCTAAGATCTGGTTATTATTGGTTAACCATGGAAACTGACTGCTTCAATCATGTGAGGAAATGCCACAAGTGCCAAACATATGCTGATAAGATCAATGCACCTCCAGTCCCCTTGAATGTCCTAGCAGCACCGTGGCCATTCTCCATGTGGGGTATAGATGTCATAGGACCTATTGAACCTAAGGCCTCAAATGGGCATCGCTTTATCCTTGTTGCGATAGACTACTTCACCAAATGGGTTGAGGCTGCTTCTTATGCCAATGTGACCAGGAATGTGGTGATTAAGTTCATCAAAAGAGAGTTGATATGTCATTATGGTCTACCGAATAAGATCATCACTGACAATGCAACCAACTTGAATAACAAAATGATAAAGGAAATGTGCGAGAATTTCAAGATCTAACATCATAACTCCTCGCCATACCATCCAAAGATGAATGGGGCTGTTGAGGCAGTAAACAAAAACATCAAGAAAATCATCCAAAAAATGGTTGTGACATACAAAGATTGACATGAGATGCTTCCCTTTGCTTTGCATGGTTATCGCACGTCTGTCCGTACCTCAACTGGGGCAACTCCTTTCTCTTTAGTTTACAGAATGGAAGTCGTACTCCCTATTGAGGTAGATATCCCCTCATTAAGAGTACTGATGGAGACAAAATTGGAAGAGGCTGAATGAGTCCAAGCCCGACTAGATCAGTTGAATCTTATTGAAGGTAAAAGGTTAACTGCACTGTGTCATGGCCAGTTATATTAAAGGAGACTTATGAAAGCCTATGCAAAAAAAGTGCACCCTCGACAATTTCAAGAAGGAGACTTAGTGCTCAAAAAGATCCTGCCAATTCAAAAAGATCACCGTGGAAAATGGACTCCAAATTACAAAGGACCTTATGTCATGAAGAAGGCTTTCTCTAGAGGGTCCTTGATTCTCGCAAAAATGGACAGTGAAGATCTACCACTTCCTGTAAATTCGGACGCAGTCAAGAAATATTATGCGTAAAAGCACTCAAAAAGAATAGAAGAAAAAAAAGGGAAAAAAGAAAAAGAAAAAACATGGCTCGCTAGGTGGAAAACCTGAAAAGACTATCTAGGCAAAAGTTAGAGCGACCTGTTAGGTTGAAAACTCGAAAGAGTGACCTAGGCAAAAGTTAAGGTCCAAAATGAAATGACAATAGTGCTTAATATGACAAAGGAAGTGAGACCTGAGCGGTTGAGTCTCCATGCTAGGGAGGAACAAATCTCTACTTTAGAGCAAACTAAATTTTCCATGTTGAGGCAGGCCAAATGATCCCAACTGGGGCAGTCAAAGTCTTCATAGGCTGGTTAATGGGTGTTCAAAATCGGATATAAAGAGGATTGACACTGATTACGATAAAGGGTTTCACTGGAAGAACTGAAGACTTTTGCCCTTATCATCCCTCTGTAAATTTTATGTTGATGACCATAATATTGCTTTCTTTTCACCATTCCCATTTCAATACAATATCGTCATGTTTTTACCTTTGCCTCTTCTTTGACTCAATATGCATTTTTCTAATAATCATATATTGGAATGTGAAATGTGTGACATTGCTGTCAGAGCATTGAGAATTGATAATGACTTGAAAGGTATGGGAAACACAATGATTCCTGATAAGAGTGTTGATAAAAAGTAAGAACAACCAGGTCACCTTAAGGGTCATCTGAAGGGTTTTCCCATTGCTCTTATGTGTCACATCTAATGTACATCTCAAAGATCATTCTGATTAGACATTTCAACCATCGGCTGAATAGACAAATGAAAGGATGTCAATAAATCCTATTCCAGTTCATCTTTGAAAATGATTGCAATCATGTCCTCAGGGGTCGTGGAGACAAAAAAAAAGAGAAAAAAAGAGAAAAGCAAAATAAATAAAAAGTTTTTCATACTCTCATACATCTGAAGCATGCATTGCATAGTGCATTTTTTCTTAATTTGCTAGCCTTGACCTATAAAGGTCAAACTGGCTATTTCTTTTTCTGGGTTCCCGTACCCATCATTTTATGATTTCGGGTCTCAGTACCCATTATTTTTGTTAAGCTTCAACGAATGCCTGACTCCGCAAGCTTTTTACCTTTTCGGGTCCCTGCACCCCTTGTTTTATGTTTTTGGGTCCCCGTACCCATTGCTTTTAAGTTCTTGTAAGCTTCAACAGATACTTGACTCTGTAAGCTTCTTACCTTATTTTTGTTAAGCTTCAGCGGATACCTGACTCCGCAAGCTTTTTACCTTTTGGGTCCCCGTACCCACTGCTTGAAGTTTTTTGTTAAGTTTCAGTGGATACCTGACTCCGCAAGCTTTTTACCTTTTTGGGTCCTCGTACCCACTGCTTGAAGTTTTTTCTTAAGCTTCAGCTGATACCTGACTCCGCAAGCTTTTTACCTTTTCGGGTCCCCGCACCCATTGTTTTATGTTTTCGGGTCCCTATACCCATTGCTTTTAAGTTTTTGTTAAGTTTCAGTGGATACCTGACTCCGCAAGCTTTTTACCTTTTGGATCCTCGCACCCATTGTTTTATGTTTTCGAGTCCCTGTACCCTTTGCTTTTAAAGTTTTTTGTTAAGCTTCAGCGGATACCTGATTCCACAAGCTTTTTACCTTTTCAGGTCCCCGCACCCCTTGTTTTATGTTTTCGAGTCCCCGTACCCATTGCTTTTAAGTTTTTTGTTAAGCTTCAGTGGATACCGGATTCCGTAAGCTTTTTACCTTTTTGGGTCTCCATACCCCTTGTTTTATGTTTTCGGGTCCCCGTACCCATTGCCTTTAAGTTTTTGTTAAGCTTCAGTGGATACCTGACTCTATAAGCTTTTTACCTTTTCGGGTCCCCGCACCCATTGTTTTATGTTTTCAGGTTCCCGTACCCATTGCTTTTAAGTTTTTTGTTAAGCTTCAGCGGATACCCAACTCCGCAAGCTTTTTACCTTTTCGGGTCCCCGCACCCATTGTTTTATGTTTTTGGGTCCCCGTACCCATTGCTTTTAAGTTTTTGTTAAGCTTCAGCGGATACTTGACTCCGCAAGCTTTTTACCTTTTCAGGTCCCCGCACCCATTGTTTTATGTTTTCGGGTTCCCGTACCCATTGCCTTTACGTTTTCTGTTAAGCTTCAACGGATACCCGACTTCATAAGCTTCTTACATTGTTTTTGTTAAGCTTCAGCGGATACCTGACACCGCAAGCTTTCTACCTTTTAGGTCCTCGTACCCATTGTTTTATGTTTTTGGGTCCTCGTACCCATTGCCTTTAAGTTTTTGTAAACTTCAATGGATACCTGACTCCGTAAGCTTCTTACCTTGTTTTGGTTAAACTTCAGCGGACACCTAAATCCACAAGTTTTTACCTTTTCATGGACAAAATTAAATCAATTCCTTTATTTTTTATTTATTCTAAATGTAAAACAAAGGGGGGCAGCTGTTGATACCCAATTTTGTCTATTTTCTTTTTCTTTTTATTTTTGCTTTATTTATTTAATTTAATTTCTTTCTTTAAAAAAAAGAAAAAAAGAAAAGAAAAATCACTACGAGTCAACCCATGACCCAATCTCCATCTCAACCCACAACCCAACTTCCTTCTTCCTGCTGCTGCAACCCTAGCCTCCACAATCAGCTTGCATTGAATTGGATTAAAAGCTTCAGACAATTTTCTTTTCCAATCATCAAGTTCTGCTTCTTTATTTGCATTCATTCAAAAATTCAAGGTTCAGACCGTTTTAATCTTTTTGCATTCCAATCATCAGCAATCGAAGAGATTTGCTTTGGCATGTTTTTTTATTTTCCTTATAAGAATCATACACAAATGGGTCAAGGGGAGAGAATGATTCAGAAACAAAAAAAGGAGAGACCAATTACAGAGCAATCATAGACTTGGAAATTCATACGGATACGAGGAAAAATTCCCATACTTCAGCAGCCCCAAAACTGCTCACTCCCATCTCCAATCTTCATTCAGACCACCACTCTTCCTCCTCTATAACCTTCTCAAATAACCCATCTCACCAATCAATTTTCCTAAAACAGCCACCATCACCCCTTCGTCTTCATCACTTCCTGCACCACCCTTCTTCAAGCTTAACACCCCATAACCAACAACTCACGTGAAGCCACCCCTGCTGCACGGCCTCCCTAACCACCAAGCGCCCACCGCCGTCGAACCCGCACCAGCCGTGACCACCAAAGGCCGCCTCCACCCGTTCGTTCTGACCCAACCCACCACACCTTCCTCGAACCCTCACTACCTCAGCCCAGATCCGACGCTGCTATCCGCTGGTACCAGCCGCCTCCGCCGTCCGAGCCACTGCACCCTATGCCGCTCGCAGTCTCCATCGCGACTCGAGCCTACGCCTCATCGCCGAACTCCACCATCTCCCCTGTTCGCGCCGCCCATCGCACCGCCAGACCACCGCGCCGTCGCATTCCCAAGAACCACCGTGAGTACTCCCTCTCCCCCTCTTCTTCTTTCTTTTCATCTTCGTTTTTTATGGGTCTGAGATTATAAGTCTCCCTTTTTTATTTGCTGCTCTCTTTTTTTTTTTTGATGGGCTTACAGCCCATTTCCCTTTTAATTTTTTTTTACTAAAATAGAAAAAAAGTGTGAAATAAAAAGATCCAAATATGTTTTGAATTTTAGGATTTAGTACTTGTTTGATCATATTTATTTTACTTAATGATATGTTTTATATTGTGTTTTGTGATTAATAAAAATAAAAAATAAAAATGCATAAAAAATAAAAAAATCATAAATAAAAAATATAATGAAAGTGAATTTGTGATTTGATTTGATTTGACTATAATTTGTCTGTCTCTTTATAACTTGTAAATTTATCTTATTGATTAAAACTGGCCAATGACGAAAAAATTAGGAGAGGATCGGAGCGCCGATCAAATACACTCTTCCCGATAATCTTGAGGCTTTATATTGGATTTTGCCAGGAGCGCTGGCGAGGTCTAATCCCCTACATCAAAATTAAAATAATTATGTAAACTAAAATACAACTTTTTTTTATAAACCAAAATAAAACTTTTTTTTTGTAAAATAAAATATTTAAATAAAAGTGAACAATTTCATACAATTTCAACATTATAATTGTGGTGAATTAAAGTTTTATTTTTTATGAAGACATTTTTTTTTGAAATTACTACAAAAATCTCATTGTGCCTAAATTTTTTTTTATTATAAATGAGATTTTATTTGGTCATTTTATTTTAAAAATTATTTCTCTTCAAAAAAATAAAATTTTGATTCACCACTTTTATATAATATATTGTAAACTTAGAATTTGTTCTAAAATAATGGCTATTTAGCCACCCATTCCATGTCTTAATCATTTATCATCTTTGATAACATGCATGACAAAATGGGACATATCAAAATAAAAACAAAAATGTTTCTTTTCTTTTTTAAAGGACCAATTTAATTAATCTTGCAAATAACATGAGATTAAATAGGTAGCCGTTCTTAGAACGGACGGTGTAGGGTGCTAATACCTTCCCTACCTATAATCAACCCCCGAACCATGAACTCTGAACCGTAGACCATCTCTCAGGTGTCCAATTGCACCATTCCATTTAGTGGATAAAGCGATTGGTGGCGACTCCCAACACCTCGAGGTCTTTTCCTCTCCTTGTTCTTTTTATTTTCGCGACGCCCTTTGGGACGGTTGCGACAGCTGGCGACTCCACTGGAGAAACTAAAACACAATGTTTACATCAAAGAATTGACTCCGCAAGCTTTTTACCTTTTCGAGTCCCCGCACCCATTGTTTTATGTTTTCAGGTCCCTGTACCCATTGCTTTTAAGTTTTTGTTAAGCTTCAGTGGATACTTGACTCCGCAAGCTTTTTACCTTTTTGGGTCCCCGCACCCATTGTTTTATGTTTTCGGGTTCCCATACCCATTGCCTTTAAGTTTTCTGTTAAGTTTCAACGGATACCCGACTCCGTAAGCTTCTTACCTTATTTTTGTTAAGTTTCAGTGGATACCTAACTCCGTAAACTTTTTACCTTTTCGGGTCCCCGCAAAGGTAATGGGTGTTCAAAATCTTTAAATAATATATCATTTATTTGAATAAACCACTCTGCTTTTGAAAACTGACTTTAAGTGGTCATAACTTCTTTATTTCTAATCCGTTTAAGCAAATGACCAGTCATTGGAAAGATCTTTGAGTCTATTTTCAAATGAAATAAGTTTCAAAACAAAACTCAAAATATTTTGAAAGATATGATCAAAAGAGTGACCAAAGATCAGTTTTGAAAAACTCAAACTTGACTATTTTTCATAAATTTGAACTACCACCATAAATAACTTTTCAAAACTTGTTTGTTGGGTATTTTAGCATAGGAAAACCATTTGTAAAAACATATTTGAGATATCCATAAGGCTTCTTACATAAAGATCCTAAGTCCTATAAGTTATATCATTCAATCTTCCTTCGGACTTGGTCTTTGACATTACTTTGATGTTATTAATACCTTCATGAAATAGGCATTTACGTTCTCCTTGTGTTGAGCTTAATAGAAATCTTTTGCTTTCTTATTGCAATGCTCATTCTTGGTACTTGGACTATTCTACAAAGTATTGCTAACTTAAACAAGCATAGTTATTCAAAATTCATAATTCAATATCTTCATATGCATGATTCATAAATGTATAACTCTAGTTTGTTTAACATGCATATAAGACTTTCATAGACACATCCAAATAAGATATTTATCAATTTTTAATGGATATGCTCTATATAGAATGCAACAAAGAACATATGCAAAGAGTTCTTTTTGTCTTGTATTTGTCATCATCAAAACTTAACATATTAAACCATTTGAGACCACATAGATGAATATCCTTTAGGCCTACTAGACTACTCCGCACTCCATAACAGGTGAGACTCTTTTCAAGCTCACCTATGGGTGTGAGGCATGATCCCAGCAAAGATAGGAGAACCCAGCTGGCGCCTCCAACATTTTTCACCCGATAGCAACCCCCAGACTGATAAAGGAAGACTTGAACCTTTTAGAAGAAAGAAGGTGGATTGCTCACATACGTGACGCCGCCATCAAGCAAAAGCCAACAGCACATTACAACTTAAAGGTTGTGCCTAGGAGATTCCAGCCAGGTGACCTAGTTCTCTGTAAGGCTGACATCAGAGGTAGGAATGCCTCATAAGGGAAGTTAGCTCCTAACTAGGAAGGCCCCTATCGCATCATGATCAACACTGGCAAAGGAGCCTACACATTGTAGACACTAATAGGTGAGCCGGTCAAGAATTTTTGGAATGTGAAAAAACTTAGAAAGTACCACAACTAAGTGTCTTTTAAGGCTTAGTCTAAGTTTACTTCATGTTTGATCCACCCCAATTACTATGGGAACACTTTGTAAGGACCTTAGTCCTCTATCGAATTAATAAACCAAGTGATTTTTATTTCTTTGCGTGATGACTACCAGCATGGTTTATTTCTTTTGTATTGCATCCATAAGAAGTGATCATGGTGGTGAATTTGAAAATCATGAATTTGAAACTTTTTGTGATGAACATGGCATTGAGCATAATTTTTCTGCCCCTAGAACACCACAACAAAATGGTGTTGTAGAAAGGAAAAATCGATCTTTAGAAGAAATGGCAAGAACTATGCTCAATGAGGCCAATCTTCCTAAGTACTTTTGGGCGGATGCGGTTAACACCGCTTGTTATGTTATGAATAGAGCCCTAATAAGGCCAATTTTAAAGAAAACCCTATATGAATTGTACAAAGGAAGGAAACCTAATGTGTCACATTTTCATGTTTTTGGATGTAAATGCTTTGTTTTGAATAATGGAAAGGATAACTTGGGGAAGTTTGATGCAAAATCTGATGAGGGAATATTCATTGGTTATTCTATTCATAGCAAGGCCTTTAGAGTCTATAATAAACGAACCATGACCATAGAAGAATCCATACATGTTACATTTGATGAAACTAACCCAAATGAGCCGAGAAAGGAACTTGTTGATGATGTTGCAGAAATCTTGGCAAAGACGCACTTGGAAAATCAAGAGATAGAGTCCAAGAAGGAAGAAGAGAGACTCCTTGATCACTCATGGCAAGAAGATTCTAAAATCTTGGATCTACCCAAGGAATGGAGGACTTCAAGGTATCATCCTCTTGACAAGGTGATAGGTGATGTATCAAAAGGGGTAATCACTCGAAACTCACTTAGAGATGCATGTAATCATCTAGCCTTTGTCTCTCAAGTTGAACCTAAAGACATAAATGAGGCCATTAATGATGAGCATTGGATCTTGGCCATGCAAGAAGAACTAAACCAATTTGAGAGGAATCAAGTTTGGGAATTAGTTCCAAGGCCCAATGATCATCCTATAATTGGCACCAAATGGGTCTTTAGGAACAAACTTGATGAAACGGGTTTAATAATAAGAAATAAAGCTAGGCTTGTAGCTAAGGGATATAATCAAGAAGAAGGCATAGATTATGAAGAAACTTATGCTCCCGTAGCTAGATTAGAGGCCATTAGAATGCTACTTGCATATGCTTGCATCATGGATTTCAAACTCTATCAAATGGATGTCAAAAGTGCCTTTTTAAATGGTTTTATACAAGAAGAGGTGTATGTAGAACAACCTCCTGGTTTTGAGAACTTTGAAATGCCCAACCATGTTTTTAAATTGAAAAATGCCTTATATAGCTTGAAACAAGCTCCTAGAGCTTGGTATGAAAGGTTGAGCAAATTTCTTTTAGAAAAAGGCTTTTCTAGAGGCAAAGTTGACACCACTCTTTTCATAAAACACAAAATGCATGACATTCTTCTAGTTCAAATCTATGTGGATGACATTATATTTGGAGCTACTAACAACTCTCTTTGTAAAGAATTTTCAAATATTATGCAAAGTGAGTTTGAGATGTCTATGATGGGTGAGCTCAACTTCTTCCTTGGTCTACAAATCAAGCAAACAAGAGAAGGAACATTTATAAGACAATCCAAGTATTGCAAGGAGCTGCTCAAAAAGTTTGGAATGGACAATGCCAAGCATATGGCTACTCCTATGGGCACCTCTTGCTATTTGGACAAGGATGAAGGAGGTAAATCGGTAGAAATTACAAAATATAGAGGTATGATTGGCTCACTCCTTTATCTCACTGCAAGTAGGCCTGATATAATGTTTAGTGTATGCATGTGTGCTAGATATCAAGCTAATCCTAAGGAATCACACCTAAGTGCTGTTAAGAGAATAATGAAATATCTAATAGGCACATCACAAATGGGTTTATGGTACCCTAAGGGTGCCTCATGTAGCCTTATTGGGTACTGATTCGATTTTGCTGGATGCAAAATGGATCGAAAAAGCACTAGTGGGACATGCCACTTGCTTGGAAGCTCACTAGTTTCTTGGCACAACAAGAAACAAAATAGTGTAGCATTGTCCACAAATGAAGTTTGAATATGTTGCGGTGGGAGTTGTCTTGTGCTCAAGTCCTTTGGATGAAACAAAGCAACTCTTGGACTATGGTCTTGAGCTTGATCACATTCCCATAAAATGTGATAATACTAGTGCAATTAACTTGTCAAAAAATCCCATTTTGCATTCTAGAACTAAGCATATTGAAATAAGACATCATTTCATTAGAGATCATGTTCAAAGGGTGATTGCATACTTGAATTTGTTGAAACAACTAAGCAATTAGCCGATATTTTCACCAAACCCCTAGCAAAAGAAGCATTTTTCTACATTAGAAATGAACTGGGCATATTGGACCATTCATGCATAAGTTAGATATTTCTTTGCATAATCCTAAAACAAATGCCTAAGCTTGCGTTTTTTCTCGCATAATTATGCCACATTGCGCACAATCTCTCGAATTTTCATTATATATTTGAATCCCATACTAACTTGAGCGTCGGAGGTTTCCCTAAATTATTTTAGGTGCTCCCTCATGTCCAACTTTGACAAGAAATTCAACAATCTCAAATTTCACCAAAAAGGGTGAAATTCTTGGTAAAAATGATAATTTTGATCAATTATATGAGTTGAATCATAATATGATTAGTCCATATGCTTGCATAATGATTTGAATTGATTTGAGTTGCTTTAAAACTGATTTGGATGGATTAAAATTGATTATGTGCTGTTTGGAACGCAAAATCTGAGTTAAAGAGTGCTGGTAATCGATTAAAATGCCTTTGTAATCGATTACACAGTGTTCATCACGCATGTAATCGATTACACACATTTTGTAATCGATAACAACCAACTCGAGACTCAGTAATCGATTACATCAACTATGTAATCGATTACAAGGTTCAGAAAGCATGTAATCGATTACACTAAAAATGTAATCGATTACATACCCACTGAGAAGCATGTAATCGATTACACCAAAAATGAAATCGATTACATACCCACTGAGAATGCATGTAATCGATTACACACTCAATGTAATCGATTACACAGGGTTTTTAAAAGGTTCCTGACGCGCGTAGAGCTCATTTCTGTTTGGGCCTGTTCATCTTCCTCGTTCTCTCCTTCTGCTCCCACGCACCTCAGATCTCAAAATCTCTCTTTTCTCACTCAAATCTCCATCAAAACCGGTCATTTCGCCTCTCTCAATCTCGGAAAACCCTTCTCCACATAGCCCACCGATCAAATCCCCTCACATCCCTCATCCAAATCTCCCCATCTTCTCTCACGAACACCCTCTCCACTTTTCTGACCTAATCTCGTCCCTCTCTCTCTCCTCACTCATCCCCAACCATTTACCACTCAACCCTTGCTTCTCCTTCTCATCAATGGCTGAATCCTCTCATCGCTCGAAGCGCCCAAGAACAGGGGCTGCTGTTGGAGGTTCCTCTGGTGGCTCTTCACGCAATATTTCTGGCCTGGACCTCACGAGGCACTTCTCCACTGTGAAGAAAGCTGAGTTGTTCGGAAGAACTTCCAAACTTCGCAAAATCATCTCTCCTGTGTATCTTCCCATCACCTTCTGCGAGAGTGAACCTTTGGAGAGCTTTAGGACAATAGAAAACTTAGGCTTTTTGGGATTCTGAGCATAGAGAAGGCCATCTACCCTAACCTTGTCCGAGTGTTTTATGCTAACTCGAAGGTTGAGGATAATTGCATCATTTCAAGTAAAAAGCAACAAATCAAAGTTAACAATGGCAAAGTGGTATAGGCTTACCAAGCTCACTCGATGGAGCTCAATTCCGTGGAAATGCCAAAGTCCGGGGGTATGAGTTTGAGCATAAGGTCGCTCTTCTCTCCTTGATTAGGACCTGGCTACCACCTCCCCCAAAGTGATCCTAGACGCAGAATAATGGCCACCGGCCTCACTATGGAAAACAGGGTCCTCCACTACCTCTTGGTTCGTGGATTGATTCCCCAGAGGAGGAATTACTCCCAAGTCCTCAAGGATGATGTAGTGGCATTATGGGCAATGACCACGTGGCACCCAATAAACCGGGGATACTATATTCTAGAGCATATGCTTTGGACATCAAGAAAAAGAAGAACTCTCGCTCTCCCCTTCGCCATGTTAGTCACCACAATCCTTAAAATGCTTGTCGCATTTCGCCGACCGAAGAGTCCAAGGACACCACCAAAGGGACCCCAATCAATTGGGCTGCATACTACTCGAAGAAGCTTCACTCTACAAGATGGAGGATAGGTGGCATTACATTACTCATGGCACATTTGGCCATATCCATCACGATCCGGATAGTGATGATGAGGAGGCTCGATGCACTCGCCTCTCGCTCCCTGCTCCAGCCTTCTCTTGATCTTCGCTCCAAGAGATGCGCAACCCGAGCGCCAACGTAAACACACGCATGGATCATATAGAGCAAAAGATCGACCATCTTGAGCCGAGGATGGACTACTCGGACAGAGCTTGCCTCCATTCGATCCCTCCTACGTGGACCTCCCTGTTCGTGAGTCCCGCCGCCGCTGCATCCCCCACATCCTCCGCCCTCCGGATCCCATATCCTTCGTTGGTCCATCCGGAGTTCCCGCCGATGATGAGGAGCTTCGGACTCGATGACGACCTTATGCCCGGCCGATGATAACATTGATCTAGGAGACTCTGCTGGATCCAGAGGGTGAAGTCTTTTGTGACAAAGAAGGACACTGATAGTGATCATGGCCTTACGCCTTGATATATTTTTTTTTCTTGTATTGATGACCACCTTGTACTTATTTTGTTTTGACTTTGATTATATAAAATTGGTATACCTTTATAGTTATCTTTTGATTATTGCCTACTGGTTGTGACATGTTTATTTGTACATGCTGATTATTAATACATAAACTTGTTTTCACTTTGAATGGTTGGCTGTTGGAATATTGATTGGACTGATCTTTGTGGCTTTTCTGTTATGGCAAACAATTGGGAATCATGAAATATAACTGTCATACTGTCCATTTTTTTCTTAAATGCTTATGTCTTTTTGATAATGCCAACGGGGGAGAAAATAAGAAAAAATAAAATGAAATTAATGGTTGTATGAGAAATTAAAGGTTGCATGAGTACGGGGGAGTTATTGACCTCTTAAGTTATTAAGCTTTTCATATGCAAAATCTAACCCAATATCATGCAGCATTGTACCTAAATGACTATTATATACAAATGCAAAAATTCTTTCTTTTTCCTATGATCAGTTTGTCATCATCAAAAAGGGGGAGAATGTGAATGCTTATGTTTTTAAGGCATGTCGAAAGGTTTTTGATGATAACAAAAGCAAAAGAGAAGATCAAGCACAAAAGGAAAAATCAAGATCAAAGAAAGAAGACAAAAGGTTTAATTAGTTATTTAGACTTAGGAGATTAATGTTAAATGCTCTCAAGATTTCTCAAATGGTTTTTCAATATGTGATTTCAAAATAAATGGGAAATTTCAAAGTTAAACATGGCTTTCAATAAAACTTGAGTTTCAACTTTAAATCTAACACTCTTAAAAGGATTTATGTTTAATCAAGTATCTTGAGGTGTTCGAAATGACTTACAAGCGTTATTGGACTTGAAAAATGTGTTCAAAGGCCAATGTAATTGATTACACAATGTTTGTAATCGATTACATATCAAACAGAAAGCATGTAATCGATTACATGAACAATGTAATCGATTATAAGCAAGTCAGAGGCCATGTAATCGATTACACAATATATGTAATCGATTACACAAAGCCAGAAAGGCAAAGAACACGTTCGACGAGTAATGTAATCGATTACATTGATGTTGTAATCGATTACAAACAAAGTCGAAGTTATGTAATCGATTACACCAAGAATGTAATCGATTACACAAAACCTTAAACTCAAAGAACACGTTCGACGAGCCATGTAATCGATTACATGAATATTGTAATCGATTACACAAAGAAGTCGAAGTCATGTAATCGATTACATGAGCATTGTAATCGATTACAAGCAAAGTCAAGTTATGTAATCGATTACCTCAAGAATGTAATCGATTACACGAGCCCGTGAAAGTTCGTAAAACGTTGGAACAATAATGTAATCGACACCGAGATATGTAATCGATTACACGCATCCTCGACAACGCCCAACGGCTATATTAAATGCATTAAATGCATGCCCAACTACCTCCAACGGCTCTATTAATTGAGAAACTTATAAATACCCAAGTTGGGTCTTTGTTTACTATTGACCTTGAACCAAAAACTGATCATCATACTTCAAAACGTGAATCAATCCTTAAAATCATTTCTTGCTCTCTTTTCGACTAAAAACGTGAAAAATCTTTGAGAGCATATTAGAGCTTCAATTTGTAAACACTTGCTCTAGAGAGAGCTTCTTCTATTTCAATCTTATACATTTTGATTAGTGAGGTGAGGTATCCTCAAGTATTGTAAGGGTGAGGTATCCCTTGGAAAATAGAGGCTCAAGCTTTTGGGTGAGGTATCCCATACTGTTGAGTGCTCAAGGTTGTAGTAGTTTTTCAAGCACCCATTGAAGCTTGAAGATATAGTGGAAAATCTCAAGGTGTTGCTTGGGACTGGACGTAGATCACAAGTGGAGTAGTGATTGAACCAGATAAACGACTGTGTTTGTTTCTCTAAACTCTCCTCTGTTTATCTTTGTGCACTGTTTCATTGTTTTATTTGGATATTGTCTCCTTGGCTATTACGTTCATTAGTAAAAGTGCCTAACTCATCTATTCAATTATCTCTGATCATTCAATAGCTTCAACGAAAATTGATTGTCAAACGATTTGCGAAAGATTTGTGAACTTATTTTTAACTACTCAATTCACCCCCTCTTGAGTATTGAGGCCACTTGGTAACAAGTGGTATCGAGCTAGACTCTTGTATAAAGAGCTTAGCAGCCTTCAAGAGAAGTGATGGCTTCAAATGGTTTTTCAAATGAAGGTTCTTCTATAAATAGACCTCCTTATTTCAATGGGGATGGTTATGCCTATTGGAAAGAAAGGATAAAAATTTTTATTGAAGCTATTGACTTAGATGTGTGGGACGCATTGAAAATGGTGCTTTTGTCCCTACACAAACTAAGGATGGTGTAACAATTAATACACCTAGAAGTGATTGGACCGATGATGATAAAAAGAAGGTTCAATATAATTTGAGAGCCAAGAACATCATCACCACATCTTTGGGGTATGATGAATTCTTTAGGGTGTCAAATTGTAAGACCGCAAAAGAAATGTGGGATACCCTACAAGTAACTCATGAAGGTACTAGTGAAGTAAAAAGATCTCGAATAAACTCTCTTACTCATGAATATGAATTGTTTAGAATGAATCAAGGTGAGAGTATTCAAGATATGCAAAAGAGATTTACTCATATTGTTAATCATCTCATCTCATTGGGAAAGACATTTCCTAATGAGGATCTTATTAACAAAGTCTTGAGATGTCTAAGCAGAATTGGCAACCCAAGGTAACGGCGATTGATCGGAATCAAGAGATTTATCAACCATGTCTCTAGCCACCCTATTCGGAAAACTTCAAGAGCATAAGCTGGAACTAAGTAGGCTCAATCAAAATGAAGAACATGACAAAAGAAGAAGGGAATTGCACTCAAGGCCACCTCTCCCATACTTGAAGATGATGATGAAGATGGTGAAGAGGATGCTGAAAATATTGAGCTAAGTGAGGAGAATCTTAGTCTCCTTGTGAGAAAATTCGGAAGATTCTTGAAGAAAAAGGGATTTCAAAGAAGACCACCGTTTCCTCAAAAGAAAGCATATCACAAAGGAGAAGGATCCTCCACTCCTCCAAAATGCTATGAATGCGAAAAACCGGGGCACATGAAAATGGAGTGTCCTATATATCTCAAGAAGACGGAGAAGTTTGAGAAAAGACCCTCCAAGGAAAAGAAAGGGAGAAGAGCATATATAGCTTGGGAGGATAATGACTTAAGCTCTTCCGATGATTCAGAAAATGAGGAAGCCCATCTTTGCCTCATGGCTCAAGGAGAAGAAAGTGGAGAAAGCGACACCGAGGTAACCTCTTCTAACCTAGAACCTCCACCTTCTTATGATGAATTGCAAGATGCCTTTCAAGAATTGCATGATGAATCTTTGAGGCTCACAAAAATGATTTTGTCTTCCAATAAAACAATCTCCCTATTGACAAAGAAAGTTTCTACTTTAACCAAGGAGATAAATGAACTTAAAATTGAAAATGAGACTTTAGGACTCATAGATGCTAATTCATCATGCATGATTTGTTCCTCACATGATAATGCATCCATATCATTACCTTGTTTATCATGCAAAGCTTTTGAAAAAGAAATTGAAGACTTGAACAACACTCTTGCAAAATTCACTTTTGGAAGAGACAACTTGAATGTGTTGTTAGGGAGACAAAAATGTGTTTTCCAAAAAGCCGGTTTAGGATTTAATCCAAACAACCATCAAAAATCTTATAAGAACTTCTTTGTTTCCTCAAAAACTTCAAGTAGCCCCTTTGTTAAATGTTTTCACTGTGGTAGGAAAGGGCATAGTGCATCCACTTGCAATGTTAGAAAGAACATAAACACCAAGGTTGGAATCAAAAGGGTTTGGGTCCCTAAAGGCACCATACCTAATTCTAACACACAAGGACCCAAAACAATTTGGGTACCAAAAGTTAAATCTTGAATGTGTGTTGTAGGTGTGCTTGAAGACCAAGAGCTCAAGTTGGTATCTTGATAGTGGTTGCTCCAAGCACATGACCGGTGATGGCTCCAAGTTCTCCTCCCTTACACACAAGAAACATGGTCATGTCACATATGGTGACAACAACAAAGGGAAGATTCTTGGAATTGACAAAGTTGGTAAGATCCCTTCATCATCTATTGATAATGTCTTACTTGTTGAAGGACTTAAACATAATTTACTTAGTATTAGTCAATTGTGTGATAAAGGAAATAGAGTTATATTTGATTCCTCTTGTTGTATAATTGAGGGAAAGGATGATAAGCAAGTTAAGTTTATTGGTCATAGGGTCAATAACATATATATGATTAGTCTTGATGATATTTCCTCAAATGATGCTAAATGCTTTATGAGTAGAGAAAATGATTCATGGTTATGGCATAGAAGAATTGCTCACATTCACATGGATCACTTAAACAAATTAGTTTCTAAAGAACTAGTAATTGGTCTTCCAAAGCTCAAATTTGAAAAAGACAAACTTTGTGATGCATGTCAAAAGGGAAAACAAGTAAAGGTCTCTTTCAAAGCTAAAAACATAGTTTCAACTTCTAGAACTTTACAACTTTTGCACATGGATCTTTTTGGACCCTCTAGAACTATGAGCTTTGGTGGGAATTACTATGCATTAGTGATTGTGGATGATTTTTCTAGATTTACGTGGACATTATTCTTAGCTCACAAAAATGATGCTTTTCAATCATTTAGAAAACTTGCCAAAGTTATCCAAAACGAAAAAGGTTTTTGTATTGCATCCATAAGAAGTGATCATGGTGGTGAATTTGAAAATCATGAATTTGAAACTTTTTGTGATGAACATGGCATTGAGCATAATTTTTTCTGCTCTCTAGAACACCACAACAAAATGGTGTTGTAGAAAGGGAAAATCGATCTTTAGAAGAAATGGCAAGAACTATGCTCAATGAGGCCAATCTTCCTAAGTACTTTTAGCGGATGCTGTTAACACCGCTTGTTATGTTATGAATAGAGCCCTAATAAGGCTAATTTTAAAGAAAACCCCATATGAATTGTACAAAGGAAGGAAACCTAATGTGTCACATTTTCATGTTTTTGGATGTAAATGCTTTGTTTTGAATAATGGAAAGGATAACTTGGGGAAGTTTGATGCAAAATCTGATGAGGGAATATTCATTGGTTATTCTATTCATAACAAGGCCTTTAGAGTCTATAACAAACGAACCATGACCATAGAAGAATCCATACATGTTGCATTTGATGAAACTAACCCAAATGAGCCGAGAAAGGAACTTGTTGATGATGTTGCAGAAATCTTAGCAAAGACGCACTTGGAAAATCAAGAGATAGAGTCCAAGAAGGAAGAAGAGAGACTCCTTGATCACTCATGGCAAGAAGATTCTAAAATCTTGGATCTACCCAAGGAATGGAGGACTTCAAGGTATCATCCTCTTGACAAGGTGATAGGTGATGTATCAAAAGGGGTAATCACTCGAAACTCACTTAGAGATGCATGTAATCATCGGCCTTTGTCTCTCAAGTTGAACCTAAAGACATAAATGAGGCCATTAATGATGAGCATTGGATCTTGGCCATGCAAGAAGAACTAAACCAATTTGAGAGGAATCAAGTTTGGGAATTAGTTCCAAGGCCCAATGATCATCCTATAATTGGCACCAAATGGGTCTTTAGGAACAAACTTGATGAAACGGGTTTAATAATAAGAAATAAAGCTAGGCTTGTAGCTAAGGGATATAATCAAGAAGAAGGCATAGATTATGAAGAAACTTATGCTCCCGTAGCTAGATTAGAGGCCATTAGAATGCTACTTGCATATGCTTGCATCATGGATTTCAAACTCTATCAAATGGATGTCAAAAGTGCCTTTTTAAATGGTTTTATACAAGAAGAGGTGTATGTAGAACAACCTCCTGGTTTTGAGGACTTTGAAATGCCCAACCATGTTTTTAAATTGAAAAAGGCCTTATATGGCTTGAAACAAGCTCCTAGAGCTTGGTATGAAAGGTTGAGCAAATTTCTTTTAGAAAAAGGCTTTTCTAGAGGCAAAGTTGACACCACTCTTTTCATAAAACACAAAATGCATGACATTCTTCTAGTTCAAATCTATGTGGATGACATTATATTTGGAGCTACTAACAACTCTCTTTGTAAAGAATTTTTAAATATTATGCAAAGTGAGTTTGAGATGTCTATGATGGGTGAGCTCAACTTCTTCCTTGGTCTACAAATCAAGCAAACAAGAGAAGGAACATTTATAAGACAATCCAAGTATTGCAAGGAGCTGCTCAAAAAGTTTGGAATGGACAATGCCAAGCATATGGCTACTCCTATGGGCACCTCTTGCTATTTGGACAAGGATGAAGGAGGTAAATCGGTAGAAATTACAAAATATAGAGGTATGATTGGCTCACTCTTTTATCTCACTGCAAGTAGGCCTGATATAATGTTTAGTGTATGCATGTGTGCTAGATATCAAGCTAATTCTAAGGAATCACACCTAAGTGCTGTTAAGAGAATAATGAAATATCTAATAGGCACATCACAAATGGGTTTATGGTACCCTAAGGGTGCCTCATGTAGCCTTATTGGGTACTCGATTCTGATTTTTTGGATGCAAAATGGATCGAAAAAGCACTAGTGGGACATGCCACTTGCTTGGAAGCTCACTAGTTTCTTGGCACAAGAAGAAACAAAATAGTGTAGCATTGTCCACAAGTGTGAATATGTTGCGGTGGGAGTTCCGTGCTCAAGTCCTTTGGATGAAAAAAGAACTCTTGGACTATGGTCTTGAGCTTGATCACATTCCCATAAAATGTGATAATACTAGTGCAATTAACTTGTCAAAAAATCCCATTTTGCATTCTAGAACTAAGCATATTGAAATAAGACATCATTTCATTAGAGATCATGTTCAAAGGGTGATTGCATACTTGAATTTGTTGAAACAACTAAGCAATTAGCTGATATTTTCACCAAACCCCTAGCAAAAGAAGCATTTTTCTACATTAGAAATGAACTGGGCATATTGGACCATTCATGCATAAGTTAGATATTTGCTGCATAATCCTAAAACAAATGCCTAAGCTTGCATTTTTCTCGCATAATTATGCCACATTGCTTTGCACAATCTCTCGAATTTTCATTATATATTTGAATCCCATACTAACTTGAGCGTCGGAGGTTTCCCTAAATTATTTTGCAGGTGCTCCTCATGTCCAACTTTGACAAGAAATTAACAATCTCAAATTTCACCAAAAGGGTGAAATTCTTGGTAAAAATGATAATTTTGATCAATTATATGAGTTGAATCATAATATGATTAGTCCATATGCTTGCATAATGATTTGAATTGATTTGAGTTGCTTTAAAACTGATTTGGATGGATTAAAATTGATTATGTGCTGTTTGGAACGTAAAATCTGAGTTAAAGAGTGCTGGTAATCGATTACAATGCCTTTGTAATCGATTACACAGGTTCTGTCACGCATGTAATCGATTACACACATTTTGTAATCGACATAACCAACTCAGAACTCAGTAATCGATTACATCAACTATGTAATCGATTACAAGGTTCAGAAAGCATGTAATCGATTACACTAAAAATGTAATCGATTACATACCCACCAGAAGCATGTAATCGATTACACCAAAAATGTAATCGATTACATACCACTGAGAATGCATGTAATCGATTACACACTCAATGTAATCGATTACACAGGTTTTTAAAAGGTTCTGACGCGTAGAGCTCATTTCATTTGGGCCTGTTCATCTTCCTCGTTCTCTCCTTCGCTCCCACGCACCTCAGATCTCAAAATCTCTCTTTTCTCACTCAAATCTCCATCAAAACCGGTCATTTCGCCTCTCTCAATCTCGGAAAACCCTTCTCCACATAGCCCACCGATCAAATCCCCTCACATCCCTCATCCAAATCTCCCCATCTTCTCTCACGAACACCCTCTCCACTTTTCTGACCTAATCTCGTCCCTCTCTCTCTCCTCACTCATCCCCAACCATTTACCACTCAACCCTTGCTTCTCCTTCTCATCAATGGCTGAATCCTCTCATCGCTCGAAGCGCCCAAGAACAGGGCTGCTTGTTGGAGGTTCCTCTCGTGGCTCTTCACGCAATATTTCTGGCCTGGACCTCACGAGGCACTTCTCCACTGTGAAGAAAGCTGAGTTGTTCCGGAAGAACTTCCAGCTTCGCAAAATCATCTCTCCCAGGTATCTTCCCATCACCTTCTGCGAGAGTGAACCTTTGGAGAGCTTTAGGACAATAGAAAACTTAGGCTTGCTGGGATTCCTGAGCATAGAGAAGGCCATCTACCCTAACCTTGTCCGAGTGTTTTATGCTAACCTGAAGGTTGAGGATAATTGCATCATTTCTGAAGTAAAAAAGCAACAAATCAGTTAACAATGGCAGAGTGGTATAGGCTTACCAAGCTCACTCCTGATGGAGCTCCTTCGTGGAAATGCCAAAGTCCGGGGGCATGAGTTTGAGCATAAGGCGCTTCTTCTCTCCTTGATTAGGATCGGCTACCACCTCCCGGTGATCCTAGATGCAGAATAATGGCCACCGGCCTCACTATGGAAAACGGGGTCCTCCACTACCTCTTGGTTCGTGGATTGATTCCCGTGAGGAGGAATTACTCCCAAGTCCTCAAGGATGATGTAGTGGCATTATGGGCAATGACCACGGGGCACCCAATAAAGGGGATACTATATTCTAGAGCATGGCTTTGGACATCAAGAAAAAGAAGAACTCGCTCTCCCCTTCGCCATGTTAGTCACCACAATCCTTGAGTACTTGTCGCATTTCGGCCGACCGAAGAGTCCAAGGACACCACCAAAGGGACCCCAATCAATTGGGCTCGCATACTCGAAGAAGCTTCGGCTCTACAAGATGGAGGATAGGTGGCATTACATTACTCATGGCACATTTGGCCATATCCATCACGATCCAGATAGTGATGATGAGGAGGCTCAAGACACCGCCTCGCTCCCGCTCCAGCCTTCTCTTGATCTTTCGCTCCAAGAGATGCGCAACCCGAGCGCCAACGTAAACACACGCATGGATCATATAGAGCAAAAGATCGACCATCTTGAGCCGAGGATGGACTACTCGCACCAGAGCTTGCCTCCATTCGATCCCTCCTACGTGGACCTCCTGTTCTGTGAGTCCCGCCGCCGCCGCACCCCCCACATCCTCGCCCCTCGGATCCCATATCCTTCGCCTGGTCCATCTGGAGTTCCTGCTGATGATGAGGAGCTTCGGACTCTGATGACGACCTTATGCCCAGCGATGATAACATTGATCTAGGAGACTCTGCTGCGGATCCAGAGGGTGAAGTCTTTTGTGACAGCGAGGACACTGATAGTGATCATGGCCTTACGCCTTGATATATTTTTTTTCTTGTATTGATGACCACCTTGTACTTATTTTGTTTTGACTTTGATTATATAAAATTGGTATACCTTTATAGTTATCTTTTGATTATTGCCTACTGGTTGTGACATGTTTATTTGTACATGCTGATTATTAATACATAAACTTGTTTTCACTTTGAATGGTTGGCTGTTGGAATATTGATTGGACTGATCTTTGTGGCTTTTCTGTTATGGCAAACAATTGGGAATCATGAAATATAACTGTCATGCTGTCCATTTTTTTCTTAAATGCTTATGTCTTTTTGATAATGCTAACGGGGGAGAAAATAAGGAAAAATAAAATGAAATTAATGGTTGCATGAGAAATTAAAGGTTGCATGAGTACGGGGGAGTTATTGACCTCTTAAGTTATTAAGCTTTTCATATGCAAAATCTAACCCAATATCATGCAGCATTGTACCTAAATGACTATTATATACAAATGCAAAAATTCTTTCTTTTTCCTATGATCAGTTTGTCATCATCAAAAAGGGGGAGAATGTGAATGCTTATGTCTCTAAGGCATGTCGAAAGGTTTTTGATGATAACAAAAGCAAAAGAGAAGATCAAGCACAAAAGGAAAAATCAAGATCAAAGAAAGAAGACAGAAGGTTTAATTAGTTATTTAGACTTAGGAGATTAATGTTAAATGCTCTCAAGATTTCTCAAATGGTTTTTCAATATGTGATTTCAAAATAAATGGGAAATTTCAAAGTTAAACATGGCTTTCAATAAAACTTGAGTTTCAACTTTAAATCTAACACTCTTAAAAGGATTTATGTTTAATCAAGTATCTTGAGGTGTTGGAAATGACTTACAAGCGTTATTGGACTTGAAAAATGTGTTCAAAGGCCAATGTAATCGATTACACAATGTTTGTAATCGATTACACATCAAATAGAAAGCATGTAATCGATTACATGAACAATGTAATCGACACAAGCAAGTCAGAGGCCATGTAATCGATTACACAATATATGTAATAATCGATTACACAAAGCCGAAAGGCAAAGAACACGTTCGACGAGTAATGTAATCGATTACAAACAAAGTCGAAGTTATGTAATCGATTACACCAAGAATGTAATCGATTACACAAAACCCGTAAACTCAAAGAACACGTTCGACGAGCCATGTAATCGATTACATGAATATTGTAATCGATTACACAAAGAAGTCGAAGTCATGTAATCGATTACATGAGCATTGTAATCGATTACAAGCAAAGTCGAAGCCATGTAATCGATTACCTCAAGAATGTAATCGACATTACACAGAGCCCGAAAGTTCGTAAAACGTTGGAACAATAATGTAATCGACACGAGATATGTAATCGATTACACGCATCCCGACAACGTCCAACGGCTATATTAAATGCATTAAATGCATGCCCAACTACCTCCAACGGCTCTATTAATTGAGAAACTTATAAATACCCAAGTTGGGTCTTTGTTTACGGTTGACCTTGAACCAAAAACTGATCATCATACTTCAAAACGTGAATCAATCCTTAAAATCATTTCTTGCTCGTTTTCGACTAAAAACGTGAAAAATCTTTGAGAGCATATTAGAGCTTCAATTTGTAAACACTTGCTCTAGAGAGAGCTTCTTCTATTTCAATCTTATACATTCGATTAGTGAGGGTGAGGTATCCTCAAGTATTGTAAGGGTGAGGTATCCCTTGAAAAATAGAGGCTCAAGCTTTTGGGTGAGGTATCCCATCTTGTTGAGTGCTCAAGGTTGTAGTGGTTTTTCAAGCACCCATTGAAGCTTGAAGATATAGTGGAAAATCTCAAGGTGTTGCTTGGGGACTGGACGTAGATCACAAGTGGAGTAGTGATTGAACCAGGATAAACGACTGTGTTTGTTTCTCTAAACTCTCCTCTATTTATCTTTGTGCACTGTTTCATTGTTTTATTTGAATATTGTCTCCTTGGCTATTACGTTCATTAGTAAAAGTACCTAACTCATCTATTCAATTATCTCTGATCATTCAATAGCTTCAACGAAAATTGATTGTCAAACGATTTGCGAAAGATTTGTGAACTTATTTTTAACTACTCAATTCACCCCCCCTCTTGAGTATTGAGGCCACTTGGTAACAAAAGATGGTTTCTAAATTATAAGAAACAAATTATAATACGTATAATGGTTACTAGAAAAATATAAATCATTTAAGCACAAGAGAAGAATAAATCTAACCTTACTTTATTACCAAGAGCTTCACCCTTTCACCCAAGTAAAATGAAACTTAGTTACTCATAGATAAGAAGAAAGAAAGAGAGAAGAAGAAGAACATGACTTTAATTTAGAACAAAGGAAAATTACTACAAGAAAACCTAGTAACAAAATGGCATCATTTTGGTAACTAACACCTAACACCCTTAATGATCTACCAAGGCCCCCTTTTATAGAGGATTAGAGATACAAAATGACAAGGGGACTGAGTCATTAGTGGTTGGATGAATGAAAAATGAGTGGAAAATGCCAAATAACCTTAGGTGAGTGGGAAATTATGAAGATTCCTTTCCTCTGAAATCATGCAGCTCTGAAGTCAGTGCATTCGTCATTTTTGAACCAAGTTGTCTTCATGAAAGTTGTAGGCCTAGATCTTAGATTTCAAATGGCTTTGGTTTGAGTCCAATATCATTTCTATAACTCCAGATACATTTAAATTACTAAACACTGCCCAGGCCCAGTCACAGCTCCTCTGTTCTGACTTACAAGCCCAATATCACCTTCAAGGAGTCTGATTCTAGAAAAGTGTTCAACATGAAAGTTGTAGATATTGGTCTTAAATATTCAGTAAGCAAATTTCAGCCCATTTTACAACTTCTATCCCGAAATATGTGATGAACAGTACACATAGGTTAAGCTGTTAGGAAAAGCACTCTGGTTCTTGCTTCAATCCCAATTTGAATTATCTACTCGTGTGATTGGGCCTTTGAGGTATATCTTGAAAGTTGTAGAACTCTCTCTTATCTTTTAAATGACACTAGAATCACCTCCAAAGACCACCTACAGCCCAAGATATGGCCCAAATACAGAAACAGTGTAAGATATGAATCATGCTAAAAAATTCAATTAAGTCCAATTTGAGTCCAAACTTACAAAACATAATAAAACTCAATCAATTAAGTATATAGAGAGTGTAAATGACTAAGAATGAAGGCTTATTAATGTATCAAATATGTGATCATCAAAAGACCTGATTGATGAACTCCCCGAGCGTCCTATCCCCTGTAATTAGAGGTAAAGGATTTATCCTTTGGCCGGGATCTCCCTCCACAGCCATGATCTGGCCGCGTTCTTTGGTCACAACATTCTCCACAACCTTCCTCTTCCTCACTCATTGAGGTTGTGCAGGAAGCTCTGAAACCTATTCCTGGATAACGAGACTCAGAGCAAAGGCAGGCCGAGAATGAGAAGATCCAACCTAATTCTTCTTTGCCTTTAAGGCTTGAAACACCTCAATAAAGGATGCAACGCCCTTGTTAGTGGCCATGTTATCTGCAAACACAACAAGAAAAGAGAAAAGGTCAAAGAAACATGAAAAATCAAATGCGAAAGGTAAAAAGAAATAAGATGGGCAACATATAGTGATCGTATCCCCTAACGAGGATAGCCTAGAGGAAATCATCGCAAGAAACACTTAGAATATCCTTGCATTTAATCGAGCCAACCTTAATCTCCCATTTGATTATGAAGTTGACACACTCAATGTCTCCCTCATCAAAGTTTTCCCTTTCCCTTTCAATAGACTAAATGGGAATGGCTCATGCCCTGTGATTCCAAAGATAAGCGTAACACACGGCTCCCCATTAGGCTTCAGATAAAATGGACAAGTACCGGATGTTGCCATCAATTTGAAGAATTTGTGTTTGAATTCTTTGTAGCTGTCCTGAAAAACTTCAAATACCTTTCACCCGGACCTCGATTTGACTGACATCCAGGACTGATGCAATGCATTTCCTCCTGGATACTCCACCACATAAAAAAATAGAAGAAAGATCTCTTAGAATACCGAAGCCCAACCACTTGGCAAAACCTTTCAAAGGTTAAAATATTACCCCATCTATTAGGGTGAATCTAGGTCAGAGCGGCTTGGAGGATCCGAAGAATCAATATCTAAAAATTAGTGAATGGAAGTCGGAGACCAAAGTCAAGAAAGAGACTTTCATATAAATATATGAAGTTTTGACTTTCTTCCCGTTGCGTGCATACTCTATCATCATGCTCCTGACATAGAACTTAAAATTCTCGGTCTCTCAAATTTTTCTCTGTCAACTCTAAATAACTCAAGAGTCCCCTGAGTCTTGCCTTAGAGGAGTATATTGATATGTGTCTCCAAACATCATCAGTGACCCAAGCATACGTGGGTCTCATAGGGGCGAGAACCAAAGGCTCCTCTACTGCCGCTCTTCTTTGCCTCATCGCCTTTTTCCTCACTATTGGGCACCTAGAAAACACCCATCAAGACCATTAAGCTAATGACGGAATCAAGGGTTCCTATCAGACAAAGAATGGGCATACCTAGTAGGTTCCACGTCTACCCTTGAACCCTAGGATTACAGCTTCAAAGCCCATGAAGGTTGAAACCTTGGTAGGACTCCTCCACCGCTCATGGCACAACAGAGTGGGTGCTCCATAAAGAAGAGGATCCAGAGAAGGAAATAGAGAGAAAATAAAAATAGAGGCCAATGATGGATTTACCTTTAAAATACAGAAGACAAGAGAAAAACTCAAAGTTAAGGGATTAAACACTACAAGTTGCTCAAAGTGATGCCCCCTATGGTTGCATTCGTCATTTTTGAGCCGAGTGGTCTTCATGAAAGTTGTAGGCCTGGATCTTAGCTTTCAAATGGCTTTAGTTTGAGTCCAATATCATTTCTATAACTCCAGATACGTTCAAATTACTGAACACTGCCCAGGCCCAGTCACAGCTCCTCTGTTTTGACTTCCAAGCCCAATATCACCTTCAAGGAGTCCGATTCTGGAAAAGTGTTCAACATAAAAGTTGTAGATATTGGTCTTAACTATTCAAAAACCAAATTTCACCCCATTTTATAACTTCTATCCCGAAATATGTGATGAACAATACACATAGGTTAAGCTATCAGGAAAAGCACTCTGGTTCTTGCTTCAATCCCAATTTGAGTTATCTACTCGTGTGATTGGGCCTTTGAGGTATTCTTGAAAGTTGTATAACTCTCTCTTATCTTTCAAATGACACTAGAATCACCTCCAAAGACCACCTACAGCCCAAGATATGACCCAAATATAGAAACAGTGTAAGATATGAATCATGCTGAAAAATTCAATTAAGTCCAATTTGAGTCCAAACTTACAAAACATAATAAAACTCAATCAATTAAGTACATAGAGAGTGTAAATGACTAAGAATGAAAGCTTATTAATGTATCAAATATGTGATCATCAAATTCTCTCACACTTAGCTTTTTGCACTCTTGAGCAAAACACATAAGACCACTCACAAAAAAAAAATGAAACAGATTCAAAAGCTAAACACTCTAAAAGACTCAATTTCTAATAATATTTAAAAATAAAGAGCAATCAATCATTCAAGTAATCAAAACATTCATGAGGTAACATATCTTCACTTCTCAAATCAACAAACAAGGATATTTCAATTGAAAAACATGAGTCAAGAATGATAGATTTTCACAAGATTCACTCTCTATCCCTCAAGTGTTTAAAAGGTAGGTATTTCACTCAATTCAACCCATGAAAATTGCACTACCATAAGCTTGCTTATCTTCTACTTCTCCACTACTCAGAACACATGCACACACAAATCATAAGGATTTTATTCAAGGTTGTAATGGGGTTAAGGTAAAAGAAGAGGTAATATGGATATGACAAGTTAAATACCAGAAAATAAAAGAACATGAGAGCTGAGTTCAATTAACAAGCATGAAAATTCATCCCAACTCCACCTAATACAAATTCCCTTTACATATTCTTTTCCTTTCTTTTATTACCTTGTTGACCCTTTTCTTTTAACAATTTTTTTTATTGATTTTTTTTATTGATTTTTTTTTACAAAAAGAACATCATATATACATTTTTTTAACCATTCTGTACACACACCCCCACACTTGTTCAAGAACTCATCGAATGACAAAACTAATGTTCTCTTATTCCCTAAGGTCAAGTAAGAACATGATTTTTCATTTAAGGCACATAATGAGTTCGAAACAAAGAATAGTCCAATAAGCTCAAAAGGGTTAAGCAAGGGGAAATAGGTCATTTCTAATGCTTTATGTTGGCAGGAATCAGAGAATTTCCAAGAAGTCATAAGAGTACTTGATATCATATTGAGACAACATGCTACTAAACAAGGCTGACCATTTGATTAAAGTAGCTATTTCAAGAAAAATGCCTCAATCATATTTATGTATGCATATGAAAATGTAGTCTCAAAAAGAATCAAAGCAAGTTCTAGCGTAACAATTCCATGAGTAAAATTCACACAAGAAAGAAGAGAATGGTACAAATGTTCAATCCATTCATCAATAGGCTCAAAATCTCACAAGGCATAATTCTATCATTCTCAGTCCACCAATTCAACATCCATAACCAAGCATGTGAATTTTAAGAAAGAAGACAATTTACTCAATCATGCAAATTTCCCTGAATTTGAATTGCTACTTCTACACAAACTAGTTACTAGCCCAATTACTCCTTACTCTATCACCAATTTTTGATGCGTCTCAAGAGTAAATAATTTACTCTTTACTCTGTCATCCCTAATTACTTTTGTTGTTTATAAATTGATGACAAACACAACAAACATATTAACAAACACACTCCTATATTTTTTTTAGTTTTTTTTTCTAATATAAACACAACAAACATATTAATAAACACACTTCCTAATTTTTTTTTTTAGTTTTTTTTTCACAACCATCCTTCCCCCCAACCAGATCACAACATTGTCCTCAATGTCAAAACATAGATAGGAAAAAGGATAGAATATATTACCTGTTACTGCAATTACTGAAAAGAAAAATCTCACACAAATTTAAACAGAAACAAAGTACAATAAATAAAACCAAAGCTTGTAATTATTTAAATAGTTGGAGTGTCTTGGCTGGCTTTCTTTTCATTTTGCTTTCCTCACCACTTCCTTCACCACTTCCTTCAGACCAATCTATCTGAGCTGTTACTGGATCAGGTTCATAAACAAAAGCTTCTAATTTATCAATCAACTCATCAACAGTAGAAGCAGAGATAAGGAATCGTCTTGCAGAAGGTGTGACAAATTTTTGTTCCACAGCATGATCAACAAAAGATAACAAATTATCAAAGAAATTATTAACATTCAACAAACCTATGGGTTTATGGTTGATGTTCAGTTGGGCCCAAGAGACAATTTGAAAGACTTCTTCCAAAGTACCAAAACCACCAGGTAAGACAATGAATGCATCAGAGTTTTCAAGCATTGCCTTCATTCATCCATGCATAGATGATACTTGAATTTCTAGTCTGATTATCTTTCCAACGATGTTCCTTCGAGTTAAAGGTTCAGGAATGACACCTAAAACTTGACCACCTCTTATAAATGCAGAAAGTGATACAGCCCCCATTAACCCAAGGCAACCTCTCCCATATACTACACGAATGTTCCTCGCAGCAAGTGTTCTACTAACAGTGCTTGCTGCATTTACAAACTCTAAACTCTTACCATAACTTGTCCCACAAAATACACAGATACTGGCAAATCTACAAATAGAAGAAGAAGCTCCCTCCATTTCTACACTCACACTCTCTTTGAATGATTATGAGTTACAGGAAAGTGAAGAAAATGGAGTGTTTAAATAGGGAAGAGAATAGAAAAAGTAAAAATAGCTCCTATACAGGTAGGTTGACTGGTGTCAGAAAAGTTTAAAATTTTAAAAATAAATTTTTTTTTGTTTTTTTTTGTTTTTTGGTTTTTTTTTTATTTCAAGAAAACCATCAGGGTAAAGAAGTCTAGAAACCTCCGAAGGATCCCATCCAAAGGATATTCTATCCAAAACCAAAATTCAACAAAATCATACAAAGATAAAATAATAATAATAAATGATTACATACCTTTATGTACAGGTTTCATGGCAGATCTTTATATTGCGCGTCATGAGTGCAGTAATACCAAGACGGCTCAGCCAATCTGGGTATTCTTCTCCCTCCCGCTTGTGGGATATTTTGGATTGAGCTACGACGCCACTAATTAAAATGCGTAAATCTGACAATACTACCACCAACGACCACAGCCAGTGAGAGGTCACTGAAGAGCCCATGGCATTAAATCACAGGATTCAGCTCAGAGGCATTGTCACGCGAGAATGCAGACACGGGACGCTTCTTTCTATCCATCAGCAAGCAGAGCCTTTAGTTAAAACCTGAGAATGCTTGTGCGGCTCTCTACAGAGCATGGCACATGAATCTTATTTACCGACCAGCGTGCGAAGGTCCACCCGAGTCAATGACAGGTCTGCCACTTCATTGGCAAGGGCTCCTAATCTAATTAAAGACCAAGTACAACCGAAGTTTCGCCCTTTTTTATTTTTTTATTTTTTTCTCCTTTTTTTTTTTTTGAAAATGTGCAAGATAATATATACATGTTGTTGTGATTGTGGCTCACATCTTCCTCTGGTTTCACGTCCAGAAACGGCTTAAACGCCTTCTATGAGTCGAGGATAAGCTTCCCATCCAATTTTCTTATAAATTGGCAAACAGGGTCTTTTTGAGTCAGATTCCCAAGACTGTAACGCTCTTGCTCGTCCCTGAAGAGATTCCATAAACTAAGAAGTTCACGCTGCACAATTCCACAAGAATGCGTCTCAAGAGTCAATAAGATATTATCTAATGACTCCTTACTCAGTCCATTCTTAATGAAGAATATTTTATCTTCTCTGTTTACGGAAATCATCCCCAAAGAGCGACATCACGTGTTGCAATTCCATCGTGCACACTTGTAACAAACTTTCATTCTTTTTGCTCTTCTCCTTTTTGAAAATGAACTTTTACCGAGACCAGGCATGTATGGGACAAATGAATCTGAAGATTCACCAGCTAAACGAACCTTTGCTTCGATTATCCAACGTATATCTTCTGGGATGCCCTTATACATTAACAGTCTCAATCTTTCACACCTAGCTTCATAGACTTTTGTTAGAGCATTTAGAGGGAGAGAAGGAAAATGTTTTCTTAGATTTGAGAGAAAGACATCCATTTTAAAAGGAGAAGAAATCAGTTATTATGGGAAACTGAAAAACAAACCGACTTGAGAGTCACGGAGTACCGTTATTCGCCATTTAACCGGGAACACAAAGAACTGCAAAAAGAAAGAAACAACATTAAAATAAATTTTACTCATAACAAGGATTAGAAAGAGAAATAGATTCTACCTCAACAACTTGATGTTCCAAAAATGGTTTGAGTTTTTGTCCATTGACCTTAAATACAATACCATTCCTAGGATTCTCAATGTCTATGGCCCCATAAGAATACACATGTTTGACAATATAAAGGCCAATCCACCTAAATCTCAATTTTTCAGGGAATAGGTGAAGACGAGAATTATAAAGCAGAACTTTTTGACCAATTTCAAAAGTTTTTCTCAAAATTGATTTGTCATGAAAAGCTTTTGTTCTAGCTTTATAAATCTTTGAGTTTTCATATGCATCATTTCTTAATTCCTCAAGTTCATTCAATTGCAATTTGCGTAACTTGGAAGCATCATCAAGACTTAAGTTGAAAGCTTTAATGGCCCAAAATGCTTTATGCTCCAATTCTACAGGCAAATGACAAGGTTTTCCATAAACTAACCGATAGGGAGACATGCCCAAAGATGTTTTAAAAGCAGTACGGTAAGCCCAAAGTGCATCGTTTAGTCTTAAAGACCAATCTTTACGAGTTGGGTTAACCATTTTTTCCAAAATTTATTTAATCTCCCTATTTGCTAATTCAACTTGTCCACTTGTCTGAGAATGATAAGGGGTTGCAATTTTGTGGGTAATGCAATATTTCTTCATTAAGGATTCAAATGGTTTATTGCAAAAATGTGTTCCCCCATCACTGATGATAGCTCGAGGAATTCCAAATCGACTCAAAACATTTTCTTTTAAAAATTTTAGAACAGTTTTATGATCATTGTGCCAACATAGAATCGCCTCAATCCATTTTGAAACATAATCAACTGCAACCAAAATGTACACAAATCCAAAAGATGATGGAAATGGACCCATGAAATCAATTCCCCAACAATCAAAAATTTCAATGACAAGGATAGGGTTCAAAGGCATCATATTTCTTTTAGAAATGGACTCCAATTTTTGACAACTTTCACAACTTTTGCAAAAAGTATAACTGTCCTTGAATAAAGTGGGCAAATAAAATCCACAATTGCAAGATTTTCGTAATTTGTTTTCTTTGAAGAAAAATGACCTCCACATGCTTCTGAATGACAAAATTTAATGACACTACTTACCTCATTATCGGGTACACATCTCCGAAAGATTTGATCAGGACAATATTTGAACAAATATGGGTCATCCCAAAAGAAAATTTTCACCTCAATCAAAAACTTTTTTCTGTCTTGGTGTGTCCACTGAGGCGGCATCTTACCTGTTACAAGAAAATTGACAATATTAGCAAACCAAGGCATGGAATTGACAGAAAATAAAAATTCATCGAAAAAAGAATCATTGATAGGTGTGCTATCAAAAGATGAGCCTGTTGTCAGCCTTGACAAATGATCTACAACAATATTTTTGGCTCCTTTCTTATCTTTTATTGTGATGTTGAATTCTTGAAGCAACAAGATCCACCGTATCAACCTAGGTTTGGCATCCTGTTTAGACATTAAATATCTAACAGCAACATGATCAGTGAAAACAACAGTGGATGAACCAATTAAATAAGCTCAAAATTTGTCCAATGCAAAAATTATAGCAAGTAGTTCTTTTTCAGTAGTGGTATAATTCATTTGTGTACTATTCAAAATTCGACTTGCGTAATAAATTACATGAGGCTTACCTTCCTTTCTTTGGCCTAAAACAGTGGGAAACAGTAAAATCACTAGCATCACACATTAACTCAAAAGGCAAAGACCAGTCAGGAGATTGCATGATAGGAGCAGAAGTCAAAAGACCGATTAATTTTTCAAAAGATTTCTGACAATCTTGAGTCCAATCAAATGGTGTATCTTTTGTTAGAAGATTACATAAAGGTCTAGATATGGCACTAAAGTCCTTTACAAATCTTCTGTAAAATCTCGCATATCCTAAAAAGGAACAAACTTCTTTGACTGTTTTTGGGAAAGGCAAATGAGCAATTAATTCAACTTTGGCCTTATCAACTTCAATTCCTTTAGAAGATATCACATGACCTAACACTATTCCTGAGGTATCCATGTAATGACATTTTTCCCAATTTAACACAAATCCTTTTTCTTCGCATCTTTTAAGAACTTTTTCCAAATTATCAAGACAATTTTCAAAAGAATTTTCAAAAGCGTCGGATCATCCATGAAAACCTCTAAATAATGCTCAATCATGTCACCTTGAAAATACTTAGCATGCATCTTTGAAAAGTTGCCAGAACATTACAAAGACCAAAAGGCATTCTTCTATATGCAAAAGTGCCAAAGGGACAAGTAAAAGTGGTATTTTCTTGATCCTCCAATGCAATTGGTATTTGATTATACCCTGAATAACCATCAAGAAAACAATAGTAGGGATGTCCTGCTACTCTTTCTAGAATCTGATCAAGAAATGGCAAAGGGAAATGGTCTTTTCTAGTGGCTGCATTCAATTTTATGAAATCAATACACATACGCCAACTAGATGAGACTCTGGTAGGTATTAATTCTCCTTTTTCATTTTCAACCACTGTTATTCCAGATTTCTTAGGCACAACTTGTGTAGGGCTTACCCACTGGCTATCAGAGATAGGATAGATAATTTCAACATCAAGTAATTTAAGAACTTCAGCTCTAACTACCTCTTTCATGTGTGGATTTAATCTTCTTTGAGGTTGTTGAGATATTTTAGTATTATCCTCTAAATGTATTCTATGTGTACAGATTAATGGATTAATGCCTTTTATATCATTTAATGTCCATCTAATTACACTTTTATGTCTTTTAAGTACTTCTATCAACTTACGTTCTTGTTCTTTGGTCAGGGATGAGGAAATTACCACTGGAGAGCTTTGTCTTCTCCCAAAAATGTGTACTTCAACCCATCAGGTAATGGCTTCAGCTCCAGTGTGGGTACTTCTTCATGGGCATCATCATTCATAGATTTTAGCTCTTCGAATCTTGGCTTCCATCCTTTGTATTCCATTTCCTGTGTACAGTCAAGTAAAGAGCATATTTCAGAAACATCATCATCTAATTGTGTAGCTGAATCAAATGAATTAATTAAACAGATTTCTAATGGGTCAGAAGAACTCCTGATTTGAAGATGATTATCTATAATGGCCTTAATCCCTTCAATCTCTTCCTTTTCATCATAAACTTCATGTGGTTGCTTGCACATATTGAAAACATTAAGCTCCAATGTCATATTTCTAAAAGTTAGCTTCACCATTCCATTTCTGCAATTTATCAAAGCATTAGATGTTGCTAAAAATGGGCTACCCAAAATAACAGGAACTGACTTAGAACTGTCAACCATAGGTTCAGTTTCTAAGACAATAAAATCCACAGGATATATGAATTTATCAACTTGTACCAACACATCTTCTACTATTCCTTTTGGAATTTTAATTGATCTATCAGCAAGTAGAAGAGTTACAGAAGTTGGTTTTAACTCACCAAGGTTGAGTTGTTGATAAACTGAATATGGAAGCAAATTAACACTAGCACCAAGATCAAGTAAAGCTCGTTCAATTTTATGTTCACCAATAATGCATGAAATCGTAGGACAACCAGGGTCTTTATATTTCAACTCATTATTGTTTTGAATAATGGAGCTTACTGTTCGTCAAAAATGCATTCTTTTTCACATTATGTTTCTTTTTAACGAAGGCACAAGTCTTTCAAAAATTTGGCATAACAAGGAATCGCTTGATAGCATCTAACAGAGGAATATTGACCTTCACTTGTTTAAAGATTTCAAAAATGTCACTGTTATGATTCACTTTACTTGAATTGTTTAATGCTTGAGGAAATGGGGGTGAAGACGAAGGTTTGATATCTTTTTGACTATGTGGCTTATCAACTCCTTCCTCATCTTTGAGAATTGACTCATCATCTTTCTCAAAAAGTTCAGGAATTTGTTTTTCAACAACCTTTCCACTCCTAAGAGTTATCACTGAGTTGACTTGATCTATTTTTTGACTTTCTGAACAACCTTCATTTAGGCTAAACTGACCCTTGGGATTTGGTTGAGGTTGAGAGGGAAACTTTCCTTTCTCATGAATGGCAAGTGCAGAAGAAAGTTTAGCAAGAGTATCTTTTATGTCAATCATGGCTTGAGTATTGTGGTTATTGATGGCTTCTTGTTTTTCTATGAATGCATGCAATGTTCCTTCAAGGTTTTTCCTATATGGTGGGGCATAGGGTGCATATCCTTGAGGATTTTGAGAATCTTGCTGTGCCTGAGGAGGTGGTGGTTGCATGAATTGTGGCTGGTTACTATTCCTCCAACTGAAGTTCGGATGATTTCTCCATCCCGGATTGTATGTATCTGAAAAAGAAGAAGTGAATGGCTTTTTAAAATTATTCATTGCATTTACTTGCTCATGCACAACTTCTTTAAAAATAGGAATTTTTGGACATTCATTTGTTGAGTGTCCTAATTCATCACAAATGCCACAAATTTCTTCATTTTGCACAGATTTGATTTCTTTTACTTTTTCTGATTCCATAGCTTCAATCTTTCTAGCCAAACTAGCAAACCTTGCATTTAGATCTTCTTCTTGATTAAGATGATATTTTCCTTTACTAGCATTTGCAAGGTTAAATCTAATTGAATTTTCAGAAGGATTAGTACCATGCCAAGATTGAGAATTTTCAGCCAAATGGTCTAAATAGTCTAAAGCTTCTTCAGGTTCTTTATCAAGAAATTCACCATTGCACATTGTTTCCACAAATTATTTGGTTTCGGGTGTTAACCCTTCATAAAAGAAGCTTATAATGCACCATTTTTCAAAACCATGATGTGGGCAAGAATTCAACAAATCTTTAAAATGTTCCCAACTTTGAAAATATGCTTCATTGAAATTTTGGGAAAATTTTTAGATTTGTCTTTTCAAAGCATTGGTTTTATGTGTTGGAAAAAATTTCTTCAAAAACTCACATTGCATTTATTGTCATGTGCCAATTGATCTTGGTTTCAAAGTGTTAAGCCAAGTTTTTGCTTTATCTTTCAAAGAAAAAGGAAACAATTCAAGCTTAACAACCTCTTCAGTGCAAGTTTGATCATGAAAAGCGGTACATACTTCCTCAAATTCTCTTAGATGTAAATATGGGCTTTCAGATTCTAAACCATGGAAATTAGGAAGTAAAGAAATCATAACTGACTTGAATCTAAAATTGTTGGCATTCAGTGGAAAGATAAAACATGATGGACTAGAATTTCGAGATGGTTGCAAATACTCATGCATATTCGCAACGGTTGATTTTCATGTTCATCATGCACACTTTCGTTTTCAGCCATTGTGCTTAATGTGTGTGATTGTGATTCAAACAAATCAATATGTAAAGTACTTGGATTAACTTTAACTAAACGACCAGAATTTAAATCACGATACCAATTAAGTATAAACAAGTAACTTACAGTATAAAATAAAATGTACAAGCTAGCAGTATAAATTATCCATTAAATATTAACAAAGGTGTGGTATAAACCAACCACCAAATAAGTTAATAAGCATAAAAATTAAAAAGTTAGTATACAGATAAATTAAAATGTTAGAAGTAAAAAAAGTAAAAAGTTAGATAGTTAGTAAGAGAGTTAGTAAGTTAGTAAACAAAAAAAAATAGAAAATAAATAACAAAAAAATATAACGAGAAAATAAATACGAGAAAATAAAGTACAAAAAAAATAAAAGGGAGAGTTACCCCACTAAGTTAATATGTACAAGAAAATAAAATGGAGAATTACCCCCACATGTACGAGAAATTAAAATGAGAAAATAAAGTGCGAGAAAGTAAATTTAAAATATGAAAACTAGAGAATCGACAAGCTGATTTTTTGCTCCAAATGACAGAGGAGAGAAGAAGAAAGATTATTCCATTAATAATTAAAGATTATAGAGAAATTAGGGAGAGTTTCCCCCACAAGTTAGTATGCACAGAAATTAAAAAGGGAGATGTTCCACCACTAGTTAGTATGTTAGTATATATACAAAATTTTTACACCAGAAATTCAGTCTTCAAATCAAGTCCCCGACAACGGCGCCAAAAACTTGATGCACAATTTTCTATTATCGCATTTGCAAATCCAAGTGCAGGTTGTCTCAAGTAATAAATTTCTCGGGAGTCCGAGGTCGATCCACAGGGAATTGTTGAAGATTAATTAAGGTGAAGTGAATATTTTGTTACTACGATTAAAATTATTTACTTGGGTAAAAAGATTCACTCTTGGTAAATAAAATAAAGGTAAGATTAATTCCTTTTATAACTCAATTAGAATCATCGCAACATGGAGGTTCCAATCGGAAAATACAACATTAAAAGTCCATTTAAAATAATATACATTATGTTTCCTAAAAATATTACCACCACTTATAAATGGGTTAAAGCATTCATTGTGCCAATATTTTGTCTACAACAAATCAAGAACTCTTCTTTACAAAGATGATTTCTAAATTATAAGAAACAAATTATAATACGTATAATGGTTACTAAAAAAATATAAATCATTTAAGCACAAGAGAAGAATAAATCTAACATTACTTTATTACCAAGAACTTCACCCTTTCATCCAAGTAAAATGAAACTTAGTTACTCATAAATAAGAAGAAAGAAAGAGAGAAGAAGAAGAAGAAGATGATGATGACTTTAATTTAGAACAAAGGAAAATTACTACAAGAAAACCTAGTAACAAAATGACATCATTTTGGTAACTAATACCTAACACCCTTAATGATCTACCAAGGCCCCCTTTTATAGAGGATTAGAGATACAAAATGACAAGGGGGTTGAGTCATTAGTGGTTGGATGAGTGGAAAATGAGTGGAAAATACCAAATGACTTTAGGTGAGTGGGAAATTATGGAGATTCCTTGTCTCCGAAATCATGCAGCTCTGAAGTCAGTGCATTCGTCATTTTTGAACCAAGTGGTCTCATAAAAGTTGTAGCCCTAGATCTTAGCTTTCAAATGGATTTAGTTTGAGTCCAATATCATTTCTATAACTCCAGATACATTCAAATTACTGAACACTACCTAGGCCCAGTCACAGCGCTTCTGTTCTGACTTCCAAGCCCAATATCACCTTCAAGAAGTCCGATTCTAGAAAAGTGTTCAACATGAAAGTTGTAGATATTGGTCTTAAATATTCAACAACCAAATTTCAGCCCATTTTACAACTTCTATCCCAAAATATATGATGAACAGTACACATAGGTTAAGCTATTAGGAAAAGCACTCTGGTTCTCGCTTCAATCCCAATTTGAGTTATCTACTCGTGTGATTGGGCCTTTGAGGTACCCTTGAAAGTTGTAGAACTCTCTCTTATCTTTTAAATGACACTAGAATCACCTCCAAAGACCACCTACAGCCCAAGATATGGCCCAAATACAGAAACAGTGTAAGATATGAATCATGCTAAAAAATTCAATTAAGTCCAATTTGAGTCCAAACTTACAAAACATAATAAAACTCAATCAATTAAGTACATAGAGAATGTAAATGACTAAGAATGAAAGCTTATTAATGTATCAAATATGTGATCATCAAAAGACCTGATTGATGAAGTCCCCGAGCGTCCTATCCCCTGCAATTAGAGGTAAAGGATTTATCCTTTGGCCGGGATCTCCCTCCACAGCCATGATCTGGCCGCGTTCTTCAGTCACAGCATTCTCCACAACCTTCCTCTTCCTCACTCGTTGAGGTTGTGCAAGAAGCTCTGAAACTTGTTCCTGGATAACGAGACTCAGAGCAAAGGCAGGCCGAGAATGAGAAGATCCAGCCTGATTCTTCTTTGCCTTTAAGGCTTGAAACACCTCAATAAAGGATGCAACGCCCTTGTTAGTGGCCATGTTATCTGCAAACACAACAAGAAAAGAGAAAAGGTCAAAGAAATATGAAAAATCAAATGCGGAAGGTAAAAAGAAATAAGATGGGCAACATATAGTGATCGTATCCCCTAACGAGGATAGCCTAGAGGAAATCATCGCAAGAAACACTTAGAATATCCTTGCATTTAATCGAGCCAACCTTAATCTCCTATTTGATTATGAAGTTGACACACTCAATGTCTCCCTCATCAAAGTTTTCCCTTTCCCTTTCAATGGACTAAATGGGAATGGCTCATGCCTGCTGATTCCAGTATAAGCAGAACACTGGCTCCCCATTAGGCTTTAGATAAAATGGACAAGTACCGGATGCTGTCGTCAATTTGAAGAATTTGTGTTTGAATTCTTTATAGCTGTCCTAAAAAACTTCAAATACCTTTCACCCGGACCTCGATTTGACTAACATTCAGGACTGATGCAATGCATTTCTCCTTGGATACTCCACCACATAAAAAAATAGAAGAAGGACCTCTCAGAATACCGAAGCCCAACCACTTGGCAAAACCTTTCAAAGGTTAAAATATTACCCCATCTATTAGGGTGAATCTGGGTCAGAGCGGCTTGGAGGATCCAAAGAATCAATATTTGAAAATTAGTGAATGGAAGTCGGAGACCAAAGTCAAGAAAGACACTTTCATATAAATATATGAAGTTTTGACTTTCTTCCCGTTGCGTACATACTCTATCATCATGCTCCTGACATAGAACTTGAAATTCTCGGTCTCTCAAATCTTTCTCTGTCAACTCTAAATAACTCAAGAGTCCCCTGAGTCTTGCCTTAAAGGAGTATATCAATATGTGTCTCCAAACATCATCGGTGACCCAAGCATACGTGGGTCTCATAGGGGCGAGAACCAGAGGCTCCTCTACAGCCGCTCTTCTTTGCCTCGTCGCCTTTCTCTTCACCATTGAGCACCTAGAAAACACCCATCAAGACCATTAAGCTAATGACGGAATCAAGGGTTCCTATCAAACGAAGAATGGGCATACCCAGTAGGTTCCACGTCTAACCTTGAACCCTAGGATTACGGCCTCAAAGCCTATGAATGTTGAAACCTTGGTAGGACTCCTCCACCGCTCATGGCACAACAGAGTGGGTGCTCCATAAAGAAAAGGATCCAGAGAAGCAAATAGAGAGAAAATAAAAATAGAGGCCAATGATGGATTTACCTTTAAAATACAGAAGACAAGAGAAAAACTCAAAGTTAAGGGATTAAGCACTACAAGTTGCTCAAAGTGATGCCCCCAATGGTTGCTAAAGTTCGTCGAAACTTCTCTTAGAAGGTCTCGAATGTTCAGGAGCAGTAAAAGTGTGATGAAGATGACATTAGCCCTTATTTAAAGGGATAAGATGGTTAAAGGACATTTTTGTTAAAGCCCTTCCAATTTTGAAAAGAAACCCCCATCATGGCGCATAAAGCACTAGGCACGTCCACCTAGTTGAAGCACGCCACGTGGCTTTCACAGTTGTCACGGCACTTGAAAAGATAGCTAGAAGCATAACTAAGTGCTGCACAAACCAATCAATTTTTCCACAGACCACAGTTATTGAAGTTAAAACTCTTAACCCCCATGGGGAACACAGACCCCGGGGGTAATAACAGAAACTTGCCACTTCTTGGTACCAACCAAGAAATAAGCTGGGGGCAACTTAGCATAATTATAGGGTAAGCATTGGACTTACCTTGGAAGACAAGGTAAGCATTGGACTTACCCCGAAAGATAGGGTAAGTGTTGGACTTACCCCAGAAGATATAAACAATGAAAAGCTGAGAAGAAAAAGATACAAGGTAATATTTAAAAAGGACAGATTTTATTCACTGATCTCATTCTATACATCGTCAACCTTCATGAAAAAAAGAAAGAAAATACATCAATAGTTTTCAGAAAATAGTGTTCATAAGAGAACCAAAGGACAGAACCAACATCACCATTGAGACACCCAGCTGCATTATCATATCCATCGTTCCTCCATTCTCTTCCCTATCTTCTAGGCTTTGAAGAATTTTGGCAAATCAGAACGGAATACAGCTTCTAAGGTTCAGAGTCACTACTTTCCCATTTCTTCTTCCCTACCTCCTTCACAGGGATAATAAGGGCCAGCATCTGCCACTTTCCCATGGAGAAGCTCTAAGAGAATGCATTATCCTAGGTTGCTCCAATAGAATTTTCCCTTCCAGAGGGGTCGCATTCTTGCATATCCAATCGCTATTAGAGGAAGACTGACCTGGTGCCTCTAAATCACTCAGGAAGGAAGAAGGAAAAGTATAAAGTGCCCTCTAGTGTCTCCATGCACCACGATAGAAGCCTCACTCCATCCTAACAACACTGAATGGATCAAACACTCTTGTGTACGCCAAGAGAGAAAGGCTTCCGCCCCTAAATGCATAGTGACTTAAACATTACACCAAGGAAGAAAGGCTCCCATCGAAGGAGGAGTTAGTAGCAGAAAAGCAAACACCTTCAAAGATTTTGGGAAGAATAATGAGATAACCTTCATAGAGGACAAGACCCTCCACGTAAGTGCAGGAAAAGAAAAAAAAACTATTCTTTGATAAAGGATCATCCTCATCTAGAATTACAAAGCAAAAAGAATACAACAGAGGGAATGACAGCTTCTGTGTAAACATTTCTTATTTATAGAGAGAATGAAGCACTCTGATTGGCCCCGTAAAAGGTGAACTAATCGTGTGATGGCAGCCACGTTTAATGCTCCCAGTTTTTGATTAGTCACAAGAGTAACGAGCAGTTCAAAAATAGTACAAAATTGATATCCTCTTTAAAGGATCTTTAATTCCCAATAAAGTCAAAGCAGTAGTTCCCCAAAAACTTTCAAACTGTTACTACTTGCAGCATCAGAAATTGCATGGAGAATACTCAATGAATGTTACAAACTGCACAAGGACAATATGGTGCGCCTCGAACAATAGAGTGAAGGGATAGGCAAAGCAATCAGATTCAGACCCTGGTCTTACACTTAAACCCCAGAGGAATATTGCACATGACGGACCTCGACTCTTTGTGTAAAACATCTGAGATCTGATATCATGACATTGGACTCATTTGTTCATTGCATGCCTGGTGATCCGTCTGAAATTTATACCTTGACACTCAGCTATCCTATCCAAGCACCAAGCTGGGGTAACTTTTCTGGACCATGATCCGGGATCCGTCTAGCGGATCAACCTGGCACACTTGTACATTCAGACTCTGCCCTGGATGGCGTAGCTAAGGCCTTGATGGTAGTCTGGACCTCGGAGCCATACATGTCGAGCGCCATTTAGCCATAATTTCAAGATTGATAGATTCATGCAGAGGATATATCCCTAAACATCCGTAACTGCCAATCATCAACTTACGATATTATAGGACCCATAAGTGCCTTAAACTGCTAAGTAGGTCACATATCAAAGTTCCTAACTTATAGGGATTTATCAAAACAATAAGGGGAAGGTAATCTCTACTAGGATACTAATCCTAAATACTTGTATTCAACACAAATTGCATTACAATTCCATACACACTTTATAAATACTAGGCTAAGTAACCTTAAATAGGTATTGGTAAACTACTTACTAAATAAAACCTAACTCGTGCACAGCCTGACTTGAGCATTGGAGTCCCTTTGTAGGTAGCCACCCCCTGTCTCAACACTTTTGTTCGTTGTAGCTTAAGAAGGAAACCGCCGCAATATGCCTATCTCAAGTACCCTCTGAATCTACTTCAGAACACTTATGATGCTTATAAAGGTTTTATTTTATATCAAATGGATGTAAAATTTACTTTTCCAAATGGTTACATTTCTAAAGAAGTCTATATAAAACAACCCTCTGGTTTCAAACATGAAAAGTTTCATAATCATGTTTTCAAACTCTCAAAAGCTTTATATGATTTAAGGCAAGCTCCTCGAGCTTGGTATGAGAAGCTTAGCTCATTTCTTCTGAAAAATAGTTTTGTAATAAGTAAAATGGGTACAACTTTATTTACAAAGCATCAGAAGACTGATTTCTTGCTTGTTCAGATTTATGTGGATGATATTGTTTTTAGATCTAGTAATAAGCTTTTGTGCAATGAATTTTCTAAGTTAATGCAAGGAGAATTTGAGATGAGCATGATGGGTGAACTAAAATTCTTTTTAGGATTACAAATCGAACAATAAAAGAATGAAGCACTAATCCATCAAGAGAAATATACAAAGGATCTTCTCAAAAGATTCAAAATGGACTCAACAAAGAAGATGAGCACTCCTATGTATCCCTCTCAAGTTCTAGACTCAGAGGAGAAAAGTAAACCTATTAGTGAGAAATCACACCAAGGTATGATAGGCTTACTTTAGCACCTAACTACTAGTAGACTAGATATTCAATTAAGTGATGGAATATGTGCTATATTCCAAGCAAATCTTAAAGAATCTCATTTACGAGATGTTAAAAGCATCTTTAAATATGTAATTGGAATATCTAATCATGGTCTTTGGTATGAGAAAAGTATAAGTCTTGATCTCATAGGCTATTATGATGCTAATTTTGCTAGAGATTGTGTTGAAAGGAAGAGTACTAGTGGTTGGTGTAGCTTTCTTGGAAAAACTTTAATCACTTGGTTGAGAAGAAAACAACATTCAATAGTTTTATCAACTGCTGAAGCTGAATGTCTGTGCATCTAATTGTTGTTCACAACTTTTATGGATCAAACATTAATTGGAAGACTCTAATCTTCGGTATACCAAGATCCCTATGCTCTGTGATAATACTAGTGCTATAAATTTGGCTAAGATTCCCATTCAACATTTTAGGTCAAAGCATATAGACATTAAACATCATTTTATTAGGGATCATGTTTAGAAAGGTAACTTTGAATTTAAATATGTGAAAGCTGAATAACATTGGGCTGATATTTTTACCAAATCTCTTTTAGAAGATAGATTTTAATTCATTAGAAATCATCTTAACATGGTTTGTATTTGAACATATTGAACATTGCATAATGCATAAGTCTCTATCTAAGAGAACCTTGCTCTGAAATGTGTTCTTATAATAAGATTTTAGAAATTTTGATTAGAAGTGTTCTTTACAAGCTATCACAAAAGACTATTCAAAAGTTGCTCTCAGAAATTGTGAACACCCAATTTTGACCGGGCTAAAAAAAGTAAAAAAGAAAGAAGAAAAAAAAAAAAATGAAAAATAAAAATTCAATTAATTCAAGTTCACATTGTTGGCTTTTTTTTTAGCCCAAACACATAGGCCTACCTTAGTAAAAACAAAAAAAAAAACAAAAGCAAAAAAAAAAAAAACAATGAAAAAAATGAAAAAAAAAACTTAAAAAAAAAACTAAAGTGTTTAAGTCCCACATCGGAGAAGCTGTGCTCATTTTCCCTTCCCTCCTCTTATATATAAGGGTAGTTCTCTTTTGTTTTGGACATAAAATTTTTTTACACTTGGGCTTAATACTAAGTATAAGAGCCCGAGAACTTTAGTAAATTTTTTTACTTGGGCTTAATACTAAGTATAAGAGCCCAAGACTTTAGTAAATTTTTTTTTCTTGCACATGGGTTGCTTTTCAAAGTTTGATTTTAAGAGAACGCGCGTGGGGCTGTGCAATAACTTTGAGCATAACATTTTTTACGCCTTGGAGGTAAGTTTGGTTATTTCATTTTATTTTTTGTATTATTTTTTTAATATGTAAGTATTGTTCATTTTAGCTTATTCATTTGTTAGTTTGATTGGTTTATTTATTTATTTATTTTTGTATAGTTTTTATTTTAAAATTAATTCAAGAGTAAATCAGGATTAGCTGAATTGAGACAGCTTGTTAATCCTACACCTTTTAGAATCATCTAAATTGTGACAACTTGATGATTTAAATGTTTTTCAAAATAAAATAAATCGCTAATTGATAAAGGTTCAATTTTTTTTTAAAAAAATAATAAAAATAAAAAATTTTATAGCAAACGTGATGTGTAATGGGTGACGTCTCTAGTGTGACGCGAGCTTCACCTATTTAAACACTAATTTGATTAGCAGAGTCGCGACAACTTGTTAATTCAAATTTTTATAAAATAAAAATTAATTTAAAAAATATATAAAATCAATAAAAAAATTCATTTAATTGTAATAAATTTAATGATTAGTGGGTGACGTCTTTAGCGTGATGCCGTGTTTCACCTATTCAAATCTTAATTTGATTAACTGAGTTGTGACGACTTGTTAATTAAAATTTTTAAAATTAAGTTTTTTTTTAAATCAACCAACCCACAAGTATTTTTTAAAGAACTACGTGACTTTAATTTTCTCATTGCAGCCGAAGATACGTAGGAGCAGAATTTCTATTATGTCAAGCCAAAAATTAAATTTTCACAAATTATTTATTTTTTTAGTGTTATTTTAATAAAAGGAGTAAAATAAATATATTTGAGATTATCAAGTTTTGCACAACTGACTTAAGGTACCGTCTTAAGACGGGTGCGTTAGGAGTGCCGTGGGATTAAGTTTCCACCCTTCCCTAAGTATAACCGACTCCCGAATCTAATCTAGTTTTCAAAGACCATTTTCAAAGAAAAGTTTTTCAATTTTTCCTAAATTAAAATAAAATTAGTGGCGACTCCATTTTTCATATTTTGAAATCCTACGAGTTGCTATGTTTCGCCGCGATCACGGTCGCAACAGATGGCGACTCCACTGGGGATGCTTAGAGAGTCAGGCCTGTTATTGTTAGTTGTACAAATTATTAATAATCTCTATTTATTTATTTTACTCCTTCTTTTTGTCTTCGTTTTTGTTTTCTTATTTGTTTATAGATTTTATCTAGTATCTTTTATGTAAATATCTGATAGCATTATGCTGTGTATATTTTGACTTGTATATATTTTATGCTTAATTATTGAAACCCTAGGATAGATGATTACTGGCTATTGTATAAATGTTTTTTTTTTTGTAGGTTGGGGGTTTATCTTTTTACTTCTTTGTACAAGTTTCTATGCTCCCTACACCCACTGCACCTACACGTTTATCACACACATCCGAGTGGGGCCCTATACCCGAGTCTGAGTGAAGCCTAAGTTAGGTAGAGGTTGCGTAGTGGTAGCCATTTTGGATGTACATCCTGTTTGGCTATCACGAAAACCTCATCTAGAGTGTGCCTTTTCTACGAATGTCCCACACCTAGTGGTTTACTCACTATTAGTGGTCAACATTCTGAAATGAGACTTAGCTCTAGAGGCCTTTAGAATAGAAGTGTCACCCAATGAAAGTTCTCACGAATTAGAAGGACCCATAAATCCTTTAGATAGAAATCCTCAAGTTTACAGTCATCCCATTAGGACACAAAGGGAGCGTACTTTTTCTTTGTCTCTTCCTCGTGCCATTCATTCTTGCATTAAAAAAAAAGAAATCATCTTACATTTTCATTCCTAGCAAAAATAAAAATAAAAAAATCTTCTTTATCTATCTATTCATCATGTCATTCATTTTTACATTAAAAAATACATCATCTCGCATTTTCATAGCATTGCTAGCATTCTTAAAAATAAAAATCATCTTGTATTTTCATGTCATTCCTAGCATTCTAAAAAAAATCATGCATTTTCATGGCATCCTTGGCATTAAAAAATAAATAAAAAATAAATAATGTATTCTCATAAAAAAATCATGCATTTTCATGGCATCTTTAGCATTCTAAAAAATGATATTAAAAAATAAATCATGCATTTTCATTCCGTGCATTTAAAAAAAATGTTTTCATTTCATTCATCTCATCTTGTGCTTGACATTAATCTCATTCATTTCATCTCATTTCTTGTATGATGTTACCGTGTTCAGTAACCATTGTGCGACTAAGGAAAGAAGACATCAATCAAACCCGAGTTCACAATACAATGGCTCGAGCAAGGCTTGCAATAATTGCAGCTGAAAGAAAAGGCAAAAACTTGAGTATGGAAGTCGATGAGATTAAAGGGAGGATAAATGAAATGACAAAATCTCAGAGAAGAATGGAGGAAATGTTGTTGGCCATGAGGGAGACTCTCACCTTGATTGGGGCGGTCGAAAGCACAAAAGTGGCTGGGGCACATTCGCGCCTGCCTACTATCACTTCCATGAGGACAAACCCCGGGATCACCACTGAGATGCTTGTTGTGGGAAGGACCTCGGATACTGCACCACTAATGATTCCTATCGGAGAAGGGTATCGTTCTTCAGAGGATACCCGAAATAAGGTTCATGGTAGTCCTGAATTCATTTGGGAACAACAATATATGTCCATCCCAGTGACAACAGGATTTCTTATTGGGAGTGGTCATGCGGCAATTTAAAAAGATAAGATGAAAGAAAGATAGATAGAAAGGATGGAAGAACAAATCAAAGCAATCAAGGGTTCTAGCACCTACAGTCCCCTTAGAATAGAAGCACTGTGTCCTGCCACGGATGTCGTAATCCCTAAAGACTTCAAGATTCCTAATTTTGCCAAGTATGACGGGAGTGGTAACCATCAGTTTCATTTGATCGGTTATGGAACCAAGATGGTTATTTGGTCCAAGGATGATAAGTTCCTCATTAGCTTTTTCCACGAGAGTCTTACAGGCCCTGCTTGAGAGTGGTATCTTCAATTAGACCGCTTTAAGATTTCTCGTTGGACAGAATTAGCTGATCTATTCACGGATCAATATAAGTTTAATCTAGATGCAGCTCCTACCCGGGAACAATTGGGCTCAATGCAAAAGAAAAATGAGGAAGCCTTCAAGTAATATGCCCAGAAATGGAGAGCTCTCGCAGCACAAGTGTAACCACTGTTGATGTTGACAGAAATGTGCTCTTATTTTCTAGGGACTTTGGGAGCTCCTTATATTGAGACAATGGCAAGCGCTGCTTATCTAGACTTTGCTGAGTTAATAACTGCCGAGGAAAGGATTGAAATTTTAGTAAAAGCTAGTAAATTGCCAACTAGCAACGATGGCAGTAGTTTCAAGAAGGAGTTTTTTCCCTAAGGAAAAGGAATCAAAAGTGAGCTACATGCAAAACCAAAATTAGAAACCCACCATATACCTTGCCTACACCATTCACCCTCCATCAATCTGGAACCTCTGAACAATTGGAGATTTGAGGAGTTGATTGAAGTGATTGCCATAAAAAATCAGTGATGATGGACTTATGTTAACTTTCTTGAAGCATTAATGTAATAAATTTATATGGATATCTTGTTTTTTTTTCACTTTTGTTACAGTGTCTTTCTTGACATTTATTCTCTTTCATTTCTTCAAAGTGTCTTCCTTGTGTTTGGACCCCATTGGACTCTAATTCTTGCTTTGATAGATGTCAGCAGTCATGAGGTCCACGTGTGTAGGTGTTATTTGCAAAAACCAAAAAACAAAAAATAAAGAAGAATGAATAAAAGAAAGGAAAAAAAGGAGCAATGAAGTAATCACTTAGTGTGCATTAACTTTTTGTCTCTAAATTAAAATTTTTGAAAATGAGCAATCAAGATTTGAAATGAAGATTGGTCATGTTTCTTTATCCTTCACAAGAATTCATCTTTTCATTATCTCTCGTTGTCCCTTTTGAGCTTGAAAATTTCTTCAATAAACCCTCGACAAGGATCACCCCTACACTAGGGGATGACACCAAACAAAGGTTGATTGTCATGGTGACTATTTTGAAACATAATAGAAATGGAAGAAAATGGTGAAAGGGACAAGAAATAAAAATAAAAAAAATGATAAAAAAAAAATAAAAAAAATAAAAAAAAAGAGATAAGAGAAAAAAAAAAAAAGAAAAAAAGAGATGAAATAAGTCATGACAAGGGCGAATGAAAGAAAGTGAAAAGAAAAAGGGAAGAAATGGAGAGCGGTAAGAGAAAAGTGTGCTTGAAAGTACAAAGGCAATTGACAAAGTTTAACTTTGAACAAGAATCTTTGGTCCCATTTAACCCCCTAAACACTTGTTTTAGTCTTATATCTTTCCTTTCATAACCCTTAGCCTTGGCCACGTTACAAGCCTCAAAAAGTTCATTCTGATCAATGAAGGATTGTTACCATTTTCATTAATTTTAATTTTGAGACAAATGTTATGCTCATCTAAGTATCTAATTTATTGCTCCTAAAAAAAGAGAAAAAAAGAAAAAAGAAACTTACACCCAGGCAAGTTTCTACCCTATTTGAGCTGGTCCCATACTAGGGCATTCTTCTCCCTAGTTCAATTTGACCTACATTGGGACAAACTTTTTGGTCACCAGGGCGAGTTTCTGCCCTATTCAGTCCTAAACTAGGGCAAATTTCTCTTTAGTTCAATTTGACTTTACACTAGGACAAGTTTCTACTCTGCTTAATTTGACTCTAAACTGGGGCAAATTTTTGTTGTCAAATTGCCTACACTAGGCAACTTTGTTCACAAATGACATACCCTAAGTCAAATTCATTTGATACCCTACACGAGGGCAGATTTTTGTAAATACCTGATAAAATAATGGTCATGATGTTCAGTTGTCGAGCAAAGATTAATCACATCCATACTGGGGTAAAAAAAAATCTGTGGCTTTCTTGCTATTCTACTTCTTGTGTTTTTATCCTTTATAAATGTCCTTTGTATAGTCATACTCCTAAAATAAGTCAAAAAGTTACTCAGTTAGTAAATTCTTTTTCCGTTGTACTTTTTGAATCCATGAGTATCTGTTACGTAATGCTTCAGGTAAGATGAGCATGAGTACAACACTATGATTTGACCATCTAATGGCAATTTCCTGATGAACAATTCAGATCAAAAAGAACTTGGAAATCCCAATTGAAGGATGATGAGGTACCCGAGCAAAAAAAAAGCTCATTAGGCTGAAAACCTGAAAAGGCAGCCTAAGCAAAAAAAATTAGAGCAAATAAGCAAAAAAAAAAAAAAAAAGCTCGTTAGGCTGAAAACCCGAAAAGGCGGCCTAAATGAAAGTTAGAGCAAATAAAAAAAAGAAAGGAAAAAAGCTCAATAGGTTGAAAACCTGAAATGACAGTCTAAGCAAATGTTAGGGCAAATAAATAGGCAAAATCTCAGAGAAAATTAACTTGAAACTCCTTGAAGGGTGCACCAAACTGGGGCAATTATGAATTGCGTTTGATCAGCTACGCAAGGGCAATTTTGTTTGCATTTAGTTTGCCATATTGGGGCAAAATTTTTGAAGGACTAAGGAGAAGATGTGTTGAAGGAAGTAGTAACACAGACAGTGATTGAATTATCAAGCAGTTGCAGGGAATCAACTAGATGAGGGACAAAGAGAAATACTAGGGTAAAATTTTCTCTCAAGGACTCAGTCAAATAAGGGTTCATGATAAGATATGATCATTTCATTTCTCAAAAGGAGAGTTAAGAGTGGAAAACAGGGAAAGAAAAAGAAGAAGAAAAGCAAAGAAAGGATGAGTAAAAAGGATCGAGGTTATCAGGTCCAACGAGCAAAAGCATGTGAACAAGGGTTTTGATTGGTCAAAGCTTTCCAAAAGTCATCGTTGGTTCAAAGGACTTTTAATAAAAAAAAGGAACAAAAAGAAAAAAAAGAAAAAAAAAAAGGAACAAAAAAGAAGAAAAGAAAAAAAGAGAGAGAAAAAAAAAAAAAAAAAAAAAAAAAAAAAAAAAGAAAAAAAAAAAAAAAAGAAAAAAAAAAAAAAAAAAAAGAAAACAAAAAAAAGAAGAAAAAGGAAAAAAAAGAACTTTTGGATCAAGATGCCTATTGTCTTTTAAATTCAGGGACTCGGTTGCCCATTGTCATTTAAATTCTAGGACGCAGTTGCCTATTGCCATTTTAAATTCTATTGAGTGCATTGGCTCCATGCATTTTAAATTTCTGTTGAGCGCATCGGCTCCCTGCATTTTAATTTCTGTTGAGCGCATCAGCTCCCTGCATTTTAATTTCTTTTGAGCACATCGGCTCCATGCATTTTATTTTTTTTTAGCGCATTGGCTCCCTGCATTTTAATTCTTGTTGAGCGCATCGGCTCCATGCATTCCAAGCATTTTAAATTTTTGTTAAATTCTGTTGAGCGCATCGGCTTCATGCATTTTAATTTCTTTGAGCGCATCGGTTCCATGCATTTTAAATTTCTGTTGAGCGCATCGGCTCCATGCATTTTAATTTCTGTTGAGCGCATCGGCTCCATGCATTTTAATTTCTGTTGAGCAAATTGGCTCCCTGCATTTTAATTTCTGTTGAGCGCATCGGCTCCCTGCATTTTAATTTCTTTTGAGCACATCGGCTCCACTTAATTTTTTTAGCACATCGACTCCCTGCATTTTAATTCCTGTTAAGCGCATCGGCTCCATGCATTCCATGCATTTTAAATTTCTGTTAAATTTTGTTAAGCGCATCGGCTCCATGCATTTTAATTTCTTTGAGCGCATCAGCTCCATGCATTTTAAATTTTTGTTGAATGCATCAGCTCCATGCATTTTAATTTTTTTTAGTGCATCGGCTCCTTGTATTTTAATTCCTGTTGAGCGCATCGGCTCCATGCATTCCATGCATTTTAAATTTCTGTCAATTTCTGTTGAGCGCATCGGCTCCATGCATTTTTTTTAGCGCATCGGCTCCTGTCATTTTTATTTCCTGTCATTTATTTTGAGCGCATTGGCTCCATGCATTTTAAATTTTTGTCATTTACTTTTGAGCGCATCGACTCATTGCATTTTAACTTCCTATCATTGTTCTTACTTTGTTTTGCATTTATCTTCTTATGCATTACTGGACAAAATTGGAATTCATGTCCTTACTCGTTTCTTACGACGATAAAATGAAAAATCACAGTTTTTCTTTTTATCTAATAAGAAACAAGTAAAGAGAAATGTGAACACCCAATTTTGATCGGGCTAAATAAAAGTAAAAAAAAAAAAAAGAAAAAGAAGAAAAATGAAAAATAAAAATTCAATTAATTCAAGTTCACATTGTTGGCTTTTTTTTTTAGCCCAAACACAGAGGCCCACCTTAGTAAAAAAAAAAAAAAAAAAAAAAAAAATAAAGAAAATAAAAAATAAAAAAAAGGATAAAAAAAAAACTAAAGTGTCTAAGTCCCACATTGGAGAAGCTATGCTCCTTCTCCCTCCCCTTCTCCTACATATAGGGGTGGTTCTCCTTTGTTTTGGACATTCAAAAATTTTCACACTTGGACTTAATATTAAGTATAAGAACCCGAAAACTTTAGTAAATTTTTTTACTTGGACTTAATACTAAGTATAAGAGTCCGAGACTTTAGTAAATCTTTTTTCTTACAAGTGGGTTGCTTTTCAAAGTTTGATTTGAAGAGAACGTGTGGGGCTCTGTGCAATAACTGAACATAACATTTTTTACACCTTGGAGGTAAGCTTGCTTATTTCATTTTATTTTTTGTATTATTTTTTTATATATAAGTGTTGTTCATTTTTAGCTTATTCATTTGTTAGTTTGATTTATTTATTTATTTTTGTATAGTTTTTATTTTAAAATTAATTCAAGAGTAAATCGAGATTAGCTGAGTTGAGACAACTTGTTAATCCTACACCTTTTAGAATCATCTAAGTTGTGACAACTTGATGATTCAAATATTTTTCAAAATAAAATAAATCACTAATTGATAAAGGTCCAATTTTTTTTAAAAAAATATAATAATAATAATAAATTTCGCAGCAAACTTGATGTGTAATGGGTGATGTCTCTAGCGTGACGCAAGCTTCACCTATTCAAACACTAATTTGATTATCAGAGTGTGATGACCTGTTAATTCAAATTTTTATAAAATAAAAATTAATTTTAAAAAAATATATAAAATCAATAAAAAATTCATTTAATTGTAATAAATTTAATGATTAGTTGGTGACGTCTCTAGCGTGACGCCAAGTTTCACCTATTCAAATCTTAATTTGATTAACTGAGTCGTGACGATTTGTTAATTAAAATTTTTAAAATTAAGTTTTTTTAAAAAAATCAATCAACCCACAAGTATTTTTTAAAGAACTATATGACTTTGATTTCCTAATTGCAGCCGAGGATACGTAGGAGCAGAATTTCTATTCTGTCAAGTCAAAAATTAAATTTTCACAAATTATTTGTTGTTTTAGTGTTGTTTTAATAAAAGGATAAAATAAATATATTTGAGATTATCAAGTTTTGCACAACTGACTTAAGGTACCGTCTTAGGACGGATGCGTTAGGAGTGCCGTGGGATTAAGTTTTCACCCTTCTTTAAGCATAACCAACTCCCGAATCCAATCTGGTTTTCAAAGACCATTTTCAAATAAAGGTTTTTCAATTTTTCCTAAGTTAAAATAAAATTGGTGGCGACTCCATTTTCCATATTTTGAAATCCTACGAGTTGCTATGTTTCACCGCAATCACAGTCGCGACAGAAATCGGGTGGTAAATTTGTGGAGAAAAATAAAGATAATTTACTATTGTTGACTCAACATCCAACAATAATATAGCCGTTACTAAGTAGTAAATGTGATAAGATCAAAAACCATTAGTTTCTCTCTCCTGCCAATGGCTAGTTTTTACCTTTCATGTAAACCCTCAAATAATGAATAAAAAATTCACTATTTCACTCTTCTCATACTTGAAACTCTCTTCTTATATCACAAGCTTTTAAATTCCTTATCTTATCAACCTAAAAAATCTCTCTTTTGAATCTTTTTTCCCTAAAAACTCAGCCAACCATAAAGAAATTAGGACGTGTGATCAATGCTCTGCCAAAGAAAAGAAAAAGCTCTTGATCAGATTCCACACCTCCACCAAAGCAACACAAGAAAGATATTGTATCTGAAGATTCCTCACCTAAACCTTCTACACTTCTCTTCTCTGATCCTACCATCCAACCCAAATATGACACTAAGTTCAAAGAAAAACCTGTTGTACATAGAAGATATGTTGATCTTAAGAAGATGGCTGCCGAAGGAATGAATGTTGGAGAAATCATAAACTTTATGCTGCTGCAGTTATCAATTAAGAACCTTTAATGATATGAAGCAATATAGACTTTTTTGCGATAATCACGAAGGTGAAGAATAGGGGAAAATTGATCTATCTCCAAGATTGATGGTAGGAAGATTATGGTGTTAGCCATCAAGACATATTATCATCTGTCCTAGTGAATCCTGATTAGAAGACAATTGTCTAAAAGAAGCTAAATTGAGTCGCAAGGTTTCTGCACTCTCTTATCCAACACATTGTGCTTCTTAGAGCTAGAAGTCTCGACATGGTCTCTGAAGCTGACGTGATGATGCTATACCATTTAAAGGAGAAAAAGCTGATGAACTTGCACTATCTCATCTTACACTTCATGATGGTTATGTTGCCAGCCAAGAGGATTGCTAAATTGCCTTATGGCTTATTACTAACTAAGGTGTTTCAACACTTTGGGGTCAGTTTTGAAGGTGAGAAGACTACGGTTGCTGGACCAGAGTTCTGACATAAGAATTTGACTGCTATAGGGATCAAAGTGAATCCTCAAAAGAAAAAAAGGAAAAGAAGAAAAGGAAAAACCAGAAGAAGTACTCGAGTCTATTGCTGAAAGAATCAAAAGAAGAAGAAAGATGTTATTGTTGTTGCTACTACAAAATAAAAGCTGCTATAAACCTCTATCTCAAAGAAAAAAAAGAAAAAATATAAAGATAGAAGCTGTTGAATAATTTGAAAGAGAAACAGAAGCTGGACCAGAAAAGGAAAAGAAGGCTGAAGAAGAAAAAATCATTGAAATTTATAATAGTGTGAAGAAGAAGAAGAAGAAGAAGAAGAAGAAGAAGAAGAAGAAGAAGAAGAAGAAGAAGAAGAAGAAGAAGAAGAAAAAGAAGAAGAAAAAGAAAAGAAAGGGAAGACAATTGTTAAAGAAAAAGAGAAACAAACAGAAAAAGAAGATAATAATGTGGATATTACTTTAAAATTTGTAAATATTGACTTTGCATCTGAGATCAAAATAAAAGAAAAAGAGAAATGTACTGGTAGCTCTAGGCTATTCAAGTTTGAAGTCTTGTCTATTCCAGAAGAAAGCGATATGATTATCAAGACTGTAAGTAGTGAGATCAAGAGGTAGTACAACCCAACTACTTTTGAAAACCCTATTCCTATCATAGGGGTTACTCAATAGAAAGTAAAAACAAATGATTTGATAGCTAAAGTTAAAGTCATAAAGAAGATATTGCTTAAGAAGAAAGCATAAGCTGAAAAGTTGATGAAAGAAACTCAAAAAACATCACCAACAAATCCTAAATCAAAACCTTCTAAAGAGAAACCAAAGGAAGGTCCATATGAAGAGAAGCCCTCTGATCCTCTTACTTCATCTTCTGAGAAAAGTAAGACTGAACCTACTACTCCTCCTACTATAAGAAAGCCTTCTTTGATCAATTTGCTGCTCAATGAACAGAACCCCTTTTGGAGACTTATAATACCTTTGTAGAACATAAAAAAGTTCTTAAGTTTGGAACAGAAGCAAAAAGTGTTAAGAATCAGGAATAAGTTACTGGTGTTGAAGATGGCCCTTTCCTTTAGAAGTCTGTCGAGTTAAAGAGAATAAATTAGTTTCAAGCCACACTTTCCTCTGAAACCATTACTCAGTTTTCTGCACTTCATCCTGGCTATTGGCAAGAGAAAAGTTTGTTTCTATTGAAGATAGGCCAAATACCTTGGTTGGTGAACTTCAGAAGATAAGAACTGAGGTTCAACTCAATATTGTTGAAGTGAATGCTACTCTTACTGCCCTCCTAACGAAGTCTGCCAGATTCGAATGGTGGGTTCATAAATTTGAAGAGGTTGTGATTTCGAAAGACCTAGAGAAAAGAGATCAACCTTTCTAATCTTCATCTTTTCTGATATCACAATGATGGCTTATTATTTTCTTGCCTTATCTTTTTGTTGACGTCAAAAGGGGGAAAAAATAATGAAACTTAATGCATAAACTTAGAGGGAGTATTTTAGAATCATAATAGCATAAAGCTTTTATATTTTGTATTTTTTATGTGAAACTCAATGTTAAGTATGAATGCTATTTCTGAATTCACATTTCTGATCTAATACTTGGGATATTATTTCTGATTTCACATTTCTGATCTGATACTTGTCTTCAATATTTAATTATGAATCCTTTAAATTCTTTGAAATTCATATTATCGCTTAGAGAGATCTAAGTCTAGTTTGTCATCATAAAAAAGGACAAGATTGTGAGCTCCAAAGTCCTTCAGAAACATCAATCTTACTAAAGTTCTTTGGAACCTTTTGAGTTTTGATGACTAATAAACTTAAACTTAGACTCTTGTGTTACTAATGTTTCCAAGTGGCCTCAATACTTAAGAGGGGGGTAAATTGAGTATGTAAAACAAGTTCACAAATCTTTCACAAATCGTTTGATAAACAATTTTCGTTGAAGCTATTTGATGATCAGAGATGATTGGATATATGAGATAAACACTTTTACTTATAAATGCAATAACTAAAGGGAACAATATTCAAGCAATTCAATAAAACAGTGCTCAATGTAAAGAGAAAGGTTTAGAAAATAAATACAATGATTTATCTTGGTTCGATCACTAATCCACTTGTGATCTACATCCAGTCCTCAAGCAACCGCTAGAGATTTTCCACTATTTCTTCAAGCTTCAATAGGTGCTTGACAACCTTTACAACCTTGAGCACTCAACACTTTGGGATACCTCACCCTTATACTTGAGCCTCTATTTCCAAGGGATACCTCACCCTTTTACAGTTTTGGAGGGATGCCTCACCCTTTTTAGAGATTATACAAAGATTGAATAGGTAGAAACTCTCTTTAAAGAGCAGATGATACAAATAGAAGTTCAATGGGTATCAGATTCATAGTTTACGCTCAGAAACAGAGTATTAATGAAGAAAATATGGAAACTCATTTTTAATGCTCAACCAAGGTTTTCAGATTGATTGTCTAACATTCATAAATGCCCAACAATTTCTATTTATAAGCCATTGAAGTTTAGAGCCGTTGGGAGGTGGTTGGAACATTAAATGTTTTGTAACTATCCGTTAATTTCTGTTTCTGGAAAACTCTCTTATTCGAATAAGAGAATCCTTATTCGAATAAGGCTTTAAATAACACAAGCGTGTTTTCCTCTGTAATGTGTTGTTTCGAATAATATCTTTGTTATTCGAATAACCACTTAGATATATGGCTTCTGGGAAAACATGTTATTCGAATGACACTCATGTTATTCGAATAACTTATTCGAATTTTTGATTTCCTGAGATCTTATTATTCGAATAACAAGGATGTTATTCGAATAACCATTTAAAAAATTTGATTTCCTGAAGATGTGTTATTTGAATAACATTTTGTTATTCGAATAACTCATTTGTGCCAAAACATTTTTTGAACCATTTATTCGAATAACACAGGGCTTATTCGAATAAATCTTTTCCTGAAAGATTATTTAGAATCTCAAACTTGTGTTATTCGAATAAGGAATCCCTTATTCGAAATAATACATGAAAAACATGTTTTATACCTTTTTAAGAGATGCTCTTGATTCCATATGATCTTGTAGGCTTATGGACACGAGATGGTTGTTTCTTTGGAAATTAAAAACCATATTGAAGCCTTGAAAACTTGTGTGCTATTTTGAAATGTAATATTAAGCAATTGTGAATCTTTATATACCTTTACAAATTGATTGAAGTCCTAAAAACTATACTTGACGGTCTTGAGAGTCTTGGACTTGATCTTGCAACATCTTTAAGTTTGTTATCATCAAAGCACATTCTTCATGAGATACTAGCCAATTACATTCTCCCCTTTTTTGATGATGACAAACAACTATTGAGAAAAGAGTTAGCTCATTTGTAAATTGGAACTCTCAGGATTAATCAAGGAGACTTACTCCCCTTTTAGTTTGTAAGAGGAGCATAAATTATCAGAGACAAGCACAACTCCCCCTTTCTTTTGGAGTTTCTTGATCCTTTTCAGATTAGTCTTTCAAATCTGTCTTTTCTCAACAAAATCTCCAAAACCAAAAAATTGTCAAATGTAATTTTCTTTACGTACAATTTAACAAAGTTAACTTTAGCTTGTTCTTCTGCCCTTTTTGTCATGATAAAAAAGATGGGGCAAGATATGCATATAGCCAGTATTCACAAACATGCTTTCATAACATTCAGCAAGGAATTCAATGAACATTTAGTAAGAAATGTAAGGCAAGAACAAGCTTAAAAAGTGTGAAGTCAGCAAGGAAGCTAATTAATATTTTATTCATCTATTGCAAGCATGGCCAAGGATATACAAGTTCAGGTGAAAGCAGCCAAAAAAAAAATACAGCAAAAACACCAAAGCAAAGATTTAAAAACCTAAATTCCTATGCATTCTAAAAATAAGTGTCTAGTGGGGGAGGAGGTGAGGCTGGTGCAGGGGCAGGAGGGGCAACTCACAGGGCAGCAATCTCGCGTTCAACACCTTCTATTCTGTCGAAGAGAATAGAGAAAGTGTGTTCCATGTAAGCACGATTATCGAGCAGAGTAGTCATAATGCCTTCCAAGGTTACTGGAGCAGGAGCAGGAGCTTTAGTAGGCTGATCAGCAGGAACAGGGTCATCAGCAGGAACAGAGGCATCTTCAATGTCTTCATCTGCTGTAGCTTCTCCCAGTTCATCAGGGTATACCCAGCCTCCAACATTGTCCGGAACCATCTTCATTTTCTTCAGAGTAAATTCCCCAAAGATGTTGAAGTGGTTCAATTCCATTATCCATTCAGTTTTCCTGAGAAGTGAATATTTCTTTAAAAAAGCTGAGATAAGCAGGGCATATGGCAGGTCAGAATTCTTGGTGGTCTTGACCTTCATCGTGTATTTCTCAATGAAATTTGGCTAGTTGATCTTCCAATTTTTCTTCAGCACCCAAAGAAGAAAAATATCATCCTCAGTTAGATAAGCATAGTTACCTCCACAAGGAGCAAGAATGCGTATGAGTAATGAAGAAGTCTTTCTTGGCATTTCAGCATCCCACTCTTCAGACCAACCTTAGGCCCAACTATTCCAGGCTTTACCAATAGCGACACAGCTTCCTCTCTTTTGTATGCCTTCACATATAGTCTGCTATCTGGCTCCACAGCAGCACCCGTGGCTTCTAGTTTGAAGAACGCCATCCAATCAGTTGAAGTGATGACAATTTCTTGGTCCTTTACTTCAGAGAGGAGGTTAGGACCATCCATCTTCAGGTTGCAGTAAAACATTTTCACTAAATCTGGGAAAATGGAGTCCTTGTAGCTGTAGAGATCGAGCACGCCCTGATGGGAGAGATCATCGAGGAAATTAAATCCTCCATCGTCTTCAAAGAACTGTTGATCCATATATTTAGGCTGAATGATGTCCCTGGTCCAGAAATCTTCCCTGAAGCGTTTGAGATCGTCGTTATTGGACGAAAGCCTACGAAGATCAATGGGGTTGTTAGTGGGAGCGGTTTTGCTACGTGGGCGTTTGGAAGAAGATACCATGGTGGAATATTGGTGGGATATGGAGAGAAGGAGTAGATGAGTGTGATACGAAGAAGAGAAAATCAGAAGGGGGGAAAATGAAAACATATGAAATGAGAGAGGAAGCGCGTGGAATCTTTATATACCTCACGTGTTATTCGACTAACAGCTTTGTTATTCGAATAACAAAGTGGTTCCTGAAGCGTTTTGGCTCACTGCCAAGCATTATTCGAATAACAATGTTGTTATTCGAATAATAGTGGAGTAGCTCAAAAGTTGTGGGTTTCTGGCACCCTTTATTCGAATAAAATAACATGAAAATGGCTTTTGCCATGGACATGCTTTATTCGAATAACCAATTAGTTATTCGAATAACCAGTTGATATTAAGATTTTATGACACGTTCTGTGAAGTGTTATTCGAATAAGGGAATCCTTATTCGAATAATACAGACATGTTAGAAAATTAACTAGGCTTTACTGGGAGGTTTTATTCAAATAATGGGCTTTTTATTCGAATAGGGCATTTGATAAAAAATAGTTTTACGCATCAATTAGTAAAGGATTAATTTTTTATCATTCATTTGGTTCAAAGACATGCCAATTTAATTCCAAACAACATATAATCAATTTTAAACCATTTAAATCAGTTCCAGAACATCTTAAATCAGTTTAAATCATCATGCAAGCATATAATCTAATCATATATGATTCAAATCACACAATTGTGCAAAAATACTACTTTTACCAAGAATTACACCCTTTTTGGTGAAATTGTGAAGGTGTTGAGTTGCTTGGAAGTCTTTTAACATGAGGGAGCACCTGCAAAACAACTTAGGGGAAATCTCCGACACTCAAGTCAGTATTGGATTCAAATATGATTAAGAAATCAGAGATTATGCAACAAAATGGAATGATTATGCAGAAAGCAATATGCTTTGATTTTAGGATTATGCAGCAAATAGTCAATTTATGTATGATTAATCTAATATACCAAGTTCATTTCTTATATAGAAAAATGCTTCTTTTGCTAAGGGCCTAGTAAAGATATCAGCTAATTGTTTAGTGGTTTCTATAAATTCAAGTATACAATCACCCTTTTGAACATGGTCTCTAATGAAATGATGTCTTATTTCAATATGTTTAGTCCTAGAATGTAAAATGGGATTTTTGGATAAATTAATTGCACTAGTATTATCACATCTTATGGGGATGTGATCAAGCTCAAGACCATAGTCCAAGAGTTATTGTTTCATCCAAAGGATTTGAGCACAACGACTCCCAGCTACAACATATAGCTTCAGCTGTAGAGAATGCCACACTATTTTGTTTCTTGCTATGCCAAGAAACTAGTGAGCTTCCAAGCAAGTGGCATATCTCACTAGTGCTCTTCCTATCCATTTTGCATCCAGCAAAATCAGAATCAGAATACCCAATAAGGCTACATGAGGCACCCTTAGGGTACCATAAACCCATTTGTGTTGTGCTTATTAGATATTTTATTATTCTTTTAACAGCACTTAGGTGTGATTCTTTAGGATTAACTTGATATTTAGCACACATGCATATACTAAACATTATATCAGGCCTACTTGCAGTGAGATAAAGGAGTGAGCCAATCATACCTCTATATTTTGTAATTTTTACTGATTTACCTCCTTCATCCTTGTCCAAATAGCAAGAGGTACCCATAGGAGTAGCTATATGCTTGGCATTGTCTATTCCAAACTTCTTGAGCAGCTCCTTGCAATACTTGGATTGGTTTATGAAAGTTCCTTCTCTTGTTTGCTTGATTTGGAAACCAAGGAAGAAGTTGAGCTCACCCATCATGGACATCTCAAACTCACTTTGCATATTATTTGAAAATTCTTTACAAAGAGAGTTGTTAGTATCTCCAAATATAATGTCAACAACATAGATTTGAACTAGAAGTATGTCATGCATTTTGTGTTTTATGAAAAGGGTAGTGTCAACTTTGCCTCTAGAAAAACCTTTTTCCAAAAGGAATTTGTTCAATCTTTCATACCAAGCTCTAGGAGCTTGTTTCAAGCCATACAAGGCCTTTTTCAGTTTAAAAATATGGTTGGGCAATGTAAAATCCTCAAAACCAGGAGGTTGTTCCACATATACCTCTTCTTGTATAAAATCATTTAAAAAGGCACTTTTGACATCCATTTAATAGAGTTTAAAATCTATGATGCAAGCATATGCAAGTAGCATTCAAATGGCCTCTAATCTAGCTACGGGAGCATAAGTTTCTTCATAATCTATGCCTTCTTCTTGACTATAACCCTTAGCTACAAGCCTAGCTTTGTTTCTTATTATAAGGCCTGTTTCATCAAGTTTGTTCCTAAAGACCCATTTGGTTCCAATTATCGAATGATCATTGGGCCTTGAAATTAATTCCCAAACTTGATTTCTCTCAAATTGGTTTAGTTCTTCTTGCATGGCCAAGATCCAATGTTCATCATTAATAGCCTCATTTATGTCTTTAGGTTTAACTTAAGAGACAAAAGTCAAGTGATTACATGCATCTCTAAGTGAGTTTCGAGTGATTACCCCTTTTGATACATCACCTATCACCTTGTCGAGAGGGTGATATCTTGATGTCCTTCATTCCTTGAGTAGATCCATGATTTCTAAATCCTTTTGCCATGAGTGATCAAGGAGTCTTTCTTCTTGCTTCTTGGACTCTTTCTCTTGGTTTTTCAAGTGTGTTTTAGCCAAGATTTCTGCAACATCATCAACAAGCTCTTTTCTCGGCTCATTTGGGTTAGTTTCATTAAATGCAACATGTATAGACTCTTCTATGGTCATAGTTCATTTATTATAGACTATAAAGGCCTTACTATGTATAGAATAGCCAATGAATATTCCCTCATCAGATTTTGCATTAAACTTCCCTAAGTTATCCTTTCCATTATTCAAGACAAAACATTTACATCCAAAGACACAAAAGTGTGACACATTTGACTTCCTTCCTTTGTACAATTCATATAGGGTTTTCTTTAAAATTGACCTTATTAGGGCTCTATTCGTAATATAACAAGCGGTGTTAACCGCATCTGCCCAAAAGTACTTAGGAAGGTTGGCCTCATTGAACATAGTTCTTGCCGTTTCTTCTAAAGATTGATTTTTCCTTTCTACAACACCATTTTGTTATGGTGTTCTAGGGGCAGAAAAATTATGCTCAATGCCATGTTCATCACAAAAGGTTTCAAATTCATGGTTTTCAAATTCACCACCATAGTCATTTCTTATGGATGCAATACAAAAACCTTTTTCATTTTGGATAACTTTGGCAAGTTTTTTAAATGATTGAAAATCATCATTTTTGTGGGCTAAGAATAATGTCCATGTAAATCTAGAAAAATCATTCACAATCCCCAATGCATAGTAATTTCCACCAAAGCTCATAGTTTTAGAGGGACCAAAAAGATCCATGTGTAAAAGTTGTAAAGCTCTAGAAGTTGAAACCATGTTTTTAGCTTTAAAAGAGACCTTTACTTATTTTTTCTTTTGACATGCATCACAAAGTTTATCTTTTTCAAATTTGAGCTTTGGAAGACTAATTATTAGTTCTTTAGAAACTAATTTGTTTAAGTGATCCATGTGAATGTGAGCAATTCTTCTATGCCATAACCATGAATCATTTTCTTTACTCATAAAGCATTTAGCATCATTTGAGGAGATATCATCAAGACTAATCATAATATATATATTATTGACCCTATGACCAACAAACTTAACTTGCTTATCATCATTTCCCTCAATTATGCAACAAGAGGAATCAAATATAACAAAATATTACCTTTATCACATAATTGACTAATGCTAAGCAAATTATGTTTAAGTTCTTCAACAAGCAAAACATTATCAATAGATGATGAAAGGATCTTACCAAATTTGCCAATTCCAAGAATCTTCCCTTTGTTGTTATCACCATATGTGACATGACCATGTTTCTTATGGGTAAGGGAGGAGAACTTGGAGCCATCATCGGTCATGTGCTTGGAGCAACCACTATCAAGATACCAACTTGAGCTCTTAGTCTTCAAGCACACCTACAACACACATTCAAATTTTAAATTTTGGTACCCAAATTGTTTTGGGTCCTTGTGTGTTAGAATTAGGCATAGTGCTTTTAGGAACCCAAACCCTTTTGATTCCAACCTTGGTGTGTATGTTCTTTCTAACATTGCAAGTGGATGCATTATGCCCTTTCTTACCACAATGAAAGCATTTGACAAAGAGGCTACTTGAGGTTTTTGAGGAAACAAAGAAATTCTTATAAGACTTTTGATGGTTATTTGGATTAAATCCCAAACCGACTTTTCGAAAAACAAATTTTTATTTTCCTAACAACACATTCAAGTTGTCTCTTCCAAAAGTGAATTTTGCAAGAGTGTTGTTCAAATCTTCAATTTCTTTTTCAAGCGCTTTGCATGATGAACAAGGTAATGATATGGATGTATTATCATATGAAGAACAAGTCATGCATAATGAATTAGCATCAATGAGTCCTAAGGTCTCATTTTCAATTTTAAGCTCATTTATCTCCTTAGTTAAAATAGAAACTTTGTTTACTAATAAGGAGATTGTTTTATTGGAAGACAGAACCATTTTTATGAGCCTCAAAGATTCATCATACAATTCTTGAAAGGCATATTACAATTCATTATAAGAAGGTGGAGATTCTAGGTTAGAAGAGGTTGCCTCGGTGTCGCTCTCTCCACTTTCTTCTCCTTGAGCCATGAGACAAAGATAAGTTTCTTCATTCTCCGAATCATCGGAAGAGCTTAAGTCATTGTCCTCCCAAGCTATATATGCTCTTCTTCCTTTCTTTTCCTTGAAAGGCCTTTTCTCATACTTCTCCGTCTTCTTAAGATACATAGGACACTCCATTTTCATGTGCTCCGATTTTCCACATTCGTAGCATTTTGGAGGAGTAAAGGACCCTTCTCCTTTGTGATACACTTTCTTTTGAGGAAATGGTGGTCTTATTTGAAATCCCTTTTTCTTTAGGAATCTTCCAAACTTTCTCACAAGGAGACTAAGATTCTCCTCACTTAGCTCAACATTTTCTGCATCCTCTTCACCATCTTCATCATCATCTACAATTATAGAAGAGGTGGCTTTGAGTGTAATTTCCTTCTTCTTTTTGTCATGTTCTTCACTTTGATTGAGCCTATTTAGTTCCAGCTCATGTTCTTGAAGCTTCTCAAATAAGGTAGCTAGAGACATTGTTAATAGATCTCTTAATTTTGCAATTGCTGTTACTTTGGGTTTCCAATTCCTGCTTAAACATCTCAAGACTTTGTTAATAAGATCCTCATTAGGAAATATTTTTCCCAATGAGATAAGATGATTAACAATATGAGTAAATCTCTTTTGCATATCTTGAATACTCTCACCTTGGTTCATTCTAAACAATTCGTATTCATGAGTAAGAGTGTTTATTCGAGATCGCTTTACCTCACTAGTACCTTCATGAGTTACTTGGAAGGTATCCTACATTTCTTTTGTGGTCTTGTAATTTGACACCCTAAAGAATTCATCATATCCCAAGGATGTGGTGATGATGTTCTTGACTCTCAAATTGTATTGAACCTTCTTTTTATCATCATCGGTCCATTCATTTCTAGGTGTATTAATTTTTAAACCATCTTTAATTTGTGTGGGAACAAAAGCATCATTTTCAACGGCGTCCTACACATCTAAGTCAATAGCTTCAATGAAAATTTTCATCATTTCTTTCCAATAGGCATAACCATCCCCATTGAAATAAGAGGTCTGTTTATAGAAGAACCTTCATTTGAAAAACCATTTGAAGTCATCACTGCTCTTGAAGCTGCTAAGCTCTTTACATAAGAATCTAGCTCTGATACCACTTGTTACCAAGTGGCCTCAATACTCAAGAGGGGGGTGAATTGAGTATGTAAAACAAGTTCGCAAATCTTTCACAAATCGTTTGATAAACAATTTTCGTTGAAGCTATTTGATGATTAGAGATGATTGGATATATAAGATAAACACTTTTACTTATAAATGCAATAACCAAAGGGAACAATATTCAAGCAATTCAATAAAATAATGCTCAATGTAAAGAGAAGGGTTTAGAAAACAAACACAATGATTTATCCTGGTTCGATCACCAATTCACTTGTGATCTACGTCCAGTCCTCAAGCAACCGCTAGAGATTTTCCACTATTTCTTCAAGCTTCAATAGGTACTTGACAACCTTTACAACCTTGAGCACTCAACACTTTGGGATACCTCACCCTTATGCTTGAGCCTCTATTTTCAAGGGATACCTGATGCGTGAGGCTATGGTGATTAAAATTTAGATAAAAATCAGTTGTCAAGCCCACCAGAAAATAAAAACCTTACAACTAGTTGTAGTTAGTAAGAGTCGATCCACAGAGAACTAATTCAATGAACACTATTAAACAATTCCCAATTTAAACTATGATTGACAATAAATAGTAAAAAGGGGGGTTTTGGAGTTTTGATGAACAATGAACAGTTTCAAAAATAATAACAATAAATAAACTAAAATCAACAATATAAGAAAATTGGTTAAGAGGTAGAATCCACCACTAGATTTATATGATAATGTGAATCCACATATCCTTTCATTCCAACATGCTCAATTATATTTTTATGTAATTGTGAGAATAAATCTCTGTTTTTCTTACGTGTTGGCCAATTCAGCAACCGCTCAAATCAACTCCTAATCACTGATTAGTTATAAAGCAACCGCTCTTACAACTATTCAATAATTACATTAAGATTTAGAAAACTAATTACACTAAGATTTAATCACACACCGGGATTAAATTACTTAGAACATATATTTCTCTAGATCTATTACTCAACCACACATAATAAACTCAGATCTACCACTTTTATAACTAGCAAATAGCATAAAGATAATTATACCCACATGAACATCATACATTCAGCTAGATCTACTACCGCAACTGCGTATAATAAATCCAGATCTACCACTTTTAAAGTGGGAACAAGTACAAAAACCTTCATACCAACAATAGATTCAGAAATATATAAATAAAAATATAATTGTATTGAAATAATCAAATATGCAAGATTCACAACATCAATACTAGTGGTTTCATCACCCCCTTAACTAAGGGAGGTTTAGTTACATATAGCTAGAACAAAATCACAAGAAAAAATGAGAAAGAATAATAAAAGAAACAAAGTGCAGAAGAAAAACTAAATAGCAAACGAGTTTCTGAGGATTGAGGATGATGGATCTCTGATTGCTCGAATCCGAGACTCCAATCATTGATCCAAGACTCCCCTATCCTTCTCCAAGGAGTTGTAGCTACTTTCCTAGGTTAGAACCCTCCTCAAAACATGCCAAGAGTGTCAATATATAGGCCTCCAACACAAACTTCTCATAGAAGTTTCAATAATTGAGTTTCTGACGCGAATACACGGCCATGCATGCATACACGGCCTAGGCCGTGTATGACACTGCCTGGAGGATCAAAATTTACTGTTTAATTACAAAAGTCAGAGGAGTACACGGCCTAAGCCGTGTACTCATGAACGGCCGTGTATTTTTTACGCAGCCTAGGCCCTGTAATCTGACACAGGCCCTGTAATTTGACTCAGGCCCTGTAATCTGACTTCCAAGCCCAATATTACCTATTAAACCTCCGAATCTGGAAAAGTGTTTAACATGAAAGTTGTAGATTTGGATCTTAATCAACCATCAAAATTTCAGCCCATTTGACAACTTGTAGCTCGAGTTTTGTCATGAACAATATGCGTATGTCAAGCTATAAGGATTAGCACCCTAGTTCTTTCTTCAACTCCAATTTGAGTTATCCAAACGTATGATTGGGCCTTTGAGGTCTTCATGAAAGTAGTAGAGAATTATCTTGGCTTTCCTACAAGACCAAAATCATATCAATCAGATATTTGAAACTCAAATTATAGCTAGTTTACTAAACATTGTCAAAGAGATAAATTAGGGCTAATTCATGAAATAATTCCTTCAATGATCCAATTAGGCTCAATATCATAAAATGTGTCAAAACTAACTTAATTAAACCTAATTGAACCTTAAGAAACCCAGCGACTGAAAAACATAATTCAATTATGAGTGCTAATGAACACATTTAAGCAAAGTTTCACAGTAATGTTCCAATTAGGGTTTGATATCAGAAACTAAGCTAAATGATGACAATTAAGTATAAAAGGAGCTCAATGAATCAATTACAAGGTGATTAAAATATAGGAATAATCAACAGTTCAATTACCCCCATACTTAGCATTTTGCACTTCTGGGCAAAAATATACAATTCAATACAGTTTCACAACAAGTAAAGAAATGCAGAATAATGAGCAAAGACCTTTATGCATTTAGTTTTCAAAAAATTTAAACAATCAAGAATTCCCTTTCGTAGCAATCCAAGTTGACAAGCAAAATCAATCAAATTTCAGGATTCAATCAGCATGATAAATCTTCACTGAAATGCTCTCTCACTCGAGTGTTTCAGGCTTGTGTTTCACTCAACCAACTCATGAGAATATGCTTTACCATAGGCTTGTCAAGCCTCTACTTCTCCACTACTCAGACCACATGCAAACAGAGATCAAAAGGACTTTATTCAAGTTGTAATGGGGTCAGGGTTAAGGTAGGATACATCAAAAATAGACAAAGCTAAACTATAGGAACTAGAAGAGCAAAATGGAAAGATATTCAATCATTACACAAATTTTACCAATAATCTTCAAATTCAAATTCCTATTATGCACCTTATCTTTTTTTTTTTTTTTATTCTTTTATATATATATATATATATATATATATATATATATATATATATATATACACATTCAATTCAATTCAACCTGACATTTTGCCAATATGAGACATTTTATACACAGACATAACTAGGCAAAAACATCATGAATCACACCCCCACACTTATTCAAAAGCCAATTTCCAATGCAATCTTTAAGCTCTTCTACTCCTTAAGGTTGGGTAGTAAAATGATTTTTTTTTTAGGTTTAAATTGAGCTTAGATAGAAGGAAATGAGGTCGATTAGGCTCAAAGGGGTTAATCAATGGATAAAATACAAGGATGGCTATTTGGCCAATAGTTGTTTAAAAGAAAAATGCCTTTATCATTTCAAATGCATGCAGTGATCATTAGCAGCTTAAAAGAGAACCAAGACAAGTTCTGAAAAGCACAATAATCATGAGTGGAATCTCACATTCAAAGAATCAAAAATAGCCTAAAATTAGCCATTCACAACAAGGCCCAAAAACTCACTAGGTTTTGATTCATCAATTTTAATTGAACCCTTTACTTTTTAGAATTTCACCTGACAAAATCGATAACTAGAAAGTTCATTCAATCATGCTTAAAATTTTTATTCAATTCTTTTTTTTTATTTAGTCAATTGCTCACTAATCACATCACTTGAAAACTTGTTGGAAACTTCAAAAGCCCAATGGAAAGTACCCACAAGAAAAATTACATCCTTTAAGATCACATGCACTCATTCCAAGAAAGGCAATTTAGTCCAATCAGTCATTCAATCCCTAGGAGAACAATTCAGAACATCAAAATATCTATAATAGAACATCAAAGTATCCACACCCCTACACTTACAACAAGCATTGTCCTCAATGCTACACACATCCAGAAAAGGAAAAATAACGACAAAGAGAATGCTACATACATCCAGAAAAGGAAGATAAGCAAAAATAGCTATACCACAATCGAAAGCAAAAACAAATCAACTATGAATGAAACCAGCAAATCAATAGTGCAAATCAAATCCCAAATGTACACAACACAAGAGAATGAAAATACAATGGAAACGAATGGGGCTACATTAATGGGGAAATGAGGGGAAATCTACTGCATGCGCCGAAGAATGTCATCCATTTTGCTGTGAAGGGATGCCATACTCTGGGTGTTACGCTCCTCCCATGCGTGAAATCTATCATCAAGGCTCTAAAGGCGTGCAGTATGGTCTATCCATAGGGCATCAACATGTGCTATGACATCGTCAAGAATAATGGGTCAAGCCCTAGAAGACGGACTAACCTCAATAGTAAAACGAGAAGCAGACTCTGGAGGCACTGAATCATCATCATGAGGCTGTGGTGGAACTCCCCTCGAGATGGCCTGATTACCAACTCCCACCAAAAATAGTTCTCCATTCCGATTCTCACATAATCCCACGTGAATCAGAGTAGAGCCATCAATGGCAGAAGAGCCCGTAACAGGATCCTTAGAAAGAAAAGCAGAATCTAATCCAAAGAATTCAGCAATAATAGTAACAAATCCCCCCACTAGGATATGACCAGTCAAAGTTATCCCTAGGTGTTTAAATAGGTTACACAACCAGTATGACCCATTTACAGGCTCCCCGTTAATCATACAATGTAAAAAGAATAATTCAGCTCGACTAATGGTGCCTTGACTCTCGCTCTTAGCACAGATTGTGTTTGCAAGCCATTTCTGAATGTACCTGTGGGTAGGAGACCTAAGTTTGGAAGCTTTGGACATTCTAGGATCATAATTACCAGAATCAACAACAGTTAGTTCAGTCCAAACTCTATCGGGCCTAAAATCATTAGGGAGCTGGTTGTGACCTATTGGGAAGTTAAAAATGGCACTAAATTAGTGAACATCTAACTAATGAGGAATATCAAAAAGTTCAAACGTAATGTCACCCGGCCATCTATCCTGATCACTAAGCGGATACAGCTTACGCTTAAAACTAATGATGAATTCTCTAGTTAAGGTAGCGTAGGTCGGTGCACGCATTCTAGCAAAGTCACCCCAACCTATGCCATTCAATAATTCAAACACTTCATCATACATTCCTATTTGCCTAAGTGTATCTGAATCTAAAAATTTTGTGGGAACAACATCCTTAGTCAAGACAGGATGGATATTTACCTCAGGTGGAGATGGTTCACGTGCAGGAGGTGGTGGCTGTGGTGCACGTGGAGCAGAAGGGCGGCGGTATGATTGACCACTGACAGTGTGCTTCACTCTCTTCTTGGGAGGCATTGTGAAAATTTGTAGAAGATGGGTACTGTGAAGTGGTGGTGTTCACGGTGGAGAAGACAAGGATGGTGTGAGGTTTTTTTTTTTAAGAAATGGTTAAGAAAGGGAGTTAGTTTCATTGAAATAAAGTGAGGAAAGAATAAATGGAGGAATGGGTAATGATTTGAAGGTATAAGATTGAAGAAAAATGGAAGTGGTGGTTATGGAGGTGAGTGGTGCATATGTGAAGAGAGAGAAAATGTGGGTTAGTGAAAATGGTGAGAAAAATGAAGAGAAATGTAAGAAAAATAAGAGATTGGAGTGATTTGTGAGTGAAAAATGGTTAGAAATAGTGGATTTGGTTGGTGGAAATGGAGGATTTGGAGGAGGAAGTGGGTGGAGATGGTGGTGGCTGCATGTGAAAGGAGAAAGAAATAGGAGAAAATGGAAGAAGTAGCCCTAAAATGGGCTGCTGTCACGTTTACACGACCGTGTGGCTCCACACGGCATAGGCCGTGTATGACACTGTCAGGGAGTGGTTCCTGCCACACGATCACACGGCCAGTAGTGAGAGTACATGGCAATGGTGTGTGTACTTCAATGTTTTGCATGTTTGAGGAATTTTTTTTTTAAAATACCTCACGATTACACGACCATGTCATAGGACACGGCCTAGGCAGTGTGTTCCTCTGACTTGAGTAAACGTTTGTTGTTCATGCATACACGGCCTGTGTAATTTTACACTACCTCCCTTGTTCCTTTTCTACTAAAAACTCATCAAAATGCATCCCTAAACGATTCAATTCACATTAAAACGATAGGGAAACTCTTATGCAATGTTGTTCTTTGAAGAATAATAAAAAACATAGGTCAGGGTCTTTTAAAGTCAAATTCCCAAGACTAAAACTTATCATGCTTGAGGGAATTCCAAAAATCGACAAAGGTCATAAGGCACATATTCATAAGAATGCGTCTCAAGAGATCAACTCTTTACTCAGGCCATTCATTATGAAATACAATTTAACTTTCAATTGAAGGAAATCATTCTCAAAGAACATGATTTAGTATCAGAAGAACAAAACAACAACACCACAAAAGAAGTAATTCATATAGTTTCGCTTAGTTTCCACTATACTTTGTCCACACAAATATCAATCAAACAATCAATGCATTCAAACACACATTTAATCAATTCAAAACACAAGGTTTTCCAAAGATTTGCATGCATCACAATCAATAAACAGATAAAAATATAAAATAAAAGGGTTAAAGAAAGCAAATCTGATTTTCTTGATGATGGGTTGCCTCCCAATAAGCGCTTAGTTTATTGTCCTATGGTTGAGTAATTAAGTTGAGCATCAGCCCGACATGATGATACTTTCAATGCTCCTCATATTGTGGAAGGATAAGGGTCATCACTTCCATCTCTACACTGTCAGGAAGTTCATGATATGGTTTGAGACGGTGACCATTGACCTTAAATGCTTTGCCAAAAATTTCACTCTTGATCTCAACTGCACCAAAAAGAAAGACATTAATTACCACAAATGCCCAATCCACTTAGAACGCAGTTTACCTGGAAACAATTTGAGTCTGGATTAGTATAGTAGAACTTTTTGTCCTTTGTGAAATTTCTTTCTGGAAATCAATTGGTCGTGGAATGCCTTAGCTTTAGTCTTATAAATCGGGCATTCTCCAACTTGGAATTAATGCACAAACACTTTCATTTATAGCCCAAAGCATTTAAGAGCCATTGATGGTGGTTGGAAGGCCTATTAAAGCAAGTGCTCCAATTATGAGGGATTCACTATATTGAAGGATTGACTTAATCTATTTCTAGTGTGGATGGTAAGGAGTGGAAATTATGGCCTATATTTCTTCAATAGAGGACATTTCAGGCTTTAATGGAAAACATAGAAATGGGTCCCTTGGTCACTGATGATAGCCCTTGGGGTCCCGAACCTAAAGAAAATATGTGATTTAACAAAATCTGCAACAGTTTTGGAATCATCAGATCGGGTGGCTTTTGCTTCCACCCATTTAGACATATAATCAACTGATAAGAGAATGTATGAGAAACCAAATGAAGAGGGAAATGGTCCCATGAAATCAATACCCCACACATTAAATACTTCTACAAAAATGATCGAAGTTCTGAGGCATTTGATTACGAGGACCAATGTTACCTATTCTTTGAGTAGACTTTATAATTATGAAAATTATGGGCCTAGAAAAGTCAAGCACTTTTCTGTCCTTTTACTACCAAAAGATGCATAGGTTGGCGAAAGGAGAGGATGGAAGATCGGGAATGCACCTCCTAATGACTTGATCTGCACAATGCTTCCATAGGTAAGGGTCATCCCAGATATAGTATTTATAGTCACTCCTTAATTTATCTCTTTGGGCCTTGTTCAAACCCTCTGGAAAGTCTTTAGTAACCAGGTAGTTAACAATGTCAGTATACCAAGGGATTATGGCCTTGATAGCCATCAAATACTCATCTGGGAAAGTCTCCATGATAGGCATTTCTTCCTCTTCAGTTACCAACCTACTTAAGTGATCGGCCACCAAGTTTTCACTCCCTTTCTTGTCTTTAATCTCCAAGTCAAATTCCTAGAGTAGTAGAATCCAACGGATTAGCCTAGGCTTCGCTTCTTTTTTTTTCAGAAGATACTTCAAAGCTGCATGATCTGAAAACACAATTACTTTAGAACTAATTAGATATGATCTAAATTTTTCCAAAGCAAATACAACAGCTAGAAGTTCTTTTTCTATGGTTGAGTAATTAAGTTGAGCATCATTTAGAGTCCTTGATGCATAGTAAATGGTATAAGGAACCCTATCAACTCGCTGTCCTAAGACAGCTCCTACCGCAAAGTCTTAACTCCTCGAGTTGAGTGGCACGATGATGGCAAGCTTAACAACTTCTTGAGTTTATTGAAAGCTTCCATACATTTCTCATCAAAGTTGAAATTGACATCTTTTTGAAGAAGTCTACAAAGGGGCAATGAAGAAGTCTTTAATTTTATCAATGTCAATAAAAGAACGAATCTCTCGCCACTAGTGGGTGGGGGGGCAAAGAATGGCTCTACCTTCTTTCTACTTCAATTCAGAAATTCTTTTCCTTTACCATGAAATGGCATTTTTCCATCTACTGTTAGTGTCAATATCTTTTGCACCAAGTTGATCTAAATAGTTTTCAAAACCATTTCCAAAGACACTAAAGTCATCCATAAAAACGTCAATAATAATGTAATCGAGAAAATAAACTCATCATGTATCTCTACGGAAAGTTCTGGTGCATTGCGAGTCCAAAAGGCATTCGCCTATATGCAAATCAAATGGACAAATGGCAACCGATTGTAACCTAAAAAATCATCCAGAAAAAATTAAAGAATCTTTCTAAAAGGATCAAAAGAATCGTAATTACAAACAAACATCCGCAACCTAGTAGGAATAAGTGCATTTCATCTATATTTCTTGGATATCTCATAGTGCGGGCTTACCCACTTCAAAAATATTGAATCTAATTAATTCCCCATCAAATTCCATTGTTAGAGTTCAATGGCTGTCTTAGTGTACATCAAATTTTGTGGGTGAGTGACTTTGTAATTATTCTTTGGAAGAGGTTTTCAAGAAAATGGTCTTAGTTTCCTAACAAGATTGAGGTATATCGTAGTAACTGTGTAAATCAATAAAAGCATGATTTGGGAGTGGAATCAGCAACAACAATTTCATCAATATCTTTACTCTCTTTTCTTCATTGTCAAAACATCTAAACTATGAGTTAGAATTGTATCAAGAGCATCGAATGATCAGTATCAAAACACGAAATTAAAGAATCAAAAAGATCAAAAGAATCAATTTCATCACTTGGGTATCTCATACTTCAAAACATCTTCCAACACATCACCCTTCAAAAATGGTCTCCCTAATAAGATAGGGCAGATTTATGCATTAGATCTAGAAACACTAAATTGAATAATAACACCAGTAGGTTCCAAAGGACCCAAGTATAAAGATGCATAAATAGAATATAGCATGACATTTATAGATGCACCTAAATCAAGCATTGCCCTTTCAAACCTTGTGTTACCTATAGTGCATGGAATGGTGAATGTGTCAGGGTCCTTACATTTGGTTAGGAGTTTCTTTTTAATTACAGCTGAAACATTTTCTCCCACTTGGACTTTTTCATTTCCTTTTAACTTCCTCTTGTTAGTGCATAATTCTTTAAAAAATTTTGCATATCTAGGTACCTGCTTAATGGCATCTAACAAAGGGATATTAACTTCTACCTTCCTAAAAGTCTCAAGTATTTCTTTTTCTACTTCTTCTTTCTTGGTTTTAACCAACCTACTAGGAAAAGAAGCTTTAGTGACATATTTAGGAAAGGGTTTAGAATTACTTACCTTAGGGGCTTTGGAATTTTGCCCCTTATCATTTGCTTCTTTGGGTGGTTCATCTTTCTCTTGAGTGATTGATGGAAGATATGTAGGCTCATTCATCGTCTTTTCGCTTCTCAATGTGACAGCACTAGCATTTTCCCTCAGATTCACTTTTGGCTGTGAAGGTAGTTTCCTTGAAGCTTGGCTTTGAAACTTGTTGAATTCTATGGACAACTGCCCTATCTGATTCTGCAAGTTATTGATTGCAGTCCTTGTTTCTTGTTTAAAACTTTGTATGGTTGCATTTGTTTCTTGTTGGAACTATAAATTATTAGTGGTCATTTGTTTCACTAGCTCCTCTAGTGAAGGCTCAGGTTGCTTAGGAGCTTGAACTTGCTGTTGTCTCTGAGGGAAAGGTACTTGCCTTTGTTGGAATCCTGGAGGTCCATAAGCTGGAGGTTGATTTTGAGGTTCCTTTGCATAGCTGAAATTAGGATGATCCCTCCAACCTGGATTATATGTGTTTGAGTAGGGGTTATAATTTTTTGAAAGTTCAGCATATCCCCCTACTGCTTTTACCTCCTCATTTGTGTCCTCTTGGAGAGTGGGACACATATCAGTGGGATGTCCAGATGAACAATAGAACCCACAAGCATGAACTGGTGCTTTGCCTGTATTTATTAACCGCTGAACTATAGCAGTTAATTGAGTCATTTGCTACTGTAGACTAGTTGTCTCTACTTCTTTCACTGCTCTCACTCCAGTGTCATTTCTAGAGTAAAACTGTTGAGTATTGATAGTCATTCTTGAGATCAAGTTTCTAGCTTCTTGAGAAGTTTTATCAACCAATGCTCCTCCGCTAGCAGCAACAATCATGTTGCGATCCATCAATTGTAAGCCTTCATAGAAATACTAAATTAAGAGCTGCTCACTTATTTGATGATGAGGGCAGCTGAAACATAGCTTCTTAAATCTCTCCCAGTAGTCATGGAGTGATTCCCCATGCCTTTGTTGAATACCATAGATTTCTTTTCTAATTGTTGCAACTTTTGAGGCAGGGAAGTATCTGTCTAGGAAAGCTCGGGCCATGTCCTGCCATGATTGGATGGATCCGGGTGGCAAATAGTAAAGCCACTCCTTAGCTGAGTCTTTCAATGAGAATGAAAAAGCTCTCAACTTGACTTGCTCTACATGAATTCTTGCAGGCTTCATGCTAGAACATACTACATGAATTTCCTTCAAGTGCTTATTGGGGTCCTCTCCGGGTAATCTATTGAAAGATGGCAAGAGATGGATTAAGCCGAATTTCAATTCAAATGCCTCTTCATTTTCAAGAATGTCTATGCATAGAGGCTGTTGATCTAGATCTGGAGCACCCAACGCCCTTAAAGTGTTTTCTGCCATTGTCACCTCTTCAGATATTTCAGAAGGCTCAAATGTCTCTGAACTTGATAGATCAATGTAACGGGCAGCTTCAATGTCAGCAGGAGTGAGTTGGAAATTAGCTGGATGGAAGGGAAATTAAGGATGCGAGTTGAGTTGATCAATATAGTTCCTCAAATTTTGCAATCCCTCGTCTATCCCTTCAATGGACATCAACACCTACAAAACACTTAGAAAACAAGAATCAAAAACTAAAAACAAAATATAAACAAAAAAATAGAGGAAAAATAGGAAATAAATTAACAGTGTAATTGAAAAATTGGTTCCCCGGCAACGGTGCCAAAATTCTGATGCGTGAGGATATAGTGATTAAAATTTAGATAAAAATCAGTTGTCAGACCCACCAAAAAATAAAAACCTTCCAACTAGTTGTAGTTAGTAAGGGTCGATCTACAGAGAACTAATTCAATGAACACTATTAAACAATTCTCAATTTAAACTCTGATTGACGATAAATAGTAAAAAGGGGGGTTTTGGAGTTTTGATGAACAATGAACAGCTTCAAAAATAATAACAATAAATAAACCAAAATCAACAATATAAGAAAATTGGTTAAGAGGTAGAATCCACCACTAGATTTATATGATAATGTGAATCCACATATCCTTTCATTCCAACATGCTCAATTATGTTTTTACGCAATTATGAGAGTAAATCTCTGTTTTCCTTACGTGTTGGCCAATTCAGCAACCGCTCATATCAACTCCTAATCACTGATTAGTTATAAAGCAACCACTCTTACAACTATCCAACAATTGCATTAAGATTTAGAAAACTAATTATACTAAGATCTAATCACACACCGGGATTAAATTACTTAGAACATATATTTCTCTAGATCTATTACCGCAACCGCGCATAATAAACCCAGATCTACCACTTTTATAACTAGCAAATAGCACAAAGATAATTATACCCACATGAACATCATATATTCCGCTAGATCTACTACCGCAATTGCGTATAATAAACCCAGATCTACCACTTTTAAAGTGGGAACAAGTACAAAAACCTTTATACCAACAATAGATTCAGAAATATATAAATAAAAACATAACTGTATTGAAATAATCAAATATACAAGATTCACAACATCAATACTAGTGGTTTCATCACCCCCTTAACCAAGGGAGGTTTAGCTACACATAGCTAGAACAAAATCACAAGAAAAAATGAGAAAGAATAACATAAGAAACAAAGTGCAGAAGAAAAACTAAATAGTAAACGAGTTTTTGAGGATTGAGGATGATGGATCTCTGATTGCTCGAACCCGAGACTTCAATCTTTGATCCAAGACTCCCCTCTCCTTCTCCATAGAGTTGCAACTACTTTCCTAGGTCAGAACCCTCCTCAAAACATGCCAAGAGTGTCAATATATAGGCCTCCAACACAAACTTCTCGTAGAAGTTTCAATAATTGAGTTTCTGATGCGAATACACGGCCGTGCATGCATACACGGCCTAAGCCGTGTATGACATTGCCTAGAGGATCAAAATTTACTATTTTAATTGCAAAAGTCAGAGTAGTACACGGCCTAGGCCGTGTACTCATGCACGGCCATGTATTTTTTACGCAGCCTAGGCCCTGTAATCTGACACAGGCATTGTAATTTGACTCAAGCCCTGTAATCTGACTTCCAAGCCTAATATTACCCATTAAACCTTCGAATCTGAAAAAGTGTTCAACATGAAAATTGTAGATTTGGATCTTAACTATCAGCCATCAAAATTTTAGCCTATTTGACAACTTGTAGCTCGACCTTTGTCATGAACAATATGCATAGACATAGTGGAGAAGACGACCTTTGTCATGAACAATATGCATAGACATAGTAGATAATACAAATTGAAGTTCTATAAGTATAAAGGATTCACACTTTAGAAGCTCAAAACAAAGTATTAATTGAAAAGATGATGAAACTCATATTTAATTATCAAGAATGATTTCATATTGTTCTCCAACTTGGAATTAATGCACAAACACTTTCATTTATAGCCCAAAGCATTTAAGAGCCATTGATGGTGGTTGGAAGGCATTAAATGCCAATTATAGCTATTGGACATCTATTTCTAGTTGCCAGATAATCAGTTATGGCCTAACCAGGGACATTTTAAAACTTACCAATAACCAGTTATGGAAATCTCATAACCAGTTATGGTCTTTTTAAAATAGAAGCCAATGCTTCTAACATTGTAAATAACTGGTTATGAAAATATTATAACCGATTATGGTCTTTTAAAAAATAGAAGCGAAAGCCTCTGACTTTAGTGAATAACCAGTTATGAAAATGTCATAACTGGTTATGGCACCCTGTATTTTGACCAAAAGTTTTGAAAGACCATAATTCCTTTGTTACTTATCCATTTAAAACAAAAGACTAGTCATTGGAAAAATCATTTAGTCTATTTTAAAATGAAATAAGTTTCAAATCAAGACTCAAAAAGGTTTTAAAGAAAAGGACAAATGAGTGACTAAAAGATAATTTTACAAAGCATAAACTTGATAAATTTTCATCCAAAAGAACTAAACTTGTTTGAGCATTTTATCAATCAAAAAATACTTTTAAGGAAGTTAAAACTTGTTTGAGCTTCATATGTTTCCTATTTACCTTTACACGTAAGACCTAAGTCCTATAAGCTAAGCGTGACGAAACTTGGAACTTGATCTTTGCGTAACTAATCCTTCTTGTTTGTTAATCATCAAAACAAAGACCATTATCATTCACATATTGCTCCTCCAAAATAATTGATTATTTTAAGTTGAAACATAGGCATAACTACTATAAACACCAAATAATAGATTACCCATATCCAATAACCAATTATTCTTCTCCAAAAGCACACCAGAAATTGATTTCAGCAACAACAAAAATTTTGATTTTGAATTTTGGGAGACTTGGTCATGGATCAAGTACCTACAAAATAATATTATGGGAATCTTCAACGCTTAAGTCAGTAATGGATTCTCAATAATAATCAACAAAATAGAGTAAAAATGTAGGAATACAAGCATTCATTCAAATGCTTAATTGGTTAATTATTCTAAGCTTTCCTCTTATGAAAAAGAAACTTTCCTTAGGCAAAGGTTTTGTAAAGATCTCAACTAATTGCTTAGATGTTTCCATAAACTAAAGCACACAATCTCTTTTTTACACATGATCTCTTATGAAATGATGCCTTATTTCAATGTGTTTGGCTCTTGAGAACAAGATGGAATTTTTAGTTAAGTTGATTGCACTAGTGTTATCATACCTTGTAGGGATGTGACCAAGCTAGAGTCTATAATCTAGAAGTTGTTGCTTCATCCAAAGGACTTGAACACAATAACTTTCGACTGCAACATACTCACCTTCAGTCGTAAACAATGTAACACTGTTTTATTTCTTGTTATATCAAGAAATTAAAGAGCTTCCAAGCAAGTGACATTTCCCATTAATATTCTTCCTATCTATTTTGCATTTAACATAAGTTAGAATCAGAATAACAAACCAAAGTACATGAGGCACCCATGGGGTGCCACAAGCTCATTTGTGTAGTGCCTACAAGGTATTTTATGATTCATTTTACAACACTTAGGACTTGAGCACAACAATTTTCGGCTACAACATACTCACCTTCAAAAGTAGACAATGTCACACTATTTTATTTATGCCAAGAAACTAAAGAGCTTCCAAGCAAGTGACATTTCTCACTAGTACTCTTCTAATCCACTTTGAATCTAGCAAAGTCAGAATTAGAATAACCAATCAAACTACACGAGGCACCATAGGATACCACAAGCTCATTTGTGTAGTGTCTACAAGGTATTTCATGATTCTCTTTACAATATTAAGGTGTGATTTCTTAGGATTAGCTTAATATCTTGCACACATACAAACACTAAACATTATGTTCGGCCTACTTGCGGTATGATAAAGGAGTGAGCTAATCATACCTATATATTTAGTGATTTCTATGGGTTTACTCCCTACATCCTTATCCAAATAAAAAGATATACTTATTGGAGCAGCCATTTCTTTTACATCGTCCTTTCTAAATCTCTTGAGCAAATTCTTGTAATACTTAGTTTGACTTATGAAAGTCTCATCCTTGGTTTGCTTGATTTGAAATCCAAGGAAAAAGTTGAGCTCACCCATCATTGACATCTTAAACTCAATTTATGTGAGCTAACCCATCTCAATCTCACTTGAATCCAATTAATCATATTTTCACTCATTTATGATGTAGGGTAATTCTGTTGCCAATGTTCTCTTAATTGCTATTTAATCCCAATGTTCATGGAAAAACGATATTCTATTCTTCAATTATTCACCTATTTGGTCATTTAGTTGAATTAATTAGGAATGTATTAAGTTCCAATTCAAGAGATGAACTAACATAATTATCAATTCTATTGATAGAATAAATTGATGTTTGGTCATTCACCAATCTAATCCTAGGTTTATTATATAGGTCCACTCATTGTATGCGGATGGTCACTGATCAAATAATGAATTAAAAGATGCCAAAAGTGATCAAGTTTTGACAAAAATACAAGCAAAATAATAAACTCAAAAGAAATTACCTTAATCAAATTCAAATTTAATACCAATCAATTAGGAAAACAAGATCCCTCATAGCCCTAACTATGGGATTAGTTACTCCTATTCAATAACAAACTAATATCACAATACAAATTCATAGAAAGAAAACCCGAAGAAAAGGGAAAACTAGAAGGAAGAGAAACCAAAATTCCTTTTACTGTGATTGTGATCTTCAAGCCTTCAAGAATTCTATCCTCTTTTTGAAGTCGTTCTCCAAGGATTCATGACAATTCTCTCTTCTGATCTGCCTCTCAAAGTCTGTCATCGCAAAAGTCTACTTTAAGTTTAGGGGTTTGCTTCTATTTATAATATTTAGGGTGAAAACTATCGTTTTTACGCTCAGGAGACTTCCCACGACCATATCTAAGCTCGACATGACCGTGTGAGCTTGAATTGTGTAACTCACACCGTAAGGGAGACACAGCCGTGTGACCTAGAGACACGGCCATGTCTCCTAAAAATAATCACACAGAAGTGTTCTTCAAGTTAGACGGGGTCGTGTGAGCTTGACAGAAACATTTTCCAAGTTAGACAGGGTCGTGTCTAACTCCTCAATTGCTTCTAGATTGACACAGGGCCCTGTCTAAGCCAAAATGGTCCTCTTTTGCTCTGAAAACGTGATGTTTTCACTTGCTTTCATTTCAAATGTGATAAATCTCTTTTAATCTGAAAAAACAAATACAATGATAAGGATCCATCTAAAATTCACTAATAAATATAAGCAAATCACTGAAATTTATTTAGTTTGAGACTATAAAATATAGGCTTATCAACCCCCCCACACTTGAGCTTTGCTTGTCTTCAAGCAAAGAATAGAATTCAAAAATAAGATTAAACTCAACATCCAAAAACATGAATCAAGAGAAATTCCACAATTAAAGAATTTAATCAAGTTCAGCAATCAAATTCAATCCAGTAAGATCATTTAGCACTTAATACAATTAGAGGCTTAGATCTAGCTTGCATCTTTTCCCCTTACCAACCAATTGAGGTCACTCATCTTTTCATCGCTCAAGTGTTTAAGGACAAAGAGATCACCTTAGTTTCTCTTGAAAAATTCATAATCAAAGGTTTGGCTATCAATCTCATCTCCACTTCCAAGTTCACATATAGCACAAGAATCAAAAAGTCTTCCTTTGGTTATAACGGGGCCAGTGGGGATAATAAAATGTAGGAAAAAGGTAAATAAAAGTAAAAAATGCTCATGGATAAATCGATATAAAACAGAATCAGGTTGAAAATATAATAAATAGAACATAATGCATAATAATATAACAAATTCTTACTTTCAACTCAAAATTCTCATTATTCTTTACCAACAATATTTCTTCTTCTTCTTCCTTTTCCATTTTTTTTTCTTTTTATCTTTCATTCATTTTTTTCTTTTTTTTTTCTTTCAACCCTTGAAGACAAAAGTAACCCTTCAAGACCTTTCAATTAACACGTTAGTTGCTGCGTTATTAAAAAAGAATCAATGATTCTAACCTGATTATTCAATTAGGTGTCCAAAAAAATTAATTTCAGGCTCAAATAGGGTAACTAATAGATATTTTCTCAATGCAACTCTAGAAGTCAAGAAAGAATTAAGCCTAATTGTCTTAATCATGTTCAAGTATATATGTGAATCATTAAAGTCCCAACAAGATATCAAAGCAAGTTCTTGCACACACATTAATTAAGAGAAATCTCATTCTAGAAGAAAAATAGGATTTTGTTTATGAAAAATCTAATCATTGAAGCTCAAAACTCACTTTCTGACTAAGTTAATAGAGAGAATAAATGCAAACAGACATGACTAATTTCTAACTAAGATGCTAAATTTTACTTTGCTGAATTGAAAAAGATTGCTTCACACATTATTAGTTCATGAGTAATGGATTCCCCTCTTAAAACATATCTCTATCAGCTTAGTATTAATTGAGAAATTAACACGCAATTCTTGTTCGATTACCAACAATGCTCAAATGTTCATTGATTTCACAAAAATTTTAAGAGTACCCCCCACTTAAGATAAACATTGTCCTCAATATGTAAACATAAAAAAATAGAGGATAATGAAACTTCTTTGAAAATTAAACACAAGATCACGAAAGTAGTGGGAGAGATGGAGCCTGAGGGAGGCGTGAAACCATGAACTCAAACATCTAGTCAAATTGAGTGGTGACATTTTATCAAAAACTGCACTAGAAAAAAATATCAAGACATTTTATTATTATTATTATTATTATTATTATTATTATTATATTATTATTATTATTATTATTATTTTTATTTTGATATGAAAAACAAAGCAACAAGAAATAACTAAAAAACCAAATTCTAAGGATAGAAACACGGGTTGCCTCATATGAAGTGCTTGTTTAACGTCATTAGCTCGATATTATTTTTTATTCAAGTAAATCAAGGTGGCTTAAAGAACCAAAAATAAGATGACCCATTCTCTTTTTCAAAGCAGTGCCTCGCACTTTGGCCATTTATCAAGAATGTCTGTGAGCCATCTTTCTTCACCTCTAACACACCGTACGATAAGATACGAACAATCTCATATGGTCCACACCCTTTTGACCAAAACTTACCAAGACAGAGACATAGACATGAGTTATTGAATAGAATTTTATCCTCAATCTTAAACTCATGCTACTTGATACACTTGTCATGCTACTTCTTTGGTCTCTTCTTGTAGAGTTTGGCATTCTCAAAGTTGGTGGCAGCCTTGGACAAAATCTTTTTTGGCATATCATCAATTACAACTTCCTGCAGATATGAAAGCACAACATTATCCATAACATCAGTAGCATCTATGTGATTACATGAAGCAAAGGAACTAGGATTTTTTTCAAAATTAAAAACATTAAAAACCATTTCCTCATTATTTAATCACAAAGCCAATTTTCCTTCACGGACATCAATCATTACCTTTCCAGTGGTGAGGAATGGATACCTAAGTATGATTGAGATCTCATTGTCCTCCTCTATATCCAACACAATGAAGTCAGCTGGAAAAATAAATTTATCCACACTTACCAAAACATCTTCCAATACACCACAAGGGTAAATGATGGATCTATCGGCTAACTGCAATGAAATGTTGGTAGGCTTGGGTTCATGCATCCTTAATTTCTTAAAAATAGAAAAAGGCATCAAATTAATATCAGCACCCAAATCACATAATGCTTTCTCAAAATAAGAGTTACTAATAGAGTAAGGAATGGTAAAAATCCCTGAATCCTTTAATTTTGGTGGTAACTTCTTCAAGAGAATGGCGGAGCACTCCTCATTTAGACATATCGTCTCAAATTCCTCAAGCTTGCATTTCTTTGTAAGTATTTCCTTCAAGAATTTTGTATACTTGAGCATTTGAGAGATGGTTTCAATGAACAGAATGTTAATTTATAATTTCTTGAACATCTCCAAGAATTTAGCAAACTGATTGTCTTGCTTAGTATCCTTGAGCCTCTAAGGGAATGGAATAGATGGCTTCTGTGGCTCATTCACTTGTACAGTAGAGAGTGCTTCACTTACCTTCTCATTTTCTGCATTAACTAACTCATTAAGAGTATCTTCGTGCTTTAGCATTTCATTCTTCTGAGAGGATTCCCTAAGTTCCTTACCACTTCTAATAGCAATTAAATTGACTTGTTCCTTCAGATTGGGCTCAGTAGTACTAAGAAATGTTCCCGGTGCCCTTTCTGTCATCAAGGTGGCCAACTGGCTAATTTGAGTTTCTATGCTCTTCATTCGGGCCTTTGAATTCTGAATGTATTTCATTATAGAACTTTCAAAGTTTGGCTTCTCTTCAGATGCTTGAAAACATAGAGGTGGTTGCAAAACTCTCTGCTAAGTCTGCTGATTGCCCTGTTGATTTCTCCATTTGAAATTAGGATGGTCCCTCCAACTAGAATTGTACATATTTGAATATGGATTGTACTGCTGCCAGTTGAAATTACTAACAAAATTTACTCATTCGGGCTTGGGGGCAAAGGGACTACTAACTTGACAGTTTGAACTTGTATGACCTTGTCCACCACATACTTCATAAATGATTGGTGAGGCTACACTATTTGCCACCATTAGAGTCCCAACCTTCTTCGTTAATGCCTCCAATTAACTCAAAATAGCAGTAGAGGAGTCAACAACATGCATACCGACTTGTTTTTTAGGAACTTGGCGCTCATTTTTCCATTGAAAACTATTCGATGTCATTTCTTCTATCAATGCATGGATTTTAGTCGGTGTTTTCCTCCAAATTGTACCTCCCATAACATCATCAATAAGTGAACAGTTGACAAGCGACAAATCATTATAAAAAGTCTGTACCTGCTGCCATAATGGTAATCTGTGATGTGGATATCTCCTTATCAACTCTTGAAAGCATTCCCAGGCTTCTTAGAGAGTATCCATATCAAACTGCACAAAAGAATAAATGTCATTCCTTAACTTAACAAATTTAGAGGGAAGAAAATACGTAGCCAGAAACTGCTGTGTCAACTGATCCCATGTGGTGATGGTACCCCTTGGTGGTGATGTTAACCATTGAGTTGCCCTGTCCTTAAAAGAGAAAAGAAAGAGTTACAACAAGATTGCATCATCTGTCACCCCATTATATTTTATGGTGTCACACAACTATAAGAACTTGGTCAAATGTTAATTTGGATCATCCGAAAGCAAACAACCAAACTGAACAGAAGTTTGAATCATGGAGATCCATGCCGGTTTGATCTCAAAGTTGTTAGCTGCCACAACAAATCTTGTAATACTCCCTTCATAACCTTCAACCGTGGGCATGAAATATTCAAGCATGGTCCGCTCCGGTGGGGTAGATTGTTCTTCACGATTCTCTTCAACTGTTATCTCTCTATTCATCTTTCTTGTAGCTTCTTCAGTTATAGCTTCACTATGAGATTGTTTCCTTAACCTACGAGTTGTTTTCTCTATTTCTGGATAAAATGTCAAATTAGAAAATTGAGAACGAGTAAGCATAAACAAGAAATATAAGCAAAGAAATGCGGTGACAAATTAATTAAAAATAAAAAATAAAAATGAAAGTGCATCTAAATTATCTAGAGCTTGTTGCCTCTAATATTACCAAACTTATTTCCTGACAATGACGCCAAAAACTTGATAAGCATGAAATACACTAAGAGCAAGTGTACTCTATCGCAAAGTAATATAGGACTTGAGTCTCAGTTGTCAATCCCACAAGGAATAAGAAGTAATTACTAGATTCGCTAAACTCTTGGTTATTTAGACAATCAAAAGTGTAAGAAAAAATTCAAAATAAAATCAGAAAACAAATAAAGAAGAAAGATAGACAATCAAATAATGTAGTGATAAATCAATTAAAGAGAGATTAGGGCGCAAGGTTCACTTAAATCTAATTAATCATATTTTCACTCATTTATGATGTAAGATAATTCTCTTGTCAATATTCTCTTAATTGCTATTGAATCTTAATGGTCATGGATAAACAATCTTCTTTTCCTCAGTTATTCACCTATTTGGTCATTTAGTTGAATTAATTAGGAATGTATTAAGTCCCAATTCAAGAGATGAACTAACATAATCATCAATTCTATTGATAGAATAAATTGATATTTGGTCATTCACCAATCTAATCCTAAGTTTATTATATAGGTTCACTCATTGGATGTGCATGGTCACTGATCAAATAATGAATTAAAACATGCCAAAAGTGATCAAGTTCTGACAAGAATGCAAGCAAAATAATAAACTCAAAAGAAATTACCTTAATCAAATTCGAATTCAAAACCAATCAATTAGGAAAACAAGATCTCCCATAGCCCTAGCTATGGGATTTGATACTCATGTTCAATAACAAACTCATATCACAATACAAATCCATAAAAAGAAAACCCAAAGAAAGGGGAAAACTAGAGGAAAAAGAAACTAAAACCCTTTTTATTGTGATTGTGATCTTCAAGCTTTCAAGAATTTTGTCCTCTCTCAGAAGTCGTCCTTCAAAGATTCGTGGCAATTCTTTCTTCTGATCTGCCTCTCAAAGTCTGTCATCGCAAAAGTCTACTTTAGGTTTTGGGGTTTGCTTCTATTTATAATATTTAGGGTGAAAACTATCATTTTTATGCTCAGGAGACCTCACACGGTCATGTCTAAGTTCGGCATGGTCGTGTGAGCTTGAATTGTGTAACTCACACCGTGAGGGAGACACGGTCGTATGACTTAGAGACACGGACATGTCTCCTAAAAATAATCACACAGAAGCATTCTTTAAGTTAGACAGGACCATGTGAGCTTGACAGAACATTTCCCAAATGTGATAAATCTCTTTTAATCTACAAAAACGAATATAAGGATAAGAATCCTTCTAAAATTCACCTATAAATATAAGCAAATCACCAAAATTTATTCATTTTGAGACTATAAAATATAGGCTTATCAATTCCTCTTGCTTTGGGGGTTTAACTTGACTTTCTTCTTCCTTCTTAGCTTCATTTTCTTTGTCATCCAAATGTGTTTTTGACAAAAGTTCTGCAACATCATCAACAACGTCCTCTACCAACCCATTAGGGTTAGTTTCATCAAATGCAACTTGTATTGATTTTTCAATAATCATAGCTCTTTTGTTATAAACTCTAAAAACTTTATATGAAGTGAATAACCAAGGAATATACCCTCATCAAATTTTACATTAAATTTGCCCAAGTTATCCTTTCCATTATTTAAAAACAAAACATTTGCATCCAAAGACATAAGTATGATAAATATTTGGTTTCTTTCCTTTGTATAATTCATAAGAGGTTTTCTTTAAAATTAACTTTATTAGAGCCCTATTTATTACATAACAAGTAGTACTTACTATATTTGCCCAAAAATACTTAGGAACATTAGACTCATTGAGAATAGTTTTAGCCATTTGTTCTAAAGATCATATTTTCCTTTCTACAACTCTATCTTGTTGTGGAGTTCTTCGGGCTAAAAAATTGTACTCAATGTCATTTTCATTGCAAAGGATTTCAAAATCTTGATTTTCAAATTTCCCACTATGATAACTTCTAATGGATGCAATGTTAGAATTCTCTTCATTTTGAATAACATTGACAAGTTTTCTAAAAGCTTCAAAAGCATCATTCTTGTGAGATAGGAATAATGTCCATGTAAACCTAGAATAATCATTCATAATCACAAGTGCATAGCAATTCTCACCAGAGTTCATAGTTCTTGATGGACCAAAAAGATCCACATGCAAAAGTTATAAAAGTCTAGTAGTTGAAATAACATTTTTAGATTTAAAAAAGACATTTACTTGTTTTGCTTTGTGACAAGCATCACATAGCTTATCTTTTTCAAATTTGAGTTTAAGAAATCCAATTACAAACTCTTTAAACACTAACTTATTACCATGTGAATGTGTGTAATTCTTCTATTGCAAAGCCATGAATCATCTTCCTTATTCATAAGACATTGTACATCTTTTGAGGATATATCATCAAGACTAATCATATATATGTTATTCACCCTATTACCAACAAAATTAACTTGCTTGTCATCTATTCTTTCAACTATGCAATGACTTAAATCAGATATAACTCTATGTCTTTTGTAATATAGTTGACTAATGCAAAACAAGTTATGTTTAAGCTCATCAACAAGCATGACATTTTCTCTAGAGGAAGAGGGAGTTTTACCAACTTTGCCAACACCAAGGATTTTTCCTCTATTATTGTCTCCATAGGTTACATGTCCATGCTTCTTGGAGATTATGTAAGAGAACATGGAAGTGTCTCTAGTCATGTGCTTGGAGCAACCACTATCAAGATACCAATGTGAGCTCTTTAACTTCAAGCACAAATACAAAACACATTTAGTTTTTGGCTTTAGGCTCCCAAACTTTTTTGGGCCCTTGAGAGTTAGTTTTGGGTAAGGTACCCTTGGAAACTCGCATTTTCCTAGAGCCAACATTGATATTTTTCCTAACATTGTATATAGATGTACTGTGTCCTTTCTTCTCACATTAAAAACACGATATAAAATGACTACTTGACATGCTTGATAGCACAAAGAAGTTCTTATAAAGCATTTGTTGACCCTTGGGGTTATATCCCAATCCAACTTTCTCAAAGACATATCTTTACCTAAGCAATATGTTTAAATTGTCCCCTCCAAATGTAAACTTGGAAATGGTGTTTTTTAAGTCCTCGATTTCTTTTTCAAAAGCCTTATATGAGGGGCAAGAACATAATGTATATGCAAGCTCATGTGAAGCGTAAGTAATGCGAGAAAAGTTAGTATCAATCAATCCAAGAGTATCATTTTTAATTTTAAGCTCCTCAATCTCTTTTTTCAAGATAGAGATTTTGTTATTTGAAGATGAAATTGTTTTCTTGAAAGAATATGATAGTTTTGCAAGCCTCATGGAATCATCATGCATTTCTTCAAATTCATCTTGCAATTCATTATAAGAAGGAGAATAGTTAAGGTTAGAGGATACTACCTCTATATCATCATCATCATTTCCTTTAGCCATGAGACAAAGATGAGCTTCCTCATTGTTGGAGTTATCCATTGAGCCTACATCATTTTCATCCAATGATATGCAAGCTTTTCTTCCCTTCTTCTCCTTTGAAGGCCTTTTTTCAAACTTATTCACTTTCTTTTAGTAGATTGGGCACTCCATCTTCAAATGTCTCGGTTTACCACATTTATAGCATGTAGAAGTGGATGAAGTTCCTTATCCCTTTTGATAAGTCTTCTTTGATGGGAAGGAGCTCTTCATTAGTTTCCTTTCGTCTTGAGGAATTTTTCAAACTTCTTCACAAGATGAGTGAGGTTTTCCTCATTTAGCTCAAGATTCTCCATCTCAACTTCATCATCTTTATTAAATATGGAGGAGGTAGTCTTGAGAGTATTTCCTTTCTTCTTATTGTCAAGCTCCTCATGTTGGTTGAACCTATTTAGTTTCAACTCATGCTCTTGAAGCTTTCCAAAAAGAATGACATGGGTCATGTTTGCAAGGTTCCTTGATTCCACAATAGTAGTCACCTTAGGTTGTCAACCCCTACTTAAACACCTCAACACTTTGTTAGTGAGATCTTCATTAGAAAAGGTTTTTCCCAACGAAGCAAGATGGTGAACCACATGAATAAATCTCTTTTTGCATTTCTTGAATACTTTTACCTTGATTTATTCTAAAATGCTCATATTCATGTGTGAGGGTGTAAATTTTTAATCTTTTCACTTCACTAGTACCCTCATGAGTGACTTATAAAGTGTCTCACATTTCTTGAGTTATCTTATAATTTGATATCTTAAAGAATTCATCATACACTAAGGTTGTGGTAATGATGATTTTTGCTCTCAAATTGTATTACATTTTCTTCTAATCCTCATCGGTTCATTCACTTTTTAGTCTATTAAACCTTACATCATTAATAAGATTTGAAGTGATAAAAGGACCATTCTCCACAGCATTACACACGTCTAAATCAATAGCTTCAAATAAAAATTTTCATGTGTTCCTTCCATTACGTATATCCATCACCATTAAACAAGGGAAATCTATTAATGAAAGCATACTCCAATGAAAAATGATTTAAAGAAGTCATCTCTCCTCTTGAAGCTATTAAGCTCTTTACATAAGAGTTGAACTTTGATGCCATTTGTTACTAAGTGACTTCAAATTCAAGAGAGTGGTGAATTGAGTTTGTAAAAGATTTTCACAAACTTTTCGCAAAACACTTGTTTGTCAATTTTTTTGAAGCATTGATTGCGTGAAATGAATGGATAGAAGAAGATTGGAACTTCTAACACAAGTTTTAGCAAACAACAACCAACAATCAATGTACACAAGATAGCACAATGAAATAAATTGCTTAAATATAAAAGAGATAGGGAAAAGAGAATGCAAACAATGATTTTTACTGGTTTTGCTACTTCTTGTAACCTATGTCTAGTCTTCAAGTGATATACCCTAGATGTTTCCACTAATCTTGAATCTTTAATAAGTGCTTGCAACATTTACAACAAAGAGCACTCACAAAACTCTTGGGATACTTCACCCATAGTGTTTAAGCCTCATTCCCAAGGGATACCTCGTCCTTTACTTTTTTTAGGGATATCTCATCATCTTACAATGATTACAAGATAAAAAAATTAAGTAGAAACTCTCACTACAACAGATGATACAAATTAAAGTCTAATAAGTATCAAGGAATCACATACTTAAGCTCAAAACAAAGAAATATGAGAAAATAAGGTTAAAACTCGCAATGAATGTCCAAAAATGATTTTCAAGTGTTTTTTCATGTGTTTAAATGCCCAAGCCTTTGCATTTAAACCCTATGAGTTAATAGAGCTGTTAAGGATGGTTGAGAAACATTAAATGTAACAAACTAGCCGTTATACTCTGTTATAGACAACCCAGATAATCGATTATTTCATAATCAATTATTTGCGTTATGGTACAAAACTTTGAGTTTCTGAAATAAAATAATCAATTATTGAATAGCCATAATTAATTATTGGCTTTTTACATAGCTTTCTATTTGAAACATATAATCGATTATGGAAGGCCTTCAATCGATTATTTGCAGGAAAGGCAAAACCATGAACATTCTGTTTAAATCCTATAATTGATTATTAATCAACAATAAACAATTATTTGCGTGCGAAGAAAAAGACTTGGCTACTGCCAAGGTGGAATAATCAATTATATGTGTAATATAGTCAAATTTTTAACTTTCATAGAAACCATTACAAGGTTCTGAGAAGTAAATAATTGATTATACCAAAGGGATAATCAATTATTTGGCTCTCAAAACTTTGCATTGCTTAAAGCCATGCGTACCAAATATCTCAAAAGGATTTCCAACCTCTATAAAAACTATTTTGGTTCATTTGACACACATTTTCAAACCTATAAAACATGATTTCATAAAGGCTTGAGTTGAATGAAAAGGTTATGCAATTTTGAAGAGTAAGTCTAAGTGGGATTTCTTTTTACTTTTACAAAATATCTAAGTCTTTTAATTAATTTTGAAGAATTTTGAAACTTAATCTCTGCCACATTTATTCTTTGTTTATTATCATCAAAACTATTTTCATTACTAATTACACACCTTTTGGCGCCTTTGCCCAGTATTTGTGTTATCCAAAACCTCTCGATGAGTAGTGGAAAGTTGGTCGTGTTTCTTCAAAGCATAAGATGCTGAATCAAAGTCTACTGTAATAGTGGAAAAGTCTACAAGGGCCTTTGCAAAACCATTATGAAAGTTGAAATGCAACGCATCTACATGATGCTGGGTAGAAATATATATTTGTTCAACCATGTCAGTCAATTTGACAATATCTTTCTCATGCTCTCGAGGGTTTTGCACATTTTTCTCCAAACCCTGAGAAAGGAAGTCAATGAAGGCTTCTATTGCTTTACGACCTTGCTCCACTGTTAGAGAGAATGCCTCATTGTCCTCCTTAAGCTTCTCCTGTGCCTTAGAAAAGGGGTCTGGAGTGGTAGATGGTGAAGCCACGCCATTATCCCTAGTCAGAGTGTTACCGTAGCTTCACCAACTTGCGAAAAGATGAAGTATGAGCAAAGGATTGGTGAAGAAAGCAAGTAACAACTTAAAACTACCTTAAGAGGTACTAAAGGGGACGCTATAGTAATTTTCTCCGTTTGTGGATAAGGTGAAACAAGATCGACCAGGGTAACTTTAGTACTATGGATACCCAAATTTATCAGGTAATTTTTTTTATCAGGTAAGTCTTGTCTCAATAGAAATATTTTTAATAGTTACTTAATTTTATTTTCAACATTAATGAGTTATAAAAAAATTGTTTTTGAAGACAAACACCACAAGTACCTAAAGAATTTTATCTAAATTTTGTCTTATTTTTAATATTGCACCATTATTTTTAGGTTAGTTTGTATTTATCAAGTCCAAGCCCAATCAGTCAAAAACAAGAAAGGTGGGTATAAGCCCAATGCTGAAAAAGGAGAAATTAAATTAGTGTGCACCGTTAAAAATAAAATAACAAATAAAATATTTCAGCATGATTATTGATGGGATATTGAAGGTAGTTTGGAGAGCAAATTTTAATTAAATATTAAATATAAACAAAAAGAATAGATTTGGGATTTTAACAATAATGAAACTAAAAAAGGTAACATGAATAGTTAACATTTTTTAAGCCAGATGTGAGCTAAATTTTTTTAACAGTATCACATCTGCAAATTCCTAATTTATTCTATATTAAATTAATACAAAATTTGCAATCCATATAATGGGGAAAGAATTTTAGAATTTTGGACCTAAACATATCTAGATTTGAATTAAAATAATAATAATAAGGAAAGAAATCAGTTTTAGAACAAAATATATGTTAAGATTTTTAACATCGCTGAATCAAATTCCAAATCGCTTGAGATTACTATCTAAATAACATATAGAAGAGAAAAGGATCCAAGGGCTTGACCTACAAAATAGAGGTCACAAGACACACAACAAGGTTTTTTGGAGAACAAACATTATTACGTTTTGAGCACCCAGAGTTTGAGAAAAAGAGACGGAGAGTTTGATAGATACACACAATGTTCGTTGCCTTCAACAGAGAAAAGTATGAGATATAGGCAAATTCTTTGAGATTTTTCAGGCACGTTGCTTTTTTTATTATTATTTCTCTCTATCATTGTTGTTTATCTTCTTGCTTGAGGAAGAAAAATCAAGATAAAATTGGTAAATAACATAGGGTTGAAATGAGTAGCACTACTTCATTTTCTCTAGGAATTCGTAATCTCCATGACTGAAGAAATGGCAGAGAGGTTGACCTTATCTTCTGGTAACTGACAACACGTTCAACTCCTTTTTCTCACATATAAAGAACAAAATAAAAATTTTAGGGCAACCAAGACTATCACATGGTGTCCTCCACAGTTATACTTTTTTATTTGTTATGATCGGTTCCTCTGCAAAGTTGAGCTATTAGTAAATGAGTTGAATTATTTGTAAATTATTCGAATTCAACTTGTTAAATGCTCGATCAACCTTATTTATTTAACTAAAAAAAATAAGTTTAAATTTGAATTTAAGCTCAATTTATAAATGAGTTTAGCTCAAACTTTATAAGCTTGACATTAAAAGATCATGAATAACTTTTGTATGTGTGTATGTATTCAATCACAAAAAGTTTATAGTTGGAAATAGAGAGGCTGAAAAGGTTTCTATATTCTCTGAATGAATTGTGTATACAAGAGGATGGCTATATAAAGAAGAAAAATACAATCAAATACAATTAACTTAGCAATTCTAATTTCTAATTATGCACCAATCAAATCCCTAAGATACCATAAATCAAACCTGAATCTAAAAATTACACTAACATCTCCTTTCAAACTCAAGTAGGTATAAAATGAACTAACTTGAGTTTGGAAACCAGAGTATGGAAGCAACCAGCATGATGAGCTTTAGTAAATAGATTGACAAGATGATCAAGATTTCTAATAGAGAGAAGACAAAGAGCACAATGAATGATGTGTTAGCGATTGAAGTGACAATCGATCTCAATATACTTGGTGTATTCATGAAAGACATCATTGTGAGCAATTTGAATAGAACTCTAGTTATCATAATAGAGAGTTGTAGGAAAGGATTGAGAGATGCCCAAGTTATCAAGTAATCAACGTAGACAAAGTATTTCAGAAGTGGTGTCAGTAAGAGCCTAATACTTAGCTTTAGTATTAGAACGAGTAGTTAGGGTCTATTTCTTACTTCCCCACAAGATAAGGGAATCACCAATAAAGAAATAGTAACTAGTGGTGAAGCGGTGATTAGTGGGATCTCCACCCTAATCGGCATCAGAATAAGCTTAGAGAATCAATGAAGAGTCGGTGGAGAAATGAAGCCCATTAAATAAGGTTCCCTTCACATAACGAATAATGTGGAGAATAACAACATAATGAGTGGAGCGCAAAGTTAATATGAACTGACTGGCTAAGTGAATAACATATGAAATATCTAGGCAAGTAACAGTAAGATAAATCAGATTGTCTACCAACTATTGACGGAGAGTTAGGTTATCAAGCACAGTACCATAAATTGCGCATTAGTTTCTAGAGGAGTGGATTTGGTGCGACAAATTGTATGGCCAACTTGAGAAGTAAGGTATGAGGCATACCTAGCTTGTGATACGAAAATACTATAAGTAGAGGAAAGGACTTCAATACCTAGAAAGTAACTGAAAGACCCAAGATCCTTCATTTCAAAGTAGCAACTCAAGGATGCTTTAAGATCAGTAATACTAGACGTGTCATCACCTATAATCATTATGTCATCAATATAAATACTATATGAGCGCATGTAATTACCAGTAAAGATAACTTGGTTTTTACAATCATCAAAAGGATCAATTATATCAGCAACCCTAAAGTGAGTTGTTAGTATATAGAACCAACATTTGACAAAAGGGAGTGAAGAATCAACTTAGTTTGACAATGGGATTCGACATCAGGACGTCAAAGAATTTCCAGTGACATCGATGTTGATGGTCTTTGAATCTTTGCTCCAACAACGACTCTACTTTATTGGTTATTTTTTAAACTCATTGAGGATCCTACTTGATATTATAATAACTTTTGAAAGCCAAAACTTCCTAAAGATGTATACTTTTTGACTTGGCAGACATCCCTCTTGAGGCTGCATAGGGAATTCTTTTAGTTATTCGGCTTAAATAGGTGTCAAGATCAGGCAACTGTTGATAATAATTACTCCACCATTTGACAAAGTCTGGGGATGGGAAAATTACTAGTTGTGCAATTCATAGGCTGGATATATTGTTTAGTGGTTTTATTATTCCTTATCTATTTGACCACAAAATCTGGCGAAGACAAAACTGATATTGACTGCTTGTACAAACCTTGTTTCAACATGGGAGCAAGAATGGCCTAAGTAAAACCAATATGTCAAGCCACTAAGTTCGGCAAATGATAATCTACGCTAAGATCATCAGAACCCAGTAAGCTAGAGCAAAAGATTTGTTGACAAAGGTAATTAGCCCACATATCATTGATTTCCTCTTGGAAATCATTATCAATAGAAAACATGTTCCTAATGAAATGGGCAAGGGCTTCAACTCTCATGGCAAACTAATTAAAATTGATATCAGTTTTATGCATCGATATGGAATGGACAATGGTAAAATAACTATTTATATCATCGACATAAGAAGCATTTTTAATGTCATGGTGGCAGTAATAGGAAAGCTAATATCCGCAAATTGCGTCAGGAATTTCAGTCGGTGATTCATTAGCCAAATAATCAAATAGAACTGCATTGAGCGATATATACAATAGCCAGAAGGGGCCATCCATAGTGGCCATCTTGGTTTAAGCGTGTATAGCGTTAACAATTTCATTAATGGACTGATGGTGAGCAATAATCAACTAGCTCAAAGCCAGACATCAGCCTTCGTGAAGCATAGTGGCCAAAGGTAAACAAAGCTTCCACACCTGTAAAGGTTTGATGCAAAAGACATGGTCACAAAGCCAAAGGAGCAAAAATGCTATATGCTCCTTATGAGACAGTTTCTTTGCCAATTTTACAATTGTGAGAAATATAAAGGCCATAATACCAATTAGGGGCCTCTACTTCGACAAAAGTCTTAGGAGATTTATCAAAAGTCATTCTCCCTGTGAGGTTTAAGGCCAGCAATAGCTTCCAGGTCAAAAAGCGTCGACCCTATCATTCCATAAGGGAAATAAAAATTGTTGGTGGTTTTGTTAAAAAAAAACAAAGAAGCACCCATTATACTGGAGTTAAGTTTGATGTAATGTTGGCTTAATTGAATAAGGTCGAACAAGTAGTGTTGTTTCTAGAAGGTTCCATTCAAAGATTGAACCCTGTCAAGCTAGGCAATGTACTCTTTGGCAAGCTTAGTCTAAAAAGCTCTAAAAGGCCTCACCTTTGGATCAAAATAACCTATGGGGATAAAGTTAAGAGAGCCCAAGATAGCATGATCCTTGCAAGAAGGAAAGAACTCATGAAAATATGGTTCCAAAGCTTTGAACTTTAGCAACAAGGGGCTAAGGTAACAATACGTTCCTTGCTAATGGAGTGAGGACTAAGAACCTAGGTTTTTCGAATTTTAAATTACTGGCTTGAAGGGTCGGGAACCATAAAAATCCCATGTTTTTGGATTGGGGCTTCTATGTTCAACAACATTAGAGGCTTTATTGAAGGACTTGGGTTGGTGTCAATGAAGGAAGCCAAAGAAAGAGGAAAAAAATGGAGAAGCCTTCTAAGGGTTTAGCAAAAAGAGTGAAGAAGGTGAAACTGAAACTGAAATCTACACAAGTGTATTTATAGGCCCAAGGGCTTGCTGTGAAAGCTTGGAACTTTCTCCTTTAAAAAATTTTCAAATTTTAAAATTTCACATAAATTCTAGCAGTGGTTAGATAAAATCCCACTAACCTTCTCCTTAAAAGTCATAATTGATTGACAACTGTAATTGTTACAACAGCTTCCAAAGAGATATTGATATTCAATTGTCACATCAAGTCAATCACCATAAAGGCAAAAGCCTTTCTGCATTCTCAAAATCCATTTCAGAAATGTCTAAGGCAAATTGCCAAAATAGACTTTGTCAAAGGAAGATTTACCATTTTTCCTTCCACGTCAAAAGGTAAAATTTGACGACCATTTATTGGGGGTCAAAACTAGCCATTTCAACATAAGGATTAAGCAAGCAACAACATATCATGAAAAAGACTAAGTTTTAGAAACTTGTCAGAAGAGGTGATCAACATAGTAGTCAGTTGACGCCAACGATATAAGCTCCAAAGCTCTTTTATGGCTAAGTTTATAATTTTATGTTTTCATGATAACAACATTGAAAATTATGAATATTTGGTCTTAAGTATATTAACTGTACTAACATGATATTTGTTGAGTTTTCTTGTTAGTAATAAATTTTTCAAGACTAAATCAATTATAAGGAAGCTTTCTAGATGATTAAAGAGGACTAAGAAGATTAAATTCTAACTTGAGAAAGTTCAAGGGACATCCTAACAAAGCTCCTGAAGAACTTGAGAGAGTTCATCTTGAGCAGGTTGTAAGAAAATTGAAGAACAAGAAAAATCTCCACAAAGACCAATTCAAGAGCAAATGAGAGATTAAAAAGGAAGCTATCATCATCCAAGTATCAAGATGAAACATGAAGATGGTGGTGGAATCAATGAACAAGAGGTTTTGCAAAAAGATCAAACTTGAGAGAGTTGCTAAGAAGGTTAGCTAAGATGAACTTTGAGAGAGTTCCTAGGTAGGAACTTAAGGATGTTGAACATCTAGAATATGTTTATAAGCTCTCCAAAGCCTTTTATAGCCTACAGCAAGCTCCAAGAGTTTGGTATGGCAAACTAAACAATTTCCTATTGGAAAATAGCTTTACAAGAGGAAAAATGGACACTACCTTGTTTAGGAAACATTTAAAAAATGAACTATTAATAGTTTAAATATATGTATATGACATTGTATTCGGATCCACTAATAAATGCTTGTGCAAAGAATTTTCTAATTTGATGAAAAGTGAGTTTAAGATGAGCATGATGAAAGAGTTGAAATTCTTTCTTGGCCTACAAATCAAGCAAGATAAGTCTAGAATCTTCATCTATCAAGATAAATATATCAAAGACTTGTTGAGAAAGTTCAATATGGAAGGGGTCAAGCCAATGAAGACTCTCATACATCCCTTAAATGTGATTGAGAAGGATGAGAAAGGTAAATCAGTAAGTGATAAACTTTATAGAGGTATGATTGGTTTCTTACTCTATCTAACAACAAGTAGACCTGATATTGTGTTTAGTATGAGCTTATGTGCAAGATTTCAATATTGTCCAAAAGAGTCACACCTTAAAACTGTCAAAAGAATTTTTAGATATCTTATTGGTACTTCTAACTATGGATTATGGTATAAGAAAAGATCTAGTTTTGATCTAGCAGGGTATTGTAATGTTAATTTTGCTGGGGATAGAGTTGAGAGGAAAAGCACAAGTGGTGCATGTCATTTCCTTGGAAATGCATTGGTGACTTGGTCAAGTAGGAAGTAAAATTCAATAGCCCTCTCAACTACAAAAATTGAGTACATCTTTGCATCCAACTATTGCTCACAACTCTTATGGATCAAACATCAAATGGAGGATTACTCCATGGGGTATAACCACATCACTATCCTTTATGACAATACAAGTGCTATTAACTTGTCTAAAAATTCTATACAACATTCAAGATCAAAACACATTGATATAAAGTATCATTTTATTCAAGATAATGTCCAAAAAGGTAATATAGAACTGAAATTTGTTAATATTGACCATCAATGGGCAGACATATTTACAAAACTCCTTAGTAAGGACAAATTTTGTTTTATAAGAGAAACCCTCAACATGATGCCTCTCAAGTGATTGATCTTGAACTTTGTAATGTTTTGATCTGTTTCTTGCATTGTATTCTAATGTTAAAAAATGTCTTAATGCATGAAAATATTTGTTTTTATCTATGGATTGCAAATATTGAGAGTTTAGAACTTATTAGAAATCTTCAGAAAGTTAGTGTCAGATGGTGAGAGAGTTCATAAGAGAGTTGGACCAATTCTCTCACCCTCAACCTTCTCACTTGAAATTGTCATTTCATAACAATTTTACCAACGACTAGTTTTTGAAACTAACTGTCCTCTCTCTTCATCAAAGGGCATTTACTGCCCTCTAACAGTAAAAACAAGCCCAAACAATCATTTTTTGTTCTCTATAAAATTCCAAAAACACATCAATCCACTTTAATCCATTTCCTTACATCAAGTCTTCATACTCTCTCTCATCTATTTCTATCTCTCTCATTCACTCGTGTACTTTGTTATCTAATCTCTTCTTTTAAAGTTTGAGAAATGACAACATTCAATCATTATAAAATGAGAGTTAAGCATATAGCTATGAGCACCAAAAACTAAACCATCACTCTTTCATCCCTTACATCAAGTGAAGAACCCACTTCTTCATCCTCAACTTCTCCTGAACCCTCTCCCAAAACTCAAACCCAACCTCAAGCTCCCATTGTAAAGAGAAGACCTCGTGAAAGCTCCCAGTGGTTTTTGTAAAGAGAAAAATTTCTTTAAGGCCCAAATTTGACAAAGAAGGGAGCAAGAGTTTTTTTACATAGTTCAAAGGGAAGAAAATTACTCCTGGGAAAAGTACAAACTTTGATGAGATGGCCAAAGAAGGGAGAGACTTACGCCCCTATGAGATAAGAAAGTAAGAACTATTTGTCAAAAGTTCTAGAAGCTACCATTGATGGCAATTTTTTTTAGAATGGATCCAAATAAGAAGAAGAAGCAACTATAAACAAACAAACTAAGAAGAAAGCTTGGGAGAAGTAGGCACCCTCTTCTCAAAGAGGGTTGGATGGTTCATGAAAGAGTTTCTGCACTCTCCTGCCGCTCATGGTGACCTTGGGAACACCCAAAAATTCCCTAATATGGTGATCATGTAAGTCCAGAGGAACTTACATTTCTCTATAGAACCAAAAAAGGGCGAAAGCTTGCCTTATGGTATGCTACTCACCAAGGTTTGCAAATACTCTGGTTTTACTTTGAAGAATCAAGAAGAAAAGAATCTTCTTTACCGAGAAAGATGAACAAGTTAGAGAAGAGAGAACAAGACAAGGAGATCCAAACTTAGGCATAATCGCTCAGCCATACCTAAGAGCCTTGAAAAGAAGAAAAACTTTAGAAGCAAAAGAGGAGGCTAAGAGACGGAGGAGACTATCACATAGAAGAAAATGAGAAGAAGAAAAAGAAGGATTGGTGAAGAAGAAGATGTTGATGAACATTCTCACCCTGAAGAACCCTCTCACCTTGAGACTGAACCCTCTTGAAGTCCAAGGGAACTCTCTCAGGAACCTGAAAGGGATCCTCTTCTTGATGAACAACTGGAACAAGAGGAGTTCCACTCTGCTGAAGAAACTTTAGCCACACCTACACATCAAGAACCAGTTGGTGATGCACCCAAGAAGCCAGAAGAGGATCTTACTGCAAAGTTCTCTAATGTGAATCCTAGAGTTGTAGCAGCAAGGATTCTCACTCAACTCTCTCAAGAAGGGAGATTAACCTTTAGAGGACCATTGATCTCTCCTGCACTTGCAAGGATTCAAGAAGAAGAAAGGATACCTAAAGAAGAAGGACAAGAAAAAGAGAAAGGAGAAGCAGAAAAAGAAGCTGACAAAGAACCTTCACAACAACGAATTAAGAGGATTGGTGATGATGAACCCTCTCAGCACAATGAGAAGATTATGTTTCCCTAATCTCTTCAATAGAAGGATGATGAGATTTCCTCCATAAACCATTCACCAATCATTTATACTTCACCTAGGCAACCCTTTCTCATTTATGATGTCACTACCCTTAAGACTGAAAAGGAATCTAGTCTATAGACTCCTATTGCCCCAATAGCACCCATTGAGTGCTTGGACTCTCTGAGATGACCCATCTCACTTAGTTCCTTCTTGAATGTGTTAGCTGATGAACAAGAAGCAAGCAAGGCTAATCCAATTGTTGGTCAAGGTGTTCAAATGGAAGGTAGTGAAACACACCATGGTTCAACTCAAGTAGAACCTACTCCTTCCAAGCCTCCTATGAAGAAAACTTATAAATCTTCCAAGGAGGAAATCATGTTGTTGAGGGCTGAGAACAAGAAGTTGAGAAAGAGGGTAAGGTAACTTAATACTAAACAGAAGGAAATCCACTCCACATTGCACAGTTTTATGGATAAGTTTTTTTATGTTTGGGGAGTGGATGGTGAAGAAAATAGAAGATGAAGCCATACCTAGGACTACTAGGAAAGAATGTTATCATGTCCCCTACACACTCAAATTCTTGAATTCACTTCTTTTGATCAATCAGGACCCTAATAGGTTTAGGACTCATTGATGGCCTGTAATACTCCCATTTTTTTTGCTTGTGCCAAAAGAGGGAGATAGGAAGAATGAAAATTTTAGTTTTGTTTGGCATATTCTCAAGAGGAGTTTGCAGTTAGTTAAGAAAGTTCTTATTTTTGTACTTTGAATCCTGAATTGATAATGTAATGACTGTTTTGAATGAATGAATAAAGTTTATTCATCCAAAAATTTCATTCTCCGATCTATATTCACTTATTTAAATTTGAGAATTACTTTTTGCTAACAATTGAAAATGAATGTTGAGTTGACGGGGAGTTCCTCTGAACTTTCTCACCTTATGTAGCAAAAAGAGGTAATGACCTTTATTTCCTACAAGTTCACTTCAATGCTTTCAAAATTTTCAAAATAGTTTGTCATTATTAAAAATGGGGAGAATGTAAACTCCAAAACTCTTTTGTGGCTAAGTTTGCAAGTTATGTTTTGACGATAACAACTACATTGAAAATTATGAATATTTGCTCTTAAGTATATTAACTGTGTTAACATGATATTTGTAGAGTTTTCTTATTAGTAATAACTTTTTTAGGACTAAATCAATTATAAGGAGGCTTTCTAGATTATTAAAGAGGGCTAAGAAGATTAAATTCTGACTTGAGAAAGTTCAAGGTGCATCCTGAGAAAGTTCTTGAAGAACTTGAGAGAGTTCATCCTGAGAAGGTTGTGAGAAAGTTGAAGTACATCAAGAATCTCCACAATGACTAATTCAAGAGCAAATGAGGGATTAAAAAGGAAGCTAGCATCATCCAAGTATCAAGATAAAACATAAAGATGATGGTGGCATCAAAGAACAAGAGGTTTTGTAAAAAGATCAGGCTTGAGAGAGTTGCTGATAAGGTCAGTTGAGATGAACTTTGAGAGAGTTCATAGGCAGAACTTTAAGTGAACATGCATGCTGACTCAGCAAAACACAACAAAATAATGGTTATGTGCCACAAGAACGACAGATAACCATTGGGAGCCTCTAAAAGTTACTTTTCGTAAGTTATAAAAGGTTCCAAGCTTGAAAATAAGAGAGTTGAATGATTTGAGAAAGATTAAAGCTGCATACACAAAGTACAACTTTCTCACCTCTACCTACTTTATTAAGAAAGTTCTAAAATCTTTAGTAGGTGTGTTGTAGGTTTTGCTAAACTCTGTGTATACACTCTTTGAGCGATTTTGAGACCTACCCACTTATATTAAACACTTCAAACTAAACATTGATTGTTGAGTTTTGGTAGTGAGCATGTAGGTTGTGCAAGTCACTTGGAAGCTTAGTTAAGCTTGTTATAAGAGGCTGAAGCGAAAGAATACTTGTTAAATCATTCCTGGAGAGGCTGAGGGAAAAGAATACTCGTGTGTAAAAGCCTAAAGAGGCTTAGTAAGAAAGAATACTTTTTACAAAGTGAAAATCCTATTATTTGCTAAGTATTGGACGTAGCCCAAGTGGTTTAGAGGTGAACCAGTATAAATCCTTGTATCTTGCTCATCTTCCCTCACTTTATCATATTTAGATCTGTTCTAAAATTGAATCTAAGAAAATCAGAGTTTTACTCTAAAAGGAACCAAAGTGCTTTTGAGTTAAAGTGAACTTAAGAGGAATCTTCTCATTATAAGGTTTGATTCTATGTTCTGGAACTATTTCTTGTTGCTAAGAAAGTTTTTTCAAAGTTTAAGTGTTGATACTTTAGGATATTACCTAGAAAAGCAATTTGTGTTATATTCTGAAACTGTGAAAGAGTTTAGTCTAACTCAACCAATGAACCTTCTCATAAACTCTCTCACCCTATTTTATTTGTTCTAGTTCTCTCTTATTATTGAACTCTCTCACCTAATCATTGTACTCTTTAGCAAACTTCTCACCTCCAAGTTTGATAAACTTGAGAAAAGTATGAGAAGTTTGAAATTTTCATATGAAAAATAACACAATTCAACCCTCATTCTTGTGTTACTGCCACCTTCAAATGATACATAGTCAAATGGCACTTAGTCAAGAACATGATGTCAAAGAAGACCATGTCGACAAGCAGATTCGATAAAGGATGCACATTAGCCAAATCATGAAGCTTCAAAAGCAGTTATAAATGGTTGTTGAAGCCATAAAAGTGAAGGTTTGTCGACGTTAAAGCCTATGTTCGACAAGATGCATCTAGCAATGTGGTATCAAGTTCATGGCGAGCCCTGAAAGTGGGCAATTACCAAGAATCAATTGGGAGTGCATTAAAGAACGTGGCCTAATGGAGAAAATGGAAGTTACAAAGAGGAGAGAGAAACTTGTATGTAAATGGTGGGAAAGCCTTGTAAATAAATAAGCACATGTGGAAATCTGCATGACTACCAAGTGGCAGCATCTTAGGGTTATATAGCTCAAAATTTAGGCACCAAAGCGAGAGGTTTGTTGCCTATAAATAAGGGTTAGGACGAAGTTATCTATACTTCCTACAGTTCTTAAGTTCCCAAAGCGATGCCCACAAATTGTTGTGTTATAATCAAGTATGACCGCCACTTTCAATTCATATGTCTCTCTATGCTTCTGCATGTTTGTAATTTCATACATCATTTACATTTCAATTAATGTAATTTCAGCTCTTTCAAGTTCATACATGTTCTTACAAGTTCCTACTTGCTTGTTCTTTAATTTCTTGTTCAATGTTGTTGTTGGTTTGCACTTAAGGTTAACTTCTCTTTACTTTGCATCTTTGCAAGTTTTTTTTCATGTTTTTTCCAACTTAAGGCAAATTTACGCTTTAACGCATTTACTTTCTGCATTTACGTTGTTGTTCGTGTTCTTTAATGTTTATGCATTTTTCAGCACATTTTCCTTGTTTAATCTTTATTTTCGCACACATAACACTCTTAGCATATTTTTGTCAGTACTTTGCATCGATATTGACATTTTCAGCACTTATATTCCTTTAGTTTACATTCTGTCATTTACATTCTATCAATTTGCTTTTGATTGTCATTTACTTTCATGTTAGTTTACTTCCAACAAGTTTACTTTCGACATTTACTCTACCTTGTCATTTACATTTCTGTCAAGTTTAGTTTCAATAAGTTTACTTCTGACATTTCCTTTTAAGTTTACTTCTAACATTTCCTTTCCGTCAATTTACTTCTAATAAGTTTGTTTCGACGCACTCTTTACTTTGACATTTTATTTACTCGAGCTCATATTTTCTTTTGACACATCTAATGGTAATTTTCATTTTGATTGATGCTTGACCGATCAACAGTTATTTAACATTTTGATGTTAAAATTTTAACAATAACCAGATACTTTAGATTTTTGAGAGGACTCGATTTGCTCCTAGACATTATATCTTGAATAAAAAAAATGAATAAGTCATCATTTTGATGAAAAATCACCACAAACATGATTATTTAAATATTTATTTTTTAAGTAATTTTTTTAGAATAATGTAAAAACATCTTAACCATGGAAATTTTTAATGGTGACGAGCTTTATCCTCTAAAGTGAGGATCCTACTCAGAGCAGCCAGATGCCCAGAGCCATCAAGAGAATTAGATTTAAATAATTAGACACATAACATCTTATCAAGTACTTCAAATTCAAATAAAATAGGCTCATGCTAATGACAATTATCTTAAATGTTCATGCTCTAAAGCTTACAATATTCATCATCAGAACTTAGAAGCTTTTATTCTTAATGGTGGTGATTTTAATCAGTTTAGTTCTGTGTAAACAAACAATCAAACAAAGCTTAGGTAAGAGTTACTCTTGCTGTTTTATTTATCTATTTATTTATTTGTGATTAGGTAAGGGTTACTTTGCCCAACGCATAATGAAAACTTGCTTTGCTAAAATAAAGAAAAAGATCAGAAAGAGAAATCAGCTTATACTATAATTATTGTTATCTATAATTTTTGGACATAGGCGTGCGCAGCTATTTTCATGTATGTTTGCATCACTTGTAGAATTGATGTTTCATAAACAAGCCTCCTAATCAAATTCCTCTAAAAGGTGGGTTTCATTAGATTTACGTACTTTTGCTTCAAAAGAGCTCAGCAACTGGCAATAGCATTCAAGACAACGATTTGAACCTGACAATGTGAATCCCATGACCAACAGTTGAGTTCAAAATGATCTGAAAACACCTAACGGAGGCCCACATATCAGTTTTCCAAATTTTTACGTCTTTTCATTTTCGATTACATACTGAACCCCATCTCCATGCATTTCCCATTGACGAACCTGTATTACCAATTCTGTATTCTTCTGGCAATTTTATTCTCTTATTACATACTATTTTCAAGTTACACGCTGAAAGTTAAAAAAATAAAAATAAAAATAAAAATAGTGCTGTGTTCCTTAAATTCCTTTGGAAACTGCTTGCTAGCTAATGCTACTGCTATGCTAGCCCACCAAAACCTCTTAACAACCTCAGCAGGATGCTATTGCCAACAATACAGTATATATCCGCAATTATCAAAACAACCACCGTGACCAATGACCACCGAAGTTACATGCAATTCATTTCATAACATATCTTAAATAAATAAATAAATAAAATAATATGAGGGTTGGTGCACTTCAGTGGTACTTGTACGTGCAGGGCTTACGACCTCAAAACACCAAAACTTATTCTCTTCACTTCATCACGCACATGAGATTGCACACTCACAGGTAGACAGACACACAGATACGGACACTGCCCTTCCTACTCTCTCTGGGACAAAGGTGAAAGGCCTACCTGAGTCATCGCTAACAAGCACACGGCTTTGTTGGGACCACCACCACTACCATTATGCCAAAGAGCATAGACCAACGTAGAATTATGGTGCGCTCGACTGCTGGGCTTGGCCTACTATTACCACTACTACTCCGCTATAAAAATGCCATCCACCCCTTATTCAACATGCCCTAGTACTGTTCTTTTGACTGGCTTTGGTTCTGGTGTGGCTTTAAAAAGAAATCCCGTTCAAATTGCTTAAACCTCCCAACTTCTCTTCCTTTCCTAGTCTCTTTCTCATATTATACTACTATAATTTTGGACGTGTGAACTGTGAAGTTTCAATTTTCAAACAGTGCACTGCCAATGGCTTCCGCTTCCACACCCAAATTCCTGACTACTGAGCTTTATATATGTGGTTCTCCAAAACTTTAATTGACAGCAATAGCAAACCACACCATGCATATATAAATGACTGAGGTCTAGAACCAAGCAGAATTTGAACTAAACTTGCGTTGGTGCGTGGCAGTTTGACCAGTGATATATAGTGATACCGACTAGCTGTTCATTGTAGAGTTTCAAAGCCAGGAGTTCAGCTATGAAATCAAAGGTGTGTATGCACTCCCTCAGTTCTTCGTTTTAGTAGTTATAAATATATAGAAGAAGGATTTGGGAGTAGCTTTTTTTTTTTTTGGAAAGTAATTTGTGATGCAAAGCAACATATAGAATTGAAATAGTAAGATAGGAAGTCCAGGAGGAACAACTAACTTATTCAAGTTATTTTCATTTCTTTCACCGTAGAACCAGCATCAAGTCCAGAATATTATTCTACTTTTCGCTGCACAAGCAAGAATACGAATCCAAGAAAAAAGGAAATCTTTAAAGTGGAGAGAACATGGAGATCGTCAGCATCATCCACGTCTCTGGTAAATAGGTAAAGTGATCTCAATAATTTCACCATTGGGAAAGAGAAAACCCAGATTTTCTTGTTTCCTTGGGCTCCATTTTGTGATCAATATATAAGGTCTCTTCTTGGGAAAGATAGAAGTACACCACATGAAAGTACCATTTTGCACCCTCGTTAAGGCTTGTGATTTTGTTCTTTCTAATGTACCCTTTAATTCTAGCAAGAAAAAAGTATTCTTATAAAAATATGAAAGCAAAACTCCACCAGTAAAGACCAAGTTGCAGCATCTCTGATTAGAAATTCAAGAAAGTATGCCTTCCCTACTTAACACACACAAAAGTGGTGTATGAAAGAATCAGCCAGTATATTACTGGGATAGAATTACACTTGAGCTAAAAGCACCAAATGACCAGTTAGATGAAGAATGCAAATTTTACAAGTTTTAGTGATTTAGGTTAGGTTGTCAGCTGTTTAGTTCGAGCAAAAATAGCGTACTTAATACACAATTTTGCATTAATTGAAGCAGGAGACAAACAACCAAATTATATTATGGTGATATTTAGGGATTTGACTAATTTGCAACATCTGGAATCAAGACTGAAATATGAACTCGCACACAAGTATTTAAGATATTTATGATTCACTATTGCAAGCCAGAACATTTTACCAACTTATATATGGTTAATTTCTGAGTTTGGTTTATGAAATTCTTCTGATTGAACAAGACTGAAACCTCCCAATTTGAATAGGACACTTCGAATAAGATAAACATTAGATTTAGTCCTATATGGTAACATATATATTAACAAATAGCTTTTGACTTCAAACTCATGCGCATCACGTAAGAAAAATGAAAATTTTATGACAACAATAGGAAATTCACAGTACTTGGAGAAATATTCTGCCATTTAATTTTGAAAGCATACAAATATTAATTACTAAACTAAATACCAAATTGCATGCAGATCATCATTAGATAAAATGCTTAAAGGCCATTAACAATTGCCTTATTGTATCCATTTATTGAGAATTTTTTTTCTTGACAACAGAAATTCTCAACGTTATCCTCCAAATTAAATATATGAGAGCTGTATACATAACCATTCACCATAAAAACATAGTCCATGCACGATAATATCTGAACCGATAGATTCTTTTGTTGGATCACTACATTCTGCATACAGACATGGGAGCAATCATTCTACAATAAAATATCCTATATAACAATTACAAGTTCTGACATCTTCATCATGCTGGTGAACCTAGACCAATCAGTTAGGATAAATTCAAATCAAGACAACCTCCTCTTTTGAGATCTTTTTTTTTCCAGTTTATATGAATAAAATTTATATTTAGTGCTAATAAGTCATCTATAGAAGTAATTTTCAAGTTTTAAGATTGATGAGACCAACGAAGACTAACGCACGACACATAAGTCATATGATACATAACTAGTCAAATCCTAACAGAAACTTTTCAACAACTAGAGGCAAATTTAAAAGCGCACACAATTATTTATGCCAGCTAGCCTCCTAAGTATCATGCATTGTGCTATTCACCAGTAGTGGATTTTTTTTCGCATGTAGATATATCAAATGATCAAGGTCATAAATCATGATGTTCTAGAACAATGAAGAATGTATCATTCGGATTTTGATTTTCGACAGTTTATTTCTTGTTATTTAAAAGTTCTATGACCATGTTTTTATTATAAATAACATTTGATAGACACTTCAAGTTCAACAGTGAAGACATCTCCATTTGAATGTTACTTATATTTGACAGCATCTCTAAAGGAGTGCTTGGTAAGAGTGCAAATGAGAAAGTAAGAGTGAAAATAAGAAATTAAAAATGGAGAAGTGAAAAATAGACAAGGTATTTTAATAGTTACACCCCTCATTTTCATGCCTTCACTTCTGTTCACCACCTCGACATCACTTTTACCAAGCACACCGTTGGCATATTTAGAGGAAGAAATAATTATATTAGAAAGAGTAAGTTAGCAATATGTTAGAACTTTCGAAGAATTGAAGCCCATATAATTAACCCAAGTCAGGCTATACGGAGTGTGCAACATCTACCTGAAATCAATGGAACATTTTCCATTGAGAAATAAATATTAATGGTAAGAATAAAAGGTATTCACAAAAAACCACACCCACTCTTCCTTTCCACAAAATACTTCTCAATAAACTTTGATTGGAAGGAACAATTGCATAAGAAGATATACTGTATTATAAAGAAATACATATTATTCTTATTCCATATATTTTGGATATTTTTGTTTCTCTCACCTCATTTTTCCCCCCTTATCTCTCGCAAAGTCAATCCTTAAAATCTGCAAGGTTCTTTTAAAAATGAAATATCCATATAGATAAAGGACATTTTGTGGCTCACAATATTAAAAAGCTTTGACTTTGGATGCCAATTATTATCTATAACTTATGTTATTCATGTGTCTATAGAATGTATAGAAAAGGGTATATATGAAACCATGTTTAATTAACATGTGTTAGCACAGATATCCTAAACAAATCGGTTTATGGGAAACTGATCAGAGTACTGGGGTGGCCATTCATGAGGAGGAGAGAGCATGCTGCATCAGAAGGTAACGGAAAGTTCAGAAATGTTAGCCTTTATTTTTGTTTTACTCGTTTTAGTTTTCTTTCATCAAGCAACACTCTTGTGTTATGCCATATGCTGTACTCCTTAGATATAAAATGCAGTGTTCCCCTATATACGTATAGTTTCCTGCATGTGCATTAAATATGTGCACATTGATAAGCAATGTTTCCCGTTTTAAATTCAACGTCACATCTATGCAAAGTTAGACAATGGAATTGCAGTATCATCACATGGGAAGAGGGAGAGAGATCTTTCACCTTTTAAACTTGAATGCTCGTGCATGGTTGGACCGCCCATACCGAAATATGAAAGAAAGAAGTTCTCTTCCAGGGTTAGTCCAAAATAAAGATCAAAACCGTGTTTCCAGTTCAATTTCAAACCAGCAAGCACACGGGTAAACAGGGAAAAAGCAGCTTCGAATTTCAAAACCAACCATAATAAACAAAGTGTGATATTCATATAATTCAACATCAGAGAATAAAAAAATATATAAAAAAAAATCCCCAAAAAATTAATGTAACTAAATAAATAAAAGAAGACACTCTACACTACACTAGAATATTAGAATCAGATGTCCATTATATCGTACAGAGAAAGAAACAAATAGCTTTAGCTAGTTTTCAAGGAGGAGGAGGAGGAGGAGAAGAATAATCTATTTTTGAACTAAGCATTGATAATCTGCACAAGAAAAACAAACATCCATCGTCTGCATTTTCTCTCTAGTTCTCTCCTGTCTTTTCTTTTCTCTCCCTCTCTCTCTCTCTCCTACCTCAAAGGGTGTCAAATTTACCACTAGTCCACAACAAAATCATCAAATGATCCAAACACAATGTTGGTGAAAGAGAAGTATGTGAGGGAATATACTCAATCACCATAACTCTTTTTTTTTTTTTTTTGCGTTTTTCAAGATCTTGGGTGAGGGAAGAATTGCGTACCACTACCAGCCATGAAGGTGTTAAGTGGAGCTGGATACAAGGAAGAAGGATCAACGAGTGCCCCAGTAGAGGAAACAACGGCAGTGGTGGCGGCAATGAAGTTCAAGGGCTGAGCTCCGGCAATACCGGCGGAAGAGCTCTCCCCGGTAATGTAATTATTATTACTGTCCGGACCTTGGTCATAGAGGATTCCTTTGAACACATGCCCTCCAATGTTCACAGCGGTTTGGTATGCGAACTGGTCACCAGCGTCGTCCATGGAGCTCACCCGCACGCACCTGAACTCCGCAGGAGAGCTCACCACAGCAGGAAAATTTCCTTGCTCTAACCCTTTTTTGAGGTTTTTTTCATTAACATGTGGAGAAAACCAAAAGCCATTAGACATATATACATATGAACATTTGAGAGTTAACAGAATGAAAAATGCTCGTTTTACTGAAAAACTTGAAACTAATTAATTAAGCGTATACGTATCATATATACACAAATATATTGATTGACAAAGAAAGTGGTAAAGGTGAGAATGGGAATGTGTGGGTGTGAGTGAGAGAGAATGAGCTAAGAAAGAGGAGAGTTAACACGAACAGGCATTCAGACACACAGAAAGAGGAAAAACAGTTTCTTCCCGTGTCAATCTATTTCGTCAGGGCTACTAAATAACAGTGTTTTTGGAAAAGGAAAAAGGGGAATAAAAGATAATAAAAAAAAAGAGAGAAAAGCTGATATGAATATGGTGGATTTTGCTTCACACGCAATCGATACAGTTTCCCTTGTTTGCAGGTATACTTCCAAAACTTTCTCATCAGTTACCTTCATATCTTTTCAGAGAATTTCCCTGCACCAAGATTCTTTTCTTTTCTTTTCCTTTCCTTTTTTTTCCCCACTCTCAAGTCTCAACTTAATACTCAAAGAGTCAATCACAGGAACTGTGAGTGCTTCTGATGGAAGCAGCATGTGAAACAAAGACAAAACAACACACAAACAACAAAACAACACACAAACAAAACCGAGTGAGATAGATAGATAGATAAAAATAAAAAGAAAGCCATTAAGTACCTGAGGGCAAACGAGTGCAAGCGAGAGAGGAAGAAGAGGTTGGGTTATTATTAATATCTCTGGGCCTTTTGGAAATCTCTCTCTGCTGCTGCTGCAGTTGCTGTTGCTGTTGCTGTTCTTGCAAAGCCGAAAGGTGTTGTTGTCGCTCGCGGCGCTTGGAAGCGGGAACCCAGGTGCTTTTGACATGGGTTTGGCACTCGTAGCCGCGGCTCTTGCAGCAAGTTCTGCACCGCATGTGAGGGCAATCTTTCTTGGCTTGGTTCCCACAGTCCTGACAGCTTATCCCTCCGCTGCTACTTCCGCCTCCGCCACCTTCCACGGCCGACCGCATCGCCATGAAGGCCGATCTCGACGACGAGTGATCATCGGAGCTGCGGCTGGGCCCCACACCTAACGAAGAGTAAAGATCTCGGTGGAGGAGAGGGCGCGCATGAGGGATATGAAGAAGCTGCTGTTCCGCGTGGTGCTGGTGTTGTTGTTGTTGTTGGTTCCATAGCTCGAAGCCTCGGTAGGAGGAAACGTCGTCGTTTTTGTTGTACCAGAATAGGGTCTCCGGAGGAGGAATTTCGGTGTTTGGGTTATGGTGTTCGGTGTCTTGGTTGCTGGTGCTACCTCTCCCTCCTCCTCCTCCTCCGCCTCCTCCTCCTCCTCCTCCTCCTAATGAGAACAAACCCGCCATTGTTGTGACGCCTCTAAACCTGACCCAGACCTCGATTGTGACCGAAAATCCATATTGAGAAGCAAGGAGCAAGCATGTAAAAAACAAAAAATTACAAGTAACAAAAAAGAGAGAAAGTAGAAGAATAAAAAGATCAAAAGGACTAAAAATCCCAAATCCTTTGAAACTATTAGTTGAATTAATTATCTGGGTTTTGAGTTTTGAATATGATGTGAGGATGAGAATTGGGAAGTGAGACAAAAAGAAGAAGAAGAAGAACTAGAACAGATTTTGATTTTTTTTTTCTTTTGAAAAATTATAGTACTACTTTTCTTTGGTTTTTGTGTGCGTGTGTTTTCTCCACACAAACACAAACACGCACACACTTTCTCTATCTTTTTTGTTTTTAGTTTTCTCAAAGAGCGTGTTCACTTTCCTTGGTCTCTCTCTCGTTACAGCGTAGCTGTTGTGGTTGGGAAAGGGTAATTGAAGCTTCGTTGGTTAAGGACAGACGTCGAACAGTGTCGGGGTAGCGTTAATCGCGCTTTCAATTCTTTGGTCTCTCTCCAGCTTCAGCGTTTATATATTTTTATGTATTAATAATAAACAGCATAGCTACAGTACCACAGTTTTTTTTACAGCTATGCCTTCACTGCAAACGCCGCCATGCTCCCTCTCTTTCTCTCTGCAACCCTCTGCTGCTGCTTCTTCAATTTATTTAGTCCCACCCCATATCTCTTTTTCTTTCTCTTTCTCTTTCTCTTTTCTCTTTTCTCTCTGATTTTTCAGCAGAGTTTAGGAGCTCTTTTTTTAGTTCTGAGCAGTTCCCCCTTTTGTGTCTGTAGCCTGTGTTTAAGTTCGCACAATGACAAAACTCACTACACAGCACAGTGAGTAAGTACTCCTCTTTCTCTTTCTTTTTCTCTCTCTCTTCTACAAATTCTCTCTTGCAACTGCAATTCAATGGAAATGGATGCAATGTCATTGATCTCATCTTCACCCCTGATAAAAATTCCCATGCTCGTCGAACGGTCCAGATTTGTACAACGTGTCAAAGGAACAGCTTTCTGCGTCCCTCGTCCTTTGCACCGTAAAACCCGCTGCTTTTCGTGACACATTGCCCCTTTTGTGTTCATTAATTTATGGTTTTTACGTCCATTAAAATTCCACTGTCCCCCTTAATCCTTATCACTATTTACATCACTTATACAGTATTTTTTTTATGGGTTTTGTTAATAAGGTCTTAATATATTTGTTAAAAAAATTAAATAAAAAATTTTAAATAAAAATAAAATATTTAATATATTAAAAAATTAAAAAAATTACTATTTATATTATTATCAACTAAAATTTTTTATTTTAATTTTTTAAGAAGTACATAAACACTTATTAATAAAAAAATTTAAATGTAATTTGAAATTATAATATCATGTAAATTATTTAAATCTATTAGCATTATATGGCATTATTCACAAAAAAAATTATTATTATGAATTCTCATAGCGTATAAATAACTTTGTAAAATAATTAATTATGATTTAAAACAATTAATCATTCAATTGATTACTAATGTTTAAAAAAGAAATTGATAAATAAATATTGCAACATAAATATTTTTTTAATTTCTGTCGAATAATAACTAGAGTAGTTTTTTTTATTCAACTAGAATAGTATTCTATTATTACTATGAGCTGCACCTCTAATCTAGATTTAGGGTAAATATAAACAAGTTTTTGTTAAAGAAAATGAACATTTTTTTGTACCGAACAAAAAGGCTAAGCACAATTTTCTTTTTAATGTTTTTTATTGAATGAGATTCGAAGCAATTAACGATTCGTATTTGCTTTTTTTTTTTAAATTATTCTCTCACTTAATAAGGAAGAGAATAATGTTCCAAAAAACGGCCCTTCCATTGATGAACATATTGGTGGTGACTTTAATCCAAGATTATATTTTCACAATTGCAATTAGCAAATCAAATGGTAGGGTGATTAGTTTATTGAGGTAGAGAGATTTGGGCTGGTGAAAAAGAGGGAACTTGATCGAATTTCCATGAAAATAATCATGTGACCTCAAACAAATTTGTGTCAATAGAGGGGAACACTGCGCCTCCACATTGTCATCTGCCTTTTTCTGATATCCAACAGTTTGAATAGTTGAATTAAATGGTTTTGCTTTCAAACTTACTAATAATTGGCAATTTGTTAACAAAAGCTCATAAACATTTGCTAAGAAATAAAAAATAAAAAATATTAAATAAAAAAATTATTTAATACTTTACGAATTTAAAAAGTACTTTTTTAATCAAATAATTAAAAGCATTTAGTAGATAATATTAAATACTCTTTTACTAGATAGAACAATTTGGTTAAAATTCATCTTAAATCAATCATAAATGTATAATTAAATTTGTTTTATCAAAAAATAGTATAATTAAATATAAAATTTAAATATTAATATAGAAACAAAATATGAGAGAAAAAAGAAAGAATAAAAAAATAAAAAAGATGTTACCAAAAAAAAGAGAGTTAATAAAAACAAACAAAAAAAGAAAATATGAGAGAGAAAAAGAAAGAATAAAAGAAGACAAAATAGATGTTACCTAAAAAGAAGGAACGAGAGTGTGTAAGAAACAAAGTTCAATTAGAAAAAATTAACTTTAAAATAATTTTTTTAAGAACTAATTTTATCTTTAAATTAATATAAATAAGAATTAATTTAAATATTTTAAGTAATTACTAAACAATTTATAAATAATTTTTAAAAGTTTATAAACACTCCTTTAATGAATGTGCAATAACTGCCAGAGAAAGGGACAGATAAAATTAAAATAGAGTTATTAAAAATAAAATAAAATGGGGTTGACCATTTGGAGGAAGCCAATAGTGTAATTAGCCCATGGTTGGATTTTATATATATATATACACATGAAAATGTATATTGTCAAATATATGAAAATGTATATTGTCAATCTTTTTTAACTATTTTTTTATTTGATTAAAATATTCTTTATTAAATAAATAGTTGAATGCAACATATTTACTAATTAATAAATAGTATTTTTGAAAAATGGTAAAACAATTAATTATATAAAAGTGACAATAAATAAATAAGAATGATAATACCCAAGGTGCTCAGGTCAAGTGATAAGCTGCTTGTGACTTTACATATAAACGTGTATTCAAATTTTGTTGAAATCAGTATATTAGTAAAAATGTCTCTTAAGTGCAACTCAATTCGAGAGATTAGGCTTCTTAACTATTGATGAAAGAGTAAACTCATTTTTTTTCTCAAAAAATTATTAGAACATGAATTTTATTCTCGAACAATTATTGTTTTAATTTAGTTTTTAAACAATATTTTTTACATCAAAATAGCTTTAAAAATTATTGTTTAGTAGAATAAAATTAAGGACAAAACTTAATTCAAGTTCCTTATATTCTTTTTATTCAGTTTTAAAATCAAACAATTACATATGAATTTTTTTCTAACTAACCACTATTTAATAATGTTAAGGATGCATTGTTGAGTTGAAAAAAAATTCACATGTTATTATTTAATTTGAGAACTAAATAAAAAGAATATAAGAAATTTGATATAAGTTTTGTCTTAAATTAATGTTATTTGATAACTAAAATCATAATTTAAAGACCTAGTGCATGTTTGGTTGGGGTTATTTCCCAAATTAACAGTATTTTTTTGCTAAAAAGCTGTTTTTACTGTTTATGATATGTTCAGGTAAATTTGTTTTAATTTTTATATGAAATTTAATGTATTATAATAGCTTTTTTCATAAACTTGAAATTTGAAACTTATGATTATATATTGTAGATTATTTCAAAAAATTTAAGATATAAGTATCATTATGTTCTCAATCAAATAATTTTTTTAATTATTTTATATTTCTTTTATTAATTTAATGCATAAAGGTAATATTTTTATACTATTCAAATAAAATAAATTATTTTAAAATCACTCTTCAATTAATATATCTAAACATAAATTTGATTCTATTATAATCGGATTATACAATAATTAATTATTAAAATAATTAAAATTTTCACAATTGAATTGATGATTGATGTTGCTTTTTTTTAAATTGAGTTTATTTTTAAAAAAATTTTAAAATCGAAAGTTGTTATGATACATTAATTAGTATGATATTTAAGATGGATTGTTAAATATTTATTAAATAATAATTTTAGAAAAGAATTTAAATTTTAATAAATATAATTAAAAGTTAATAAAATAATTGAACGGAAACATATCAATTAAAAAAATTAGAGTAATGCCTTCTAAGAACCAAATTAGAAATTTAATTTGAATGAAAAATAAATAAAAGAACAAGATAAAGTGTCCTAACAGTATCCTAAGGACTTTCTAATCAATTAAAAATAAGTCATAATTTTTTTAAAAAAAATTGTATTCTAAAGAGACTCATTAATAAATTTCAAAAAATAATAAAAGATTAGAGAGTGATGAGAATATGAGATGATTATTATGGTTACAAAAAAGAGAAGGCGCCGGCCTGCAACACCGGCGCATGAGGCCTATCGCAGGGATTCCGAGCCGTACGGCTCATAGTAGCATGCAGCAGTGCCTGTGCCTTGCAGGGTGCACCCACCAAACCAAAATTAGTTACACTTAGCCATTCTTATCACTGCCACCTCATCATCATTATATTATAATAAATAATACTATCATCACTATCATCGCCATGGTATACTAATTTTGATGATCACGTAAACTCATTCCCAGGCGTGATCTTCACGTGCGGTCTCATACATATTTCATCTGTAAAGCATAAAAACGAATTAGAGACATAATATGAATATAGAAATATATTAAATTTAAAAATTATAGGATATGAATATGGTATATATATATATATAATTATAAAATTTAAGTAAAAAATTTATAATTTATTAATATCACTTTTATAAATTTAAAGATTTATAATATCTTAATAAATTATTCTTAAAAAATATGAGTCATATGAACTAATATTTATTATCTAATAAATTATTCCTAAAAAATATGGAATATAACTTCTATTGATATATTTTAAAAAATTTCTTAAACTAACTTCTTCTAATAGAACTAATCATGAATCAGTATATGTGCATAAAAAAATTAACTAGAGGGAATATTAGTATGAAGTAAGCTTCAGTGACGACGAAGTGGACGGTTTGGTATAAGCAAAGGTAAAATGAGAAGATGAAAATAGTAGTGTGTGAAAATATAAAACTTAAAAGTCTAATAATGATGTATAAAAAGATAAAACTTAAAATACTGATGTGTGAAAATAGTGACTTGAGACGTTAGTTATGTGATTGAGCTTGGTGGGTTACGGACTTATTAATTGAAAGTTAATCATGAAAATTATTTAAAAAAATTAATGGATTGTATCCTAGACGTGTCCAAACGTGCCCAAGACGTATCCAAGCGTATCTAAGACATGTCCAAACGTGTCCAAATTAAAAATAATAATAATCTTTTTAATTAGACATATTCTGATACGCAGGACACGTGTGTCATACGGATGTCCCCATGTATCTGATATGGATATGTGTCTGACATGCAGGCATGCCTCAACAACGACGTATCCATACTTCATAGTATTTCACGAATTTCAGAATTTAAGGGGAAAAAAACCTTTCCTTTTGTTTATATTTATTTTATTTTTTTTGGTTTTATTAACTTGTGTTTAAGGCTACATATTAAAGAATAAAAATAATATTGTAACATTTTTTTCTAATTTACTTAAATAAATAGTTATATCTATATAATTAATTATTTGATTTATTTATATATTTATGTGTATAGTTATATTTTACGTGTCAATACAAAATTACTTAACGCATAAATTGAATTTAGAATATTTGCTCAAATAAATATAAAAAATTTAAATGAGTAAGAATAATATTTAAAAATTTATAATTTAGTTATAAATGGATAAATAAAATTATAATGAACTTTGGAGCTTAAATAAATTAATTTAGTAATTTTAGTGAATTTTAATGAATTTATCAACTTAAAAGTAGCAGAAATTAGAATAAGTAGGATACAATTGTAAAAATAATTTTATAAATTAAAAAATAAATTTAGATGATAATAGTAACCTTATAATTCCATTAAGAATTAATAAAATGTATGAGAATAAATTGTGATAATTATATGGGATTAAAATCATATTTAAATTAAAATAAAGTCAAGTAATCATTACTTTAGGATCAATAGATTTTCATGCAAAAGAAGAACAGAAATTAGGATAAAATTTCATTGGCTTAATGTCAACCTTGATAATGAGTGAGTTTAGACTTGATTAGACTCAAACCAATAGGATTACATGCATGTAGATTACTTGAACACTAAGTTAACAACCTATTTGTAAGAATTAGGATCTAATTGATATTAATTGGCCTAAACTAAAATCCTTCATTCTAAGGATTTCTAAAACATAATTAGGGGCTAAAAGTATAGGATTGAGAATTAAAATTTTCCTAGAAGCATTAAAGCTCACCTAAGCGACCTATGGCCTTTTAAAACTTAGGAACTAAGTTCCTTCCTTCCTTATTTCTCCATAACCGGCACCTACCCCCCTCCCAAAAAAAGAAAAGAAAACACACCCTCTCCACTTCATTTCTCTCTTCTTTCTCTCGACCAAGCACTATGGCAGCCATGAGAATGGATCTTCAAGCTCATGCATGAGCACCTAAACCACCTCGTCCTGACGCACACTAGAAGGCAAAAGTGATCCTCATCACTTTTTCTTTAATTTGCACTAATTAGATTTCTTGTTGAGCACTTTCATATTTTTTTTCTCCTCCAAAACCATGAGCTTGGGCAACTAAGTAGGGGTCCCATCACTCTTTGCTTCTTCCTTCTTCATTCTTGGTTGATGAATGATCATACATGTGATGATTTTATTAAAATTTGATGGAGAATGCATGAGTCTGATTTCGGGTTTGGAGGCTAAGGGGTAGAACTTAGGATTGTTCTTCATTTTGCTCTTGATTTTTGACTCCTTGTACTTGATTGAGCTTGAATGAGTAATTGCATGTATGATTTTAACTTGTTTCCATGCCTTGGCCAAATCCCATGGTGGCGGGTTCATTGTGACATTTCACCTAAATTAAGTTTTGAGTTGTGTTCTTGGATTGTTCTATGCCTAATCCTACCTAGATGAATTGATTTGATTGTTGATTAAGTGAAACATGGAGGTTGATCCTAGTAGGAATCCCGGGTTCATGGTAGGAATTACACCAAGCATGGCTTGAAGTTGAAAGTGTGTTGATTGATGCTTAATCTTACTTAATTTGAATCAATTGCAGTGTTAGTTAATTAGTTGAAGGCAAAAATTGGAGTTGGAGTTGGTTGGTAACTCGGGTTCTACGGTGATTTTGCAACAAGAGATAATTTTGTGATCAAGCTTGGCTAATGATATTTAATTTAGCTAAATCAAATTAATTTAGTAGCTAATTGGATCATTAGATGAAAATTGTGAGGTTAGGAATTCTCCTGGTATCTCGGGTGATATGAATTCCTAAGGGGTTTAGCAAATTAAGTTCAAGTATATGCTAATTAGGCTAATTGGACCCTAATTACATTAAACTAGAGCTAATTAACTAGGTTGATACTTAATTAGGACACTAATTGAAGCATGGCAGAGACCCAATTAAGGTCACTAGTTAAATTGGAATGATTAAAACCTAAATAATTAAGTAGTTAACGACCAAGACTAAATGAGGATAGTTGATTTATTATCTCAGTAAAATTTAATTTAGAAAAAATTAATGTGTTTAGTGATAATGACTGAAAGACAAGGTAACCTTAAATTAGTAATTATGAGATTTTATCATACTTGTCAATGAATGATTCAACAATAAAACATGAGATAGGGAATTGCTTGGAATTATATATTGGGCTGGTTGAATTGTTGGTAAATGATAATTAATGTGTTAAGAATTTTCTATTGAATGGTTGATCAAGTCGAGGGCCATTCTCTTTGAATTGTACTAATTTTTGTAATATATATATTGAAATTTTGAAATTTGTCCATGACTGTATAAATGATGGCATGCTTAGAGAAATTGATATGCTCTTTTACAATGATTAAAGTTGAGTCATAAAAGTAAAGATTGATATGGTAATATAAAATCCTTAAATGTTCATATTTAAAAGATATTGGATATGATCCTCATACCTAAGGTGATCCTATGTGCTATTCTCTTATGTTGAGTAACTATGGGTGAAGCCTTAGTATTAGGGAATAAGGTTGTGTAACAAAGTACTATCACATATAAGGGGAGCTCAGGCCTGATTAGCAGTCTATCACCAAGTGTACATTGAGCATGAGACTCCCTACTTATCATGAGGACATGGGTCCTGGGAATAAGCTTATAGATAGATAAATTAATTAGTTGAGCATTATAAGGTAATTAATGAGTCATGACATTGCATTGCATTAATTAAAGAAAGCATGCATTGCATTAATTAAAGAAAGCATGCACTGCATTTGCATGACATTATGCATTTATAACAATACTTTGGATATTACTTTATTATCTGTTAGTATTCTACTCTTGATTGATAGCATTGAAAGTTCTCTGTAAATATTTCTGTGAACTCCTGTTACGATGATTATCCCTTTGAGTGGTATCTCTATGATTTTCTGCGCAATTTGATTGTTCTGATAATGAATTTGTAATTTAAATATATGTAGAGATTGATGAATAAAATGAACCTTTGCCTCAAAGATAATTAAATTGTTTGGCTTCTGCCATTCTAATAATTATCTGTAAACATTTGTGAAAATCCCGAAGTAGTTGGAACTATCATGATGACACTTGTTTGCTAGAATTACTAGAAATTCTTAGAATCCTCACCCCATTTGTATTTTCATGATATTCCAGCCCCTGGTTCCACCTTAAAACTGAAGATGCCGTTGCTAATGATTTGTTGGGAGCATAGTTGCACAGGACTAGACTGGCACTACCGATTAGCCCGAAAAACCCATGACCTGGCTGCTAGGTTGGCTCGGTCATCTTGTTTTATGGTTATTCTAACTAACCCAGTCAAACCCAGGAAAAATTAGAAAACCCAACGACCCGACAGCTTAGTTAACAACCTGGTCACGTTAATTTTTTTAAAAAAATTAACAAATTGAAAAAAAACACTAATTTACTAAATGACGACGTTTTTGGTTCTCAAAATGGAAAAACCTAAAGCATTGAGTCACGGTGTGCCACTGAGCTCTAGTCTCTTGGTTCAAGTTTCTTAACTTTCTTCTACTCTCTCTGTCACTGTGCCACTGAGGGTTGCCGGCCAATCTGCTCTGCTCTCTCTGGTCACTTTTTCTGCCACTTCATTTCCAATGTGACATTACTGCTGCTCTGCGTGATCTGATCTTTGCTTCCGATCTACTCTACGTCTATTAGAGTTGAACTGCGCCGCCGTAGACTTGATGTGTTTCTGCTCTTCATCAGGTAAGTTCTACACTGCTTCGTTGTTTGGTCTTTGTTTTGTTTTAAATAACCATCTCAAATTACTCCAATGTTATTCTAAATTGTTGGATTGTAATATTAACTTATGAACTATTTAAATATTTTATTTGAGTTGTGTGTTATTAAAAATATGAGCTATTTTATTTATATATATATATATATATATATTGTTCGAGTTTTTTGATTCCACCGCTCGACTTGCAATCAAACTGTTGAATTATTAACCTCGCCTCCTGACAAGGTCGATGGCCGATTCAGGTTATACGACTATGATTAGGAGCTTTCCGAGAGTTGGTAGGTGTATGACCCCGTGACCAACTCTTATAAAGTCTACATGAACATGAGACTGTATATGAGTTATTCTTCGCGGGTCATCATCCTCTTTCAACACATGTGATCTCGCTGTTGGACCACTATAGTCTTTTTGTGATAAGCATACTTGTAGGATATGGATCTTTTTGTTTATTATAGTATACCACATTTGTGCTTGATTGTATATTCGATGTATGTACGCCTATTAGGGTACTTGTAGAGACGATTTTGACACTAATTATGATACTGGATTATATAAATATGATGTATAGGATATTGATGCCCTTAGTTATGTTTTATGTTTTGATGATGATGTGCTTATGGGCTTGAGTCCCAATTAGATATTGATATTGTGTAGGTACTAATGCAGGGACCCTAACCTTTACATGCATTTATGATGAAAACAACTTTTGTATTACTTGGATGATTTATTAGAATTGTGTTTTCTGATTCATCTATAAAAAATAAACCGCTAGAGCTCTCCAAAGAGGATTCACGAGTTTTAAATAGAATTATTAATGAATTGATAACTTAATAAATTGAATTTCTAGTTTAAAAGGCAATCGGCCCTACTTATTCAAAAATGAGTAAAAGAATCCCTCATGAGGCTTGATAGTAACTATGGAAATAAATAAGATACGGGAATAAGCAATTGACAAAAAAAGAGGGTACACGCCTAGACTGGTCTAGAAAGTGATACGTGACAAGCCTGAATTTGGTTACTTCAATATAGGTTTCGGGAATAGTGAAGTAATTAGACTTAAAGCATTACAAATATCTCAAGATTTATGTGTATGAAAATAATATTATTAAGAGGTGTCTCTGTTTATGCATTTAATTGTACATCAAGAGATTAATTTTTCACTTATTAAGTGAAGAATACTATAGGAAACAAAGAAAAATAAAAATAATATTTATTATTTACTTTAATTATTTTTACAAATAATAAATAATCTTTAAATTTTTAAGATATTAAATATTTATATATTTTATTAATAATTTTTTATTAAATTAAAGTTTTGGTCTATATACTTTATACTCATTTTCAATTTAATCCTTATAATTATTTTCTTTTCAAATCAGTCCTTACACTTATAAAAGTTTTCAAAATAATCCCCACAATTAACTTTTGTTATAACATCGTTAGTTGATTAACAAAGTAAGTATTTCTTTATTCAATAAGGATTCTTTAAATGTTCATTTTCTTTATAAAACGTCAAATAAATGTTTTTTCATTCTAGTAGGTGTTTATTTCTTTTGATTAGGTACTCATTTATCTAATAGATATTTTTTCATTATAGTATATGTTTATTTCTTTTTAGTATATATTATTTTGTTCAATAAGGACTTTTTTAAATGCTCTTTTTACTCTATAAAATGTTTAGTAGAAATTAAATTAACTATATTAGAATGAAAGTTAATGGTAAAAACTATTTTAAATTTTTTAAAAATTTAAGAACCAGTTAAAAAAGATTATAAGAATTAAATTAAAATTAAAAATAAATTATATAGGGACGAAAACTTTTATTTAACTTTTTTAAATTTCTTTAAAAATTACTGTAAAAGTACGAATTAACAAAGCCCTTATTTTTTGTCTTTTATCACTGAATTCGCTTTAGCCAATAGCTTAGAAACAAACGTAAACTACATAGAATTTCTAATCGAAAGCCTTAAAAATAATAGTTAATAAATGAAAATAAAATTATTAATAAAATTAAAAGTAATTATTAAAAATTTAAAAATATTAATATTTTTTAAAATAATAAAAAAATTAATGTATAATATTAAATACTTTTTAAACAATATTTTTAAGACACACTTGTTAATCATATCCGCATTATATGAAAAATTATTGTATGATCTTATAACAGTAATAAAAACATATTTCAAGAATATTTTAATTATTGATTTTAAGTTTGCATGTTCACATAAGTTTTAAACAAGTTAACTTAAATTTTATATATATATTCTAGGACATGCATTTGTTATTGTCACCGAACATACTAAAATTTCTCCATATCATATACTCTAATTTACGGATATCTAAAATAGTAAAAAATGCATTGCAATTAGGAATAGATCCAACATTTTCGTTGATGATTCCATATCCCGAGGCTTATATATGGTTCACAAAATAAATAAATTTTTAATTAAAATTGGAATATCTTATTCTTTTAAGCAAAAATTATAATAATAGTATAAAATTAAGTATCATATTTGAAAGGAAGTTTAAGACATCATGTGAAAAGTAACAAGACAGGATAACTCGATGTTTGTTAATGAGTGAAGTTACTTACATATACTTATATACATGTTTTTTTATATTTATATAATTTTTATTATTTAATTATAGTTAATTTCATTTTATTTTGTATATACTTATATTTTAATATTTTGTCATATACTTAACATATGAGATGATGAGTTTCTTAAACCCTATAAGTAACATTTTTGTTGTTAACTTATAATATAAATTGATATCGCCGTAAATTTATGGGTACACAATTACGAATGTGTGTGTGTGTGTTTTAAATAAAAAAAGAAATATTTTCTCCCTTCTTCCAAATGTTCGGTGGCGTTAGGAACAATCCTAAACAAACAGACTGAGCATAAAATTGTAGCTAAGGGGGCTATATGAGATTTTATAGTAGCTTTCTAATCATTTAAGCTATATTTTTCAGATAAAATTAACTACTATATTTAAATTATATAAGCTAATAGGGTTGGTTCACCAAGACAATTATATAATTTGGATTCGAATCTTGCGTTTAAGTTAGTAGTTTGCTTTAATTTCGAAAAAGAGTATGTTCTCACCTTTAAACTTTTTTTCCAACAAAAAAAATCTAAATTATATAGATGTTTGATTTGATCTGTTATTATTTTTAAATTTAATTTTAGAATACTTATTCTTTAAAATATGATAATCATAATAAAAGACATAATTATTTTAAAAAGTGATCATCCTGTTTATATTCCTTTTTTTATCTGACTGTTTATATTCCTATTAACTCAAGTTTTTTAATGAAGTTATCATACTCAACAGAATATTAAATTTTTTAATATCACGATTATTCTTCTGTAATTTATTAAAAATATTATTTTAAAATAAATAATGCCTAATACTATACTTATTAATATTTAATTTTTATTTTATCATTCAAAGAAAAAATAAAGTTTTATCTTGTACTTTTCCAAACAGCTGATAATATAATTTCCCCGACAAAATTTTCGCTACTAAATAATGTGGATGCAAATGTAGAAGATAGTCTACACTCCCCCCACCCCCCACAAACTCACACACAAAACAAACAAACATCATTATCATCTTCTTAACTTTTTAACAAATAGCAGTGTCATTTTTTCAAAAAAGATGAAGATATATAAGTTATATATATATAGAAGACATATTTAGTGAGATAAATTTTTATTATGAGAGAATAAGAAATGTGAATTTTGATCATATAATTATATATAGATGATCAAGATTAAAAGTTACTCAAAGGTCATGTGATCACTTATAAAAATCACATGCATGTATATTTAATCTTGATCATTCATGTAAAATTTAAAGATAAAGATTCATTCTTCTAACATCTTACAATAAACACTATCTCATTAAATATATCATCATATATATGAGGGCATATCAAGTGAGAGAAACTTTTATTGTAAGAAAATGAGGGGAATAAATTTTGACTATTCAATTATATATGGATGGTCAAGATTAAAAATTATTTAAAAGTCATATGATCACTTAAAAAAATCGAATATATTTATATTCAAATTTTAATCATTCAACATTAGAGAATTTCATAATTAACAAAAAAAAAAGGCCTAGATTTGGTGCTTCTAACATGGACAAAATAAAATATTTACAAAAATATAACCCACATGTGTCATGTGTTTTCTCGGCTTTTTCTTCACGGATGATCACCATTTGAAAAATTGATGATTGCTATATAATTAATTAATAAATAATTTTAATTAATTATATTATTAATCTAGTACATCCAACTTAATTTATGAAATATTTTTTTAATTGAGTTTTTACTTCCTATTACAATTAGAGATTGGAGAGAAAATAAATACTTGCATTATCATTTGTCTGAATGTAATATATATACTAATGACTTACATCAACTGAAAAATAACTAATATAACTGTTATACTGACAGTTATAACTAACTAACATTTATAATTTACATTGTGTAATACTCCCCCTCAAGGTGGGAAGTATATATCTAATACTCCCAACTTGGATAGTAGAAGCTTAAATTGTGCAGCAGTGACTGGTTTTGTCAATAGATCAGCAAGTTGGTGGTGTGACTTGACATGCACTAATTTGATTAAACTAGCATTAACCTTTTTTCTAATAAAGTGACAATTAATCTCTATATGCTTTGATCTTTCATGGAAGGTAGGATTGATTGCAAGATGGATAGCAGCTTGATTGTCACAGTAAACCATAGTTGCATCCATTTGAATTTCAAAATCCTTCAACAATGTTGTAAGCCATGTAATTTCACTAGAGACACTGGCTAAAGCTCTATATTCAGCTTCAGCAGAGGATCTAGAAATTGTGTACTGTTTCTTTGACTTTCAAGCAACCAAAGAGTCTCCCAAGAAAACACAAAATCCTATAGTCGATCTCCTTGTATCAGGACAACTCCCCCAATCAACATGCACAAAGGCTTTGATGCTGAGTCAAGAAGAAGCTGAGAACAATATGCCTTGGCCTGGAGCATTCTTCAAATATCTAAGAAGATCACAACAAGAAATTCGCAAATTAGCGAGGGAAATGTCTCTCGCTAATTTCTCACAAAATGTTTTTGTGAGGGATTAGCGAAGGACACATCTGTCAGTTTTTTCTCATCGCTAAGTAGTGACGGAATAATTTTCTCGTCAATCCGTCGCTAATCCCTCTTTAATTCATCGCTAATCTCTCACAATTTTTTAAAAAAAAAGGCGCTTGTGTTTCCTCGCAAATCAGCAAGGGACATTCCGTTGCTATAGTTTTGGAAAATTTGGATCTAATTTTTATCGCGATTCCCTCTCAAATTTCTCGCTAATTTTCCTCGCTATTCCCTCGTAAATCCCTCACTAATCCAAAGTCACGGTAAAAAAAATATATGTCGCCAATCCCTCGCTATTATCTCGCTAATCCCTCGCTAATCCCAATCATATCTAGAAAAATAAAATTGGATCTATTATCCATCACTAATGCCTCGCTAATATGTCGCTAATTTACATCGCTATTCCCTCGCAAATCACAGTCACAATACAAAAAAAAATGAAAGAAAAAAAAAAAAACAAAAGCCACCGGACCTACACTACACACCCACTCCACTCATGCACATGTACACTGTGCCTCACAGCACAATTTGGAACTTGATAATTTATATCTAATTTATATCTAAGCAACAGTAATCATATTAGTATAATAAAATGGCAGAAATGCCTAATGCATATAAAATGATTCATAGTACTACCCACTTTTGGGAAGGATCTTGAGTAAAGTATTTCTTTGCTTTTTCATATGAGATTGGCTTCCCTTCATCCATAAATTTAGACAAATTCATGTCAAAGGTTGGACCACGATTGCCGCACACTGAGCCATACGACACTTGACATGATCCAAAACTCAGTGGAAACACACATAAAGAAAAGCCATTATCATCTCCAAGATTGCAAGGATATTGCTAAATTGATTAAGTTATCCAGATCATACACATTATTTTTCTCATAAAGATTATTTACTCATTATGCTTAAGAGAAAGTTGTACAAATTTAAAAGTATTATTCATTAATTTTGCAAGTTCTCCAACATACGATTTGCAAGACAATGGTTGGCTTTTGTCTTTTATCATTCTGGCGAGCCTCAACATGTTTCCACAGCCTATGCTTACTTGGATGGATTCTTTGCAAAGCAATATGGCAAGCCTCTCTGATTGGCATCTACAGCAGAGTGAAAAGCAAGAGAAGTAAGCGGCAGTGAGTAGTTGTCTAAATTCTAAAAAAATCAAGGATAATTATGCTAGTTCTGTATCATTTTCACAATATGTCTATTATTCATATAAAAATAAGCATATTTGGTATTTTCATTTTTCTAAGAGTTTATCATACTATTCTTGAATGATGGATAAGTATTGACCTTTAGTTTGTTGGATATGTTATGTGTTGAATATGCTAATATTACATCTCCTTAATGTTATTTGTGTATCTCTTTTCTTGGAATTTCTTGTTTGCTTTTTAATTGCTATAATCATCAAACATATTCCCTCTTCATCTCTCTTTTCCCTTCCCTTTTCCATCTAATCCCTAAAATTCCAACATATGCAATACTACAATGCATCCATTTTAGTAAGATGAAACAAGAAAGCTGCTTGTATTGTACTAGTGCTTGTCCGTTGTCAACCAATACATATATTTCTCTAAAAATGACAATTACAGTGTCCTATACTAATGAGTAATCAATTTTAATCATATTATGGGAGGAGTAGCAGCAGTTAGTTTATATTCTATTTGATATATTCAGACTTATTAAAATCAGCAGTGGAAAATGAAAATAGTAACCGAAACAATACCTGATGTCACTTAACTTATTTCAAAGGAGAAGAAACATATGTTATCATTCTACTAGATGTATTTCTCGAATTCACGAGAACTAATTTTACAAAGTCAAGTCTATATTAATTATATATTATCATATATTGCCAGCTGGACCTAAAGATTTGTTCCATTCTCAACTCTCCCCCCCCCCTTTTTCCCTATGCCTTAAACAAATTACTAAGAAAAATGCAGAAATTAAATATTACACTGATGATTACAATGTTTAATAAATAAATTTAACATAAGAAAAATTACCCAGGTTTAACAAGAGGTTGCAATAGTTAAGAATTTCTAGAGAACATACCTTAACCAGTACATGAACTTTATAATCATGTAGCTTAAACCCTCTAAGAGATAAAGAAGTTAGTTGAGGACAATCGTCACTAGCTCAACGCAGGTTTGTGTTTTTAAACTGTCATCTCTACCTGATATTTAAAAATAGATAAGTAGAGATATAAAGAGACTCACGTGGCAAAATATAGTTGAGAAAATAACTTACCTATTTTAGAAGACTCAAAAAATAATCGCTTAATTGTACACAAAGATAATAAATGGCAGAAATTGGTCTAATTGTACTTGAAAGGATAAGAGATCAAAACTATTATAAAAACATGAGAAAGTAACTTTAAAGAGAAACTTCTAAGACCAATAAAAAAAATCATAAGTTACTTCTGAAACAGATATGATGCGACTCACAAAGACAAAGGAGGGTTCAAAGCAAAAGGCTAAATTTCATTTAGTATCAACAAAACTACTAAAGATGATCAACTATACAACAACCAAGCCCTTTTTCCCACTAGGTGGGGTAAAGATGATCAACTATATGTCTGCTTATTAAGAATGAGGTGAAATTTTAGGAGATATGACATATATCAATGTTCATGAATAGAAAATAAGAAATTAAGTAGTACAACATATACTTGAAGGATCCTGCCCTCTGGTGCTTCCAGTGGCCACGACTAAAGAAGGATTAGTGAAAGATTGTGATGAGAACTTCCCATTATCTTCTAGTAGTAGCTCATAAGGCGACTGATCAGTTACCATTTCGGTTGAAGAGGGAACTAGCTGTCCATTCACCCTGCTCTGTCCACTATCACAAGGAAAAGTTTGACTGCCAATAAATGGCAATGAAGGTATAGTCATGTATCTTTCAAACATTGACATGTAACTTATAATTTACCTCTATATAGCCATTAATCAATCATCGAATTACCTCCAGCTGGTTCCTTGCTATAACATTGAGATGTTTCATTCATATTCCAGTGGGGAAAAGGAGACATTGAAATCACAGGTAGAGGGATGGTTGTATCATTATGGTGACAATCACCAGTAATCCCGTCATGGTTAGCAGAACCACTGTTCATCAAACTGAATCCATGTTCTTCACTCCTTTGTGTCATGGAAGCAGAAGCAAGTGGCATATTCTTATTCTTTCAGTTGCCAAATAGAGAGAAAAAGTGATCAAATCCCCATTAGCCAATAACCTAAAACTTGATATAGATCTATCTCTCTGCTTTTTTAGATATTTATTAACAATCATCAATACCACAGGTTTTGAGATGAATATATGAAGAATAATATAAATGCTCCTCTACTATATGAAATTAAGATGGAAGCTAGAGTCTGACTCACCTTGAGAAAACACGGCCACAATCACAAGAGGGGCCTCTAGTGCCACATGTTTTGAGATGTGCTTTATAATAAGACTACATTGCATAGCCTTTAGAGCATCTCTCACAGACCCATTGCTTGTGATTGCTATGTTTCCTCCTGAAATGCTTCTTTATCCTAACAACATCACCAAGGCATGGTAAGGATCATGGTGCAAACAGGTAGCTTTAGGTCATACAAGTACTCTCTTCCTCACCACTGGTGTCTCCTTCTTCAACAGCTTCCACGGCACCTTGTGACGCCGCCGGTGCATCTGAAGGTCTTGGTCCCTCTAAAATCCCTAGTTGCATATCTCACAAATATAACGATCTAATTCCAACAAGGTCTTTGGTGAGAGGGACACCAGCCATCCTTCTTCACCCGTGGCCACTAACCACCATTATTGTTCTCGACCAATACCACCAAGCCCAAACCACCACAGATCCACACACCAGCAACGCCACGAACTGGTGTCGCGAGTAGATCCATCCTCCACTGTGACACGTTATCGTCCTTCACCGATCTGAACCGCCGAAGCTTTAACCTCTGCCAAGTCACAACCGGGCCCAACCACGCGCACCACCACGCGAGTCACCACACCCATCACAACGTGACCCCAAACTTGCGACGCAGCCACGACCCGCTGTCCAGATCCACCTCGCACATACCACCATTGCGCACCACCCATATAGAACCTTCACCCAGATCCGTCAACCTAGGACACACGACACAACCATGACCTTGCTGGTCTCAATAGCTCGCCATCATTGTCAGTGAGTGAGGTTATAGGGCTTAGAGAGCTGGGTGGGTGTTGGGTGGCTCAGATAGCAATAAAGGAAAGTGAGGGAACATGAAAATGTTAGGGAAAAAAGGGGGAACGTTCATGGGAGTGCAATAGAGAAATAGAGAAAGGGAGGGAAGATAAAAAAATAATGAAAAAGGTAATTTTAGCGAGGGAAATTATCTCTCGCAATTCCCTCACTAAAATTAGCGAGAAAAATTTATTCCTCGCAATTCCCTGACTAATTTTAGCAAAGGAAATTATTCATCGCAATTTAGCGAGGGAAATTTATTTCTCGTAATTCCCTCACTAATTTTAGAGATGGAAATTATTCCTCGCAATTTAGTGAGAAAAATTTATTCCTCGTAATTCCTTCACTAATTTTAGCGAAGGAAATTATCCCTCGCAATTCTCTTTTAATTCACTCGTTATTTTTCCATTGAATTTATTTTTGAAATTTAGCAAGGGATCAATTTTTCCTCGCTAATCCCTCACAATTCCGTTGCTAAATCATAAATTTCTTGTAGTGGATGGTGTAAAGCTTGTAGATGAGGAGTCCTTGGAGAACTTATATATTGGCTCAACCTATTTACTGCATAACAAATGTCCACTCTTGATATTGTCAAGTACATTAAGCACCCAATAAGTCTTCTGTACATGGAAGCATCCTCGATTAGATCACCATCTAAATTGTTAAGCTTTAAATTTGGTTCCATGGGTATGCATACTGGTTTGCACTCTAAGTAACCTATATCTTCAAGTAAGGAAATAATGTACTTCTTTTGGCACAAGTAAATTCTCTTTGCTGATTGTGCAATTTCTAAGCCAAGAAAATACCTCAAGTTAGCAAGCACCTTAAGCTTGAACAAATTCTGTAGTAAGGACTGAACATGTTGAATTTCAGAAAAATTTGCATTAGCAATGATGATATCATCAACATAAACTAGCAAAATAACCAAAGAAGCACTTGTCCCCTTAGAGAATGATGAATAATCACTCTTGGATTGATTGAAACCATGAGTGATTAAGGCAATGGAGAATTTCTGAAACTGTTGTCTAGATGCTTGTCTTAGGCCATATATAGATTTTTTGAGCTTTTACACTAGGTTCTCCCCCTTACTAGGATACCCTAATGGCAAGTCCATGTATACCTCTTCAAAAAGTTCCCTATTAAGAAATGCATTATTGATATGTCCAACTGTAAAAACTTCTAACCTTTAAAAGCAGCAATGGACAACAATACTCAAATTGTTGTGAGTTTGGCAATATGAGAAAAAGTGTCTAAGAAGTCAACTCTAGCTTGTGTGTAGCCTTTGGCTACTAGTCTAGCCTTATGTCTCTCTACTGTACCATTTGAGTTGTACTTGACCTTATAGATCCAGCGACAACCAATGGTGTGTTTTCCTGTTAGTAGTGGGACAACATCCCAAGTATGATTATCTTTCATAGCTTGCAACTCAAGAGTCATGGTCCCTTTGCCACTCAGGATATTTGATGGTCTGATGATAAAAAGTTGGTTAAAAAATAGAATCCACATTCATGACATATTGTTTGTAATTTTGGCTAAGGTTGTCATAGGTTAGATGAGGTGCAATTGGATATAATGAGGAAATTTTATATTGTTGTAGGTGGGATGGCAACTTGGAAGGTCTTATTGACCTTCTTAGTGCTAGTAAGATATGTTATGGATCTTGATTAGTTGTTAGAATGACAAGTTGGGGTGGGATATTAGGTTGGGAATTTGAAAAAGTGGAAAGGATATCTGTTTGAGGAAGTGGTAAGACTGAGTCAATGAAAAGATCACTGTTAAAATCATTATTGGTTAAGTACTGAAAAGGGAAGGTGGATTCATGGAATTGTATATCTCTTGAGATGAAAAATTGTCTTGTCTCTAGATTATATAATTTGTAACCTTTGTATCTAAGAGGGTAACCCATGAAGACACTTTGAACAACTTTAGGACTGAAATTTGTCCTATTGGATGGCAAAGTTGCAACAAAACACAAACAGCCAAAAACTCTTAGTGCTTGATAATCAGACTCCTTATTATACAACTTCTGAAAAGGAGTCTGAAATTGTAACAATGGTGTAGGAGTTCTATTTAACAGAAAAGTAACAGCTTACAAGCACTCTCCCCAAAAATAAATAGGAACCTTGGAGTAAAAATAGAGAGCACGTGCCACATTTAGGAAATGTTGATGTTTTCTCTCCACTACAGAATTATACTCTGGCCTTTGCATACATGAATGCTGATGAATGACCCCTTTGTTTTTCAAGAAATCAGTTAATGCAAGCTCCTTGTCATTATCTAATCTTAATTGTTTGATGACCATGCCAAATTGTGTCTCTATCATTGCAAAAAAATATAGTTGTATAATACTAGCTTCTGATTTTGCTTTCATGAGATAAGTCCATACAAATTTGGTGGAGTCATCTACCAAATTTAAAAAAATATCTCTTACCATCATATGTTGGAATGTGGTATAGACCCCAGATATCACAATGTACCAAGTCAAAAGAAGAACCAAAAAGATTATTATTTGAAACAAATGATAATCGATGAAATTTAGCTAAAGGGCAGATAAAACACAAAGATTTTTGTCTAGATTTAGGCAAAGAAAATGAAAGTTTGTCATTTAGTTTTTGTAGAACTTTGTGTGACAAATGACCTAGTCTTGCATGCCATATATCAAAGGAAACTAAATGAACATTGTTTACAAGATTTAAAGAAGTAAAAGTGTGACAAGGTTTAGGTACAATAGAATCTTGATTACTGTTTACATAATTTTTCAAAAAACAACTAGAACTTGAATTAGAAGTTGATGTAGTCTTAAGTGATAAGGAGGAAACTTGTTCAAAGACATAAAGCCCTCCAATCAAGTTACCCCTGTCAATTACCTTCAAATTGCTGATATCCTGTATAAAGAAAGAAGTGTTGGCGAATGAAACAATATATGGAAATCACTTTTATAAGGAACTAAGAGAAATTAGATTCACATGAAACTGTGGAATATATAGAACAATAAATAAAACTAAGTTTGGAGTCAATTACACAGAACCTATAGAATGAACTTGAACTCTATCACTATTTGGAAAGGTGACATATGCATTATCTAAAATAAAAAATTGAACACAATTTTGTAAAGAGTGGGTAATGTGACTTGTGGCTCCAGAATCTAAAAGCCACATACCAGAACTCACAAGAATTTGAGAAAGACTTGTAGATAAAATGATACCTATGGGAGAAGAAGGGAAAGGATCATGATGCTCCATAGTTGGCATGGCAGCCTGAGATATTTGAGATGTGATGATAGATAAGAGTTGTTGGTATTACTCTAGTGTGAATTGTACTGTACTGTTACTAGTCTGAAGTGATACTAAATCAGAAACTTGATTCAAAGTGGCAGCACCTTTATTCTTGAAACCCTTTTTGTAACCAAGAGGAAATCCATGAAGCTTGAAACATTTTTCTTTAACATGGCCATAAACACCACAATGAGTACACAGGGTCCTATCTTTATGCCCAAATTTTTGTGTAGAATCTAAAATCTGTTTGGAACCAATTGATTTCACAGCAAAAGCTACTTGTGAACTTGAAATTTGAGATTGAAGGAATCCAAGCTCATGTTGTTTCTCCTCTCGTATAATCAAAGAGAAGACCTGATTAATAGGAGGGAATGGATCCATCAGTAAAATTTGACTATGAGTTTAAGAGAATGAGTCATTCAAACCCATCAAAAAACACATGACAAGTTTATACTGAAGGTGATCTTGAAATGGTTTCGCTCCACCACATGTGCTTTAAATCAAAGGCCTATTATTACTCAATTCTTCCCAAATGACCTTGACTTTGGTGAAGTACTATGTGACATAAAGAGAACCTTGGGAAAGACTCAACAAATCCTTCCTAAGTTGAAACAAACATGGTTCATTGCATTGCTGAAACTGATCCCTAAGATCATTCCAAATTGCTAGAGCTGAATCCGAGTAGATCACACTTATAGAGATCTTCTTGGAGATTGAATTCAACAGCCAAGAACTAACAATATTATTGTTTCGTTCCCAATAATTAAGAAGCACATGATTAGTGCCATATGGTTTTGGGATAGATCCATCCATAAAATCGAATTGAACTTGTTCTTTGCGCTCAAAGCTATCTTGATTGATCGACTCCATGAATTATAGTTGTCGCTCATCAATAATTGAGAAATGAGCATCAACCTTGGGTTATCAGAATGATGAAGGACATAAGGGTTGGCAAAATCATCACTGATACTGAGTTGATTTGACATGAAAATTGAATTGAGTTGAATAACAATCAAGAAGAAAGATTGGAAACGAAGAGAGAAAAACAAAGGAAGCTAAAAGTGGAATCAAGATTCAACTGATACCATATTACAATTAGAGATTGGAGAAAAAATGAATACATGCATTATCATTTGTTAAGAGTTCCACATCATCTGCCTTAATCTTCCAGGTGCGGTTTATATGTCTGTTGGGTCACTCCACTTAATGTCAATTGGTTTTAGGTTGGAATCTAACATGGTATCAGAGCCAAGATCCCATCTTTGTTTTCGCCTACTTCGTTAGGCTTGTTTTTGCCTACTTTATTAGGCTTGTTTCCGCCGACTTTGTTAGGCTTGTTTGTTTCCGCCTATTCCGTCCAAGCATCTGTGGAGGGGGGTGTTAAGAGTTCCACGTCGCTTGCCTCAATCTTTCGGGTGCGGTTTATATATCTGTTGGGCTGCTCCGCTTAATGTCAATTGATTTTAGGTTGGAATCTAACATCATTGATCTGAATGTGGTATATATACCACTTACTTACATCAACCAAAAAATAACTGATATAACTATTATACTAATTATTATAACTAACTAACTAACATGTATAATTTATATTATGTAATACTTACCGATCAACACACAATTCAAGACTCACTTCACTAACATCATTATGAATTGCGTCTCCACCTGTATCGCATAAGTTCTTTAGAATTGGAACTTTCAGTAACCTATATTGGCATCCAATAGGAATTGGACCTTTTTTCCATAATTATATTTTTATTTGTTAAGAGTCCCACATTGCCTGCCTCAATCTTTCGGGTACAGTTTATATATGTGTTAGACCACTCCACTTAATGCCAATTGGTTTTAGGTTGGAATCTAACATGGTATCAGAGCCAAGATCTCATCATTGTTTTCGCCTACTTCGCTAGGCTTGTTTGTTTCCGCCTGTTCTGTTCAGGCATCTGTGAAGGGGGTGTTAAGAGTTTCACATCACCTGCTTTAATCTTCCGGGTGCGGTTTATATATCTGTTGGGCCACTCTACTTAATGCCAATTAGTTTTAGGTTGGAATCTCACATGGTATCAGAGCTAAGATCCCATCTTTGTTTTCGCCTACTTCGTTAGGCTTGTTTGTTTTCGCCTATTCCGTTCAGGCATCTGTGGAGGGGGGTGTTAAGAGTTCTACATCACCTGCTTCAATCTTTCGGGTACAATTTATATATCTGTTGGGTCACTCCACTTAATGTCAATTAGTTTTAGGTTAGAATCTAACATGGTATCAGAGTTAAGATCTCATCCTTATTTCCGCCTACTTCGCTAGGCTTGTTTGTTTCTGCCTGATCCGTTCAGGCATTTGTGGAGGGGGGTGTTAAGAGTTCCACATCGCCTGCTTCAATCTTCCGGGTGGGGTTTATATATCTGTTGGGCTACTCCACTTAATGCCAATTGGTTTTAGGTTGGAATCTAACATGGTATCAGAGTCAAGATCTCATCTTTGTTTCCACATAGTTCGTTAGGCTTGTTTGTTTCTTCCTGTTCCGTTCAGGCATCTGTGGAGGGGGCTGTTAAGAGTTCCACATCACCTGCTTTAATCTTCTGGGTACGGTTTATATATCTGTTGGGCCACTCCATTTAATGCCAATTGGTTTTAGGTTGAAATCTAACGTAGTATCAGAGCCAAGATCTCATCCTTGTTTCCGCCTACTTCGCCAAGCTTGTTTGTTTCCGCCTGTTCCGTTCAAGCATCTATGGAGGGGGGTGTTAAGAGTTCCGCATCGTCTGCTTCAATCTTTCGGGTGCAATTTATATATTTGTTGGGCTACTCCACTTAATGTCAATTAATTTTAGGTTAGAATCTAACATGGTATCAGAGTCAAGATCCCATCTTTGTTTCCGCCTACTTCATTAGGCTTGTTTCAGCCTACTTCGCTAGGCTTGTTGTTTGTTTCCGCCTGTTTTGTCTAGGCATCTGTGGAGGGGGTGTTAAGAGTCTCACATCGCCTGCCTCAATATTCCAGATGCGGTTTATATATTTGTTGGGTCACTCCACTTAATGTCAATTGGTTTTAGGTTAGAATTTAACATGGTATCAGAGTTAAGATCTCATCTTTGTTTCCGCCTACTTCGCTAGGCTTGTTTGTTTCTGCTTATTCCGTTCAGACATCTGTGGAGGGGGTGTTAAGAGTTCTACATCACCTGCTTCAATTTTCTGGGTACAGTTTATATATCTGTTAGGCCACTCTACTTAATGACAATTGGTTTTAAGTTGGAATATAACATTGTTCTCTCCTTGGTTGGTTGTATCTAAGTCAGTTATCTGCGCTCTTCAAACATGCGAACTTTAGCCTTGCCCAGTTGCCCCCGATCGAGCATTTGTGACAATATTGAAAGAGAATGCATTCATTTGGAGCTCCGTTAATGATGATAGGAGAATTCATTAGTCGCATGGGACCAGTTTTGCCTCACTTTAAAGCATGAGAATTTGGACATCTGGCAGATGAAAAACACGATCATGATGAAGCTTGGTGAGGCTTTATATATATATATATAAAAGAGCCGAAGAGACTCTTTAATGGTTCGTACCTTTAATTCTAAAGAACTGTTTAACCTTTGCGATAAAACAACAAATAAATGTATAACTTATCATTAAATGTAAATAATGTGAATGACTTTTGCACGCGTAGTAGCTGAAACTTATTGATTTGCATAATCTAAATACTTATTACGATGAGAGTGGTAGATATAAAATCTTTCATCAGTGTGTACCTAATAGTCTTAATTTTTAAGATAGTTAGTTATTGAGATATGTTATTAAATCCTTTATGACCAGAGTGAGTCTATAGATTGTACACGTTTCAAACTTAATATAATAAAATGTAGGAATTTGAAACACACTAAAACTCGTTGACAACTAACTAGCAATGATTAGTCTTTAGTCTTTATACAATAGTATAGGAACACCTCGTCATCTTAAAAAATACTTTATTGATTAAATGTTTATCAGAAAGAAATATTTCTATTTTGGTTTAAGTAATTATAGAGTGAAGTATATTTTGAGAAGTATATTTTGAGGACCTCAATTTTTATTCTCCAATCAATTGAGGATCTCATTTTTTTGTTTACTATTCAAAAACCTTAAATAATTTCTGGTCATCAAAAAAAATTTACATGACAAATTAAAATTACATCACAAATATATATATAATATATATATATATATATATATATATACATATATATATATATATATATATTTTACATTTCATCAATTATTTTGGCGTGAAAATTAAATTTTTCCCTCTATAATCATCTCTTTTAATTTAATCAATAAAAGATATAAAAAAAAATCTTACTAAAAGGAATAGAAAGAGATGAAAAAAGATAATAAAAAAATGCTCAAAAACTGAAGCCTTAAGTCTCAAAAAGAATATGGAAAAGCCATAAATACAATCAGTAAATCAAACCTCTTTTAATCTTGCTTTACTCTTCTCTTTTTTTTGCACCTGTCCTTTTTGCTGCTTTTGCCTTTATTGGTTTTTTTACCTGTCCTTTATGCTTGTTTTATAATCCATTGAAAACACAAATTAATCGATTAAGGTAGCTCTATTCGCTACGTCTTTTCACTTGGTGTTTGCCTTGTACACAATTCTACAGTAACGCATACACATATACGACCAATATTGATAAAATACATTCTATGTATTTGATAATATGCCCATGAGCTGGAATATGCCAGTGTTATGGTACTCTCAGTTTTTGTTACACTATTATTATTATTATTATTATTATTATTATTATTATTATTATTATTAAGGATGGTTTTAATGGTTGGATTTTTCTAGATCTTTGGCATGCATAGTGAACGTAATATTGTAGGATGCTTCTGATTAAATAAATTGGTTTTCAACAAAGAAAAATAGAAAGTGACAAAAATAATTGGCACTTTTGAAATTTTTTTTTGGTGAAATGATTTTGTTTTACGAAAAAGTGATGCTGCAAATTTATTCAACAAGAACAAAGTGGGTCCAGTAAAGGTAAATTACAAATAATTGGTAAAATGATTTAATTTTTATTCAAATTATAAAATTACTAAAAATAATACAAAATTTATTTGAATTGAAAAATATTTATTAATATTTATAACACATCAACATTCATAAGCCTAGTTGGCATTTTCCGATGCCAACTAGACATTAGAAATTGAATTGATCATCTTGAGGTAGTTTAATCCTTCCAAGTGTCTCACAAATATCTAGAGAGAAGCTTCTTAGGACTTTTCCTAAATGGTGTGCTGGCTAATTACTGACATATGAGAGGGAATATATATTCTCTTATGAATAAGGGTGGTGACATATCCTCCAATGGTGAGGTGAGGTGTCATATCCAAATACTTGTTGTGCTTGACTTTATTAGGCCCAATATCCAGTTTGGATCATTGTCCCTAGCTTGTTGCCTTGATGGCTATCATGGTGCTGAGCTCCGTGATAACTGGTAGTATTGGAAGCACATCATGTTTTGCGCTTATAATGGGTGATAGAGTCTCCGAGGTCCGGATTGCTTCAGCTCTTGACTTCGGGGACCTATGCTGTCATGGGTATGAATTGAAGTCTTATACGTTTGCTCAGTTAGGAGGATCCTGTGGTTCGACCTGTTCAGTTCTAGAGCTTGGAGCATCAAGAGCGGATAACCTCTCGTGATGACATCGGAAAATGGGTTTATTATGGCTCATGCTCACAATCTGTTATCCGTGTTGGACTAGTGTGCCAAGGTGTTCAACTAGTGTAACCCTTTGCTTGCCCCCAACGTTTCTTCTGCTATGCTGATGTCCATCTATTTACGTGCCAGTAGCATTCAGCCATGTGACGAGAGAGGGTGCGTTTTGTGCACAACCACCTTTTGGTATTCGTGCCCATCAATCATTTTGAAAATTGAAGGGTAGACGAAAATGCCCCCATGAGTGGGTGGCATTTGGAGCTGATGTTCCCCTATAAATAGCAAGTGAGGGAAGCAGTTCCCATTTTATGCTCCCTTCATTCTCAGATTCTCTCTCTTTTCTAATTTCTGGAAAGTGTTTGCGATTTAGGCCACCACAAGCGGTGGCGTGTTGTTGTTCTAGCAATTTTTGTGTGGCAGGTTTAGCATTTCCCTTGAAGCTTTGAAGCTTTTGGCAAGCTTTTTGCAGATTTCGACGGTCGTGTGCAGCGGTTGCAGTGGTGCTCCTTTCCTCCAACAATCCTTACCCCTCCATTCTTCCACACAAGTATCCTTCTTTTTTTCCCTTTTCACTTTCCATTTTGAGTTTCATGGTTAGGATTAGGGAAATGAGGGGTAATGGAAAAGAATGGTCTTCTTTGAAGATTATACCGTAACCCTTACCTTTGTCACACTGTACAAGCTAGAGGAAGGCCCCAAGGGGTGCTTCTACCTAAGGGGTATGGAAGCCACCTTCTCTAACCGAGATCCGTGCTGAGAGTCATAGGCACTTTAAAGCTTCTGGGCTCGAGAGACTTTTCCAATCCAAATTTTTGATCTTCGAGATCATCGCAAAGGTGGAAATGGAACATGGGCCCTTTAGCAATAGTTCTGACAATTCCTCGGCCGCTATAGGTTTTGTTGGGATCATGGGATAAAAGAAGTTGGAATTAGAGGAAAGGCTGAAGAAGTTTCTATTTCTCCCAGACAAGAAAATATACTGCTAGGTGGACTATAAGCCATTGGGTATATGCTTCGTCATCCACACTCCAAAGGCTGCAGATGCTCTAAGCAGTATAGCAATTGTCAAAAGACAGAGGATGAGAGGCAGACTTTGTCTGTGGCCCCTGCACTATAGATGAAGGAATTTGTAGCTAAAGGCAGAGGGGGCACATTTTATGTATATGTATGAGACCATTTTCACTCGTCTTGGGGTCTAATTTCCTTTTACACTCTTCTAAACCGAGGTCCTGAAGAGGATAAAGACAACCCCTTCTCAACTACATTATAATAATTGGGCCTTCATACAATCTTTCGAGATTGTCTATCACCACTTCGGTCTTCCTTCCTCCACCAATGTCTTCTTTTACCTATTCACCATCATGTAATAACCATGTGGGGTAGAAGTGTTACGAGCCCTATGATGAGTTATATAAAGACTTCAAGCAGACTTTCTTTCGAGTGGAAACTATCGAGGCTCGTCCTGCATTGTTTTTAACATTGGAAGGAGAGCCTTAGTTCAAGCTTTATTGGCATAAGGGATTCCATAGCAAGAAGTTAGAAACCCGTTGGAGCTGGATGTCTTATGTCGGAGCTCAAGCAGCATATAGTTAGTTTCTTCTTTGAGATGATGAAGAAGGATCTTTTGTGCTACTCCTAATTAATAAAGTGTGTTGAGGGCGACGTGGTGGGCATTTTAGGTAAATTTCTTGACTTGTGATAATTAGGTTTCGTTCTCCTTGTCTTAAAGTTTTTCCTGCTTTTACTTTTGTTAAAGTTATATGCCTTCTTACTTTTGTTTTCATCTGCTTCTAACTATGGTTTACTCATGTGGATGTAGATAGCATGGCGCCAAGGCAGAATCTTAAGAAGTTGAAGAAGCTGATGAAGCAATAGGTGGATGCTTTTGACTCCGATGCCACCCCCATAGACTCTGGGGTTCGAGATCTAGGTAATGACAGATTGAAATGCCTAAGAATATGAGTTTTGAGCCTACTGTCCCTCAACCCCTTGTCCACAAGTGCAACGCTTCTAGCCATGCGGGTGAAAGTTGACTTTAAAAGGTGGTGATAGTGGAGGACGATCCTACCCTAGAGATCATGGTGGAGACCTCGACTGTAGGGGCTCCAAATGAGCTCACAGAAGCTTCTCCAACTTCTTCGATGTCCACCTGGGGGTGCTCCTTCGATGTCGCTAGGCATATGGTCATGTTCTTTAATACCTTAGAGGACTTCGCTACTATTGCCAAACAGTCTAAGGGTAAGCTCTTCCTCTATGGAGAAAGACGGGTTCAAGATTACCAGTTTATTTTGGAATTCGGAGACTGTTGTTTTTTATGTGAAGAAGATGTCGGTGCTAAAATTCGACTTGAAGCTACTCTTGGAGAAGAGTTTGTCCTGGGAGAATGAAAAGAAAGAGCTAGAGGCCAACTTGGACATGCTCCAAGGTGAGCTAAAAACTGATGAAGACAAAGCAACTTCTGTCAGCAACCATGCTGAAAACTAGAAGATGAAGGCAAAGGATGTTGAATCTAAGGCCTTGAAGCTCAAGAAAAAGAGTTTCACTTAGGTGGTATGCATACCAAAGCTTGAGAAAACCTTAGAGGCTGAGTGCTTGGTTTGGGTAAGGGAGAAGGCTAAACTGGCCGACTATTAGAAGAGCCCTAACTTGGAGTCCTTTAAGAATGCCTTGCCTCAATTGTTGATCCTACATCTTGGCCTCGACCTCACTAGGGGTAGTGACATGAAGATGGTGGAGGACGGGAAAATCGTCGAAATCCTCGAAAATTGTCAACACCCAATTTTGTCGAGGCATTTAAATAAAAATAAAAATAAATAATAAAATTAGTCTTTGGAAAGAAAATATTTTATGCCCCAAAATAAATTCTTAAAGTCCAAACTATTTTTCTATGTTGGAGCCCAAACTTCACTAACTCAATGGAAGTATCTGGATATAATACACCTTAACTTTAACATGTGTTTCTTATTACTTAAGGAAGAATGACAAAGTTGGGAAAGATTTGATTGCGAATTAAAGGGTTGATTGATTGAGAAATTATTTAATTGATTTAATTGGAAATTAATTGATTGATTGTGAAATTATTTGATCGAATATTTGACAATAAATGAGAAAATACGGTATTGATTATATAAAAGTAAAAAAAGGAATGAATATTGAAGTTTTTGAACTCAAATATATCTAGATTTAAAATAAAAAGGTAACAAGAAAAGATATTATTTTGGGGTAAAATATATGTTGGGATTTTAGCATCACTAAATCAAATTCTAAATCACTTGAGATTGTTTTTTAATTGACATATATTTTGCAAACAATAAAAAAGGAAAGATTTGGTAGCTTAAGTAATTCTTCCCTAACGAGTAATTAAGGCATCACTTGGCTTATAAATGAAAAGGCACATTGAATACACAGATTTTTGAGCAAACAATAAAGAGTCTGAGAGACTGAGAGAGAGCGAGATCAAGGTAGAAAGTCTAACGAGAAAATTGACGATGATTTCTGGGCAAAGCTTCAATCTTTCAAAAATTTCCCTAACAGCACGTGAGGTAGTATCAATCATGATTGCCATGAACTCCTTTTCTTCTTTCATTTCTATATGTGGTGCCATATATGTCTAATTTGAATGGATTTCAACTAATATAGTTATTTTATGGTTGAATACTTGCTACCATATTTATTCCTTTAGCTAAATGTACTGAGCCTTGTTCTACCATTCTATGTATTAATAGTTATAAACTTGAATTCAATTGACGTGTGATAAGCTATTGGGCCATTTTTATTATTTGTTTTATTTGTTTTATTTCTTTTCTTTTCTTACATGGCTTAATTACATGTTGTGTCATTAATGTTTTATTAGTAATGGTTTATGATCCGACGATAGAATACTCATAATTAGTTGAAGTGATGGCAAAGTTTTGGCTTTTCGGAGGTAAAGAGTATCCCTTTGGTTTTGCCAAAAACGTCGGCGATGGTTGATTACGGTTAGGGAAAGTATTAGCATTCTACATCATCAATTCAATAAATGGTTACCTATTTAATTTAATATTATATACTAAATTACACTAGTCCTAATTATTTATTAGTCAAAAAATATTTTTTATTTTTATTTTTTTGACACATTATGAAGAGTGATAAATGACTATGACAAGGAATGGATGACTAAAAAGTAATTATTTTATGGAACAAATTTAACCCTGCAACATGTGGTAAGAAAGTGGTGAACTAAAATTTTAACTTTCAAAGAAAATACTTCAAAAAATGAATTGTCATGTAAAAATTAATTTTTAAAAATATTCTTAACAAAACCAAAGGTATCCAATTACACTATTTCGTTTTCAAATAGATAAAGCAATTGGTGGTGAGTCCTAACTTTTTTGTGTTTCTTATTCCAGTGTGATGCCCTTCGGGACAGTTGCGACAACAGTGATGGCGAGGACAACAACAATGAAGATGAGGACGAGGAAGAGGCCAATGTTGACCCTATAGCCACCACCACCACCGAGGTTAATGCTAACACTCCCAAGGTCCCCAATGCATAGCCGACCTCTGTATTCTTTTACTTATATTTTTATTTTGTCTTTTGGGTTTCTTAGCCTCTGAGGGGGCTCTTTTGGGCTTATAAGAACAAATTTACTTCCCTTTGTTGGGGCCTTTAATTCTAACTTGTAGTTCATCTTATTTTTATCTTCTTATATCTTAAGTTTGTCTTTTAGTTTTGTATGAGGGATCCAATATCCATTTAACCTAAGTTGAGATCCGCTATCTCATACTTAACTTTAATTCTACGATAGGCATCCAACATCCCTATAGTCTATGTTGGGATCTATAGTCCTATACTTTGCTTTAATTTTGTGTTAGGGATCCAATGTCCCTTTAGTCTAAGTTGAGATCTGTGATCCCATACTTGACTTTAATTTTGTTAGGGACCTAACATTCTTTTAGCCTAAGTTGGGATTTGTGTTCCTATACTTGGCTTTAATTTCGTGTTAGGGATCCAATGTCCCTTTGAACGTTTTGACAATAAACTTAAAGGTGAAAATAAAATAATATATGTTGTGGGACTAAATAAACATCATTCATTAATAATATTGGACTATGGCTTCATTGTACAGATAACAGTAAAAACAGAGAATCTGATATGGTCATTCCTAGTTTGGGGTAAGCTTTCTTTCTCTAGGGTTTCTTCCTCTGATGCTTGCCTTTCTAAGAACAAGGTCCCCAACTTTCAACCTTTGTGGGGAAACTCACTTGATGTACCTTTGGGCTATTTGGAGTTTGAAGGTGACTTCTTTGATGTGGGCCATTTCGCGTTGTTCCTGGTTTAGGTCCAATTTTTCTCGAAGTCTATCATTCGAGGTGTTATAAAAGTGCTCTTTTCTCCAACTTAGTTCTCTAATTTCCAATAGGATCATAGCTTCACAACTACATGTGATTTTAAAAGGGATTTCCCTAGTGGCTGAGTGAGGAATTGATCGATATACCCATAGAACGTGGCCTAATTGCTCAACCTATTCTCCTTTGGCATCCTCGACCCTTCTGTGCAGCCTGCATATAATCACCTTGTTAGCAGCCTCAGCTTGTCCATTAGCCTATGGGTGTTTCACAAAGCTAAAATGCTATTTGATGTGGAAGTTAGAGCACATCTCTTGAAACTTTCTATCAAAAAACTGGGTTTAGTTGTCCATGACAATGGACTCAAGAATCCTGAATTTGTAGATGATGTTCTTCTTCAAAAACTTCTTCATTTTCTCCTCTGTGATAGTTGCCAGGGGTTTCGCCTCAATCCACTTGAAAAAAGAATCCATAACAATAAGCAGGTACTTCAGTTGGTCAGGGGCTTATGGAAAGGGTCCCAAGAGGCTCCAGGCTCTTCTTGCAAAAGGGTCATGGGATAGAAATGGTGGAAAGCTCATTTAGTGGTGTTGTTTGGATGTTGGAGAACCTTTGACATTTATTACAGTTCTAGACATGGGCCATGGCATCTGCTGACAAGGTGGGCCAAAAACTATCTAGCACATAGGGCCTTTATGATTAGCGATCTTCCTTTGAGGTGCTGATCACAGGTTCCTTCATGGATCTCAGCCAAGACATATTGGGCTTCGTTTGGGATGATGCACTTGAGCAACGGGACAAAAAAGCCGCCTCGATAAAGCTTGTTGTCCATAAGCACATATCATGTGGCTATTTTAATGATATTTTGGGCTTCTTTTAGGTATGAAAGGAGCTCTCCACGTCGGAGTTATGTTGCAATCAGCCTGATCCAGCTACTTTCCCCATCCACTACTATCACCACTTTTGCTATGTTATGAGTGGGTAGCATTTCCTAGATGACAGACCTACTATTCTTGGACCTTTTTATGCTAGCTAGTTTGGATAATATATCCACCCTGGAGCTTGCTTTCGTGAAATATAGTCTACTTTAACATCGGAGAATGCCTCCATAAGCTGCTTTATTTTCATCAAATACTTCTGTAGTTAGGCGTCTTTGGTCTGGTACTCCCTTAAAACTTAGGAGGTTACTAACTGGGAGTTATTAAATAACTTTACTTTAGTTGCTCCGAGGTCCTTGGTCATAATAAAGTCCACAATCATCGCCTCATACTCAACTTGATTGTTCGAAGTAGGAAACTCAATCCTCAACAATTGTTTCACTATTATACCATTGGCGTTCTCCAGGATGATGCCAGCTTTGCTGCCCTTAAGGTTAGATACTTCATCTATATATATAGTCCTTTTTTGGTCAGAGGTTAGGTAGTAGATGAACTTTGCCAAGAAATCAGATAGGACTTGTTTCTTTATACCTTGGCGTGGCTTGTAACTAATTCTGAATTTTGATAACTCGACTGACTAGGTGATGATCCTTCCCATTAGCTTGGGTCAATGCAACACCTGCTTGATGGGCTGATCCATCCTTACGTTCACAAGGTGGCATTGAAAGTATTGTCTCAACCTTCGTGCTAAGGTGATAATTCAAAAACAGTTTTTCGTTCTTCTGATAATGGAGCTTGAGACAATACAGGACTTTGCTGACAAAATAAATGAGTTTCTAACCTTCGATCATCTCTCTAACAAAGACCGAGCTAACCATTTTTTCTCAAACTGAGGAGTACAAATACAAAATTTCTCTATCTTACAGCCTGGTTAAGATAGGAGGTATGGCAAGTTCAAGCTTCAGATTTTGGAAATCTTCTTCACATTCTTTCATCCATTCAAAGTCCTTCCCTTTCTTTAGGAGATTAAAGAAAGGTAAGGATCTTTGTGCTAACTTAGACACGAATCTAGTTAGGACCGTAATTCACCCTATTCATTGTTGGATTTCTTTAACACTGTTAGGGCTTTGCATGTTGATCATAACCTGGCATTTGTTTGGATTGGCTTCAATTCCCTAATGTGTAAGCATGAATGCTACAAACTTCTTGTCATGGACCCCGAATGCACATTTCTCCAGGTTGAGCCTCATGTTTTGATTCCTTCACTGCTTGAATACTTTATCGAGGTCCTGCATGTGATCTCTCGTGGTAAAGGTCTTAATAATCATATAATCTATATATACTTCCATTATCTTTCCAATTTGTTCCTTGAGCACCTTTTCATTATCTTCTGATAAGTTGTTCTTGCATTTTTTTTTACCAAAGGGTGTCACCTTATAACAGCAGCTGACTAGCTCAATTATAAAGGCGATTTTCTCCTCGTCCTTTGGATACATAGAGATCTGGTTATACTCGGAATATGCATCCATAAAAGAAAGATATTGATAGTCGGAAGCTCTGTCCACCAGCTTATCTTTCTTTGGTAGAGGGTAAGGGTCCTTGGGGCAAGTTTTATTGAGGTCGGTGTAATCTACATACATTCGCCACATCCCCGAAGATTTCTTAACCAAAACAACATTAGAGAGCGACGTGGTATGAGTTACCTCTATGATGAATCCGGCGTTGAGAAACTCATTTACTTATTCTTCAATCACCCTTTGGCACTTTGGTCTAACCTTCCTTTTCTTTTGTGGCACTGGTTTGGCATTGGGAGAAATCAATAAACTACTGATAGATGAAGTCGGGATTGAGGTCGGGCATATCTGTTGCTGTCTAGGCAAAAAAGCCCTTGTTCTATTGTAGGAAACCAATTAGTTATCCTCATTCCTCCTTCTAAAGGGTTGCTCCAATCTTAATGACGTGAGTGGCCTTTTGTCTGACATGAACCTCAATCAATTGGCCATTAGGCTATGACCTTTTATTCTTTATATCATTCTAGACGTCAAGCTCCATCATTAGCACAGTTAAGGAGCTTTTCCTATACTAAAGCGATTCTCGTCATCCGTTTATGGGTGCAGGCTCTAGTAGCTCTAAGCTAGCATTGTAGCAGCTCCTTGTTGTAACTTAATCCGCTTTCACTATTGCCACTCATTTTTCTTTGTAAGGAACTACATCACAAGGTGATGGGTGGAAATGATTGCTCTAAGAGGCAATCCACCTCCAAGAACTTGACTTTTACTCTTTGGTCTAGAGGGCTTTCCCCCAGGGTGATGTATAGTTTGATGTGTCCCTCCGGTTGTACTTTTCCTCCCATAAATCCCACCAAGTCTCCATAAAAAAAAGGGGAGGTTAGATGATGGCAAGCCTCGATTTTAGAAAATGTCCATGAACAGGAAGTCAACAGAGCTTCTTTGGTCCACAAAGATCCTCTTGACATGGGTATTGGCAATGACCTTAGAGATCACCATAAGATCGTCATGGTCATGGATTACCCCATCAGCGTCCTCATCTGTAAAGCTGATTGATGGTGCCCTCAGTGATCCGTTTTCCTTCTTGCAGAATGGTCGTGATGCTACGCTGAGCATTACTTTCGAATGTCTTCTTCTTGTGGACCTCGTTTGTCCATCTCCAACAAATCCTTCTGAGATACTATTGATGGTCCTAGTAATCTCACAATCCTATTTTCTTCTCTATGTGGGGAATGCTCTCGTTGACATTGTGGACTTTCCTAAGGCGGTGATCGGTCCTCTGGGAAAGGCATCCATCTTCTGGGGCTATAGCTTATCTTGTTGTCTTCTCTTCACTGAAACTGCAAGGATTCACGCTATCAGGGTTTTCGCACATAATTCTAAATTTGTCCTTGTTGGATTAATGTTTCAAACTTTTAATAACATTCTGGAGGTCAATGCAATCTTCCGTATTGTGTCCATATACACTATGATAGTTGCAGTGCATGGACTTATCTGCCTCCCCTTTAAGCTGTAGGGTTCTTGACTTAAGGAGATCGAAGATTTTAGTATGGTACATCTCCTTAAGAATTTCGCTCTGAGATACCTTGAGGGGAGTGTACTCATCGAATTTTGCCCTTGGCGGTCCCCATAGGGTGTTGCGAGTACCCTTCGATTCTATTCTTTATATTTCCTCTAAGATGCCTCACTTTCCCTGTATGCTTCACTCTTGGCCTTTAAGACCTCTTCCATGTTGATGTACTTCTCTAAATGATTCTTTAAAGCATCTAGGTTTACGGGCAGCATTTTTGCCAACGATTTGGTGAACTCCCAAACAGAAGTCCAACCATAATCGTGTGCATCGCCACGTCCTTGTTGAGGTCCCATATTTCTTGGGATTCTTTGTTGAATATCCCGACATAATCACAAAATGCTTCTTCCTTGCCTTGCTTGAAACTAATGAGGCTAGTTGAGGTCTTGGTTTGGGTCTTGCTTGTTATAAAATGAGTTAAGAACCTCAAGGCCAGCTCAAAAAAGAATTATTAATAGACTTGGGGGTAAGGAGCAAAACCACTTGAGGGTAACTTTCATGAGGGTTGCTGTGAAGGCTTGGAACATTATTGGGTAGGTACCCCCCACGAGTAGCATGGATGACATTAACACTTCCTAGTGTTCTTGAGGGTCCATAGTCCCATTACAGGCCTCAACACTAGTGAGGTCTTGAAGCCTTTTGGTAGCATGACTCTCATGATGAAGTCGGAGAATGGATGGCTGAAAAGATATTGTGCCCCTTGATGACGCGAAAGGCCTAAAGTCGCAGAGGGCTCTTACTCTCTTTATGGACCTGAATTCACTCAAGGTTGGGGATTTACCCATTGTGCCAGTTCCACGCGTGCTTCGACATATTCTCATCTACTCATTCCTGGTTCACCACACAGAGGAGGTCCAAGATCTACTACTGTTGTGTTGCAATCATTTTAAAAAAATTCTTGGTTCGTCAAGTTTTGATATACTGATGTGCCTACGACCTGGTGCCCAAGCACTGAGGAGAGGATTGGTTGTTCTTGGGCAACAAGTTCCACTCTTTGAACCACAGAGCGCACACAAGGGGCGGGGGTGGCCTGTTATGGGCTTGAATCTCCCGTACAGAGGCCTTCGCCCCATCTCGCGACTGCTCCTAATTGGTGCCAGCTTTCCAACAAGTGTATGCCATGAAAAGAAAAGGTGGGAATAGCAGTTTGTTGATTCCCACCAATAGCGCTAATGATCTATATTGAGGTAAAAGTGTTCGAAACTAAAACTGTCAAAATGGGACAAGCCTGATGGATTGGCCCAAATAGCCAAACAAAAAGTTCGAGTTGGACTAGAAAAATTCAAGCTCGAACTTAATTGGCCCAACGTGGCCCGACCTGATCTAGCCCAACTCATTGAACTGAATTTTAATTATTTCTTTAATATAATAATATACACCTAAAAGGAAATTACCATTTTTTTGCTTGAAGATTTAAAACTCAATTGACAATTAGACTAGTTGTCTAATTTATTTATCATTGGCAAAAAATTAAGTAACCCAAATTTCATATTTTTCACTAATTTAATTTTTTTAATGACTAAATTCATTATTCTTTTAAAAAAATAAAAGAATTGTTAGGTTAGTGGGCTGGCCTGCCCAACCTGCAGCTCGCAATAGAAACCACCTGGAACAAATGGTTGCTCACTATTGTAGTGCCTTTTTGATGCATTGCAGTGGGGGATTAAGTACTTATAAGACACTCCAACGCTCAAGTAAGAATATGTATAAGGAGACAGGGAGTGAGGGAAAATATCCTTACTCTAGAGGTTGCCACATTTTATAGAGAAGAGTGTCTTTGGGACCAAGTATGATGTGGGATAGTTAATTTAGTCTTTCTATGTGCCCCCACAAACATCTAAAAGGAAGCTTCCTAGGACTTTCGCTAAATGGTGTGTTGGCCAATGATTAGCATATGAAAGGGGAATATTCTCCTTTGGATAAGGATGGTAACATCCTCTAATGGGGAGGTGTCATATCCAAATGCCTTCTAGGCTTGACCTTATTAAGGCCAATACCTAGTCCGGATAAGTCTAGGTGATGGGTGATATCTTTTCTTAGTTTTTCAGAGCATCCTCTTATCTAATAGGTGGGAGACTAATCTCTCAGGATAAAGTTAGCGCTTAATCGGGGACCCTCCTAATAGTATTTTTTTCATACACATGAATAACAAGATCAAACTTAAGACCACATGTTTAAAGGATCCAAGCTCATTCTATTTGGACCAACATACATTGGTTGTGATGGGTGGTATTTTGAATTATAAATAATGCTACTTATACACACATTTCACATTTGTATAATTTTTACCATCTGATTTTAATTGATTCCATCTCATTTTTTGCATATTCATAATATGATGTTGTTACCTCATTCAAATGAAAAGTGATATATACTTCTTAATGATGTACACCAAGTATTATCCTTGAATTTATGGTTTTGGTAACATGGGATACTTGTTAAAGAAGTAGGAAGAAAATTTTTTAGATAAAAACAAGACATTTAATATATTAGAAATTGAGAAAGCTTTATGTTTTATTTAAAACGTTTTATTTTAACTTCCTTAACAAGTGTCCTAATACATTTTTTTTATTAAACTCAAACAAAATTAGAATATTCAATTATAAATTTATAACGACAAAAGTTACGCACACGATTTACAATTATACATGTAAAATTATTACCCTTCTATTTTTAAATAATAATCACTTTTTAAACCTTATTTTGTTTCAAATTATTTGTTACTTTTAGATAATCAACTTATTTTTAATTTTATCCTTACTTATTATAATTTTCATTAATAATATTTTTCTCTTCTATATTTGTTGTTCCTTATCTTTTTAAGAATAATGTTATCAAAGATTAATTTTTATTTAAAATTTAAGTTATTTAATATTTTTAATTAATATACATAAACTTTAAGATTTGTTTGACATGTTGTATTAGATCGATAAGATAAGTTAATACAATATATTATAACTTTATCGTTATTTGATGTAAATACTATATTATATAAAATTATCTATTAAATTATTTTTATATATTAAAATAATAGATAATTTAATTAAATCTTAAGAAATAAAATTAGATTTGATTGAATTTTAATATATAAACTATTATAAAGATTTTTTATTATAATTTTAAACATCTTAATATTTTTAACTATTATATATTAAGCCTTCTACTATTAAATTATATATTATCAAATTTAATACTATTAAATTTAATATTATTAAATTTTATTTTATCTTTCATATTAAACGACATTTTACACGTTTATTGTTTAAGAATAGATGGAGTAAACCAAAATAATTAACATTATTGCGCTTTTTCTCGTGACATTACTGTTCTTGGAGTTGGAGATTTGTGGGAATGCAGAGGAATTTGTGTGAAAGGATTTGTTGGCGGGTGGTGACAGATTGCCAACTCATGTATCATGATGCTCTCATGCATAAAAATATAAGTCAACTCGTGATATGTACGGACACTTTAGTGTTGCTTGCGGATGTATGATCACAAATTCTCTCCAGTCACATCAAGCCACGTCACCAAATACTGTTGATGGCGCTTTGCCGCTTTCCTCATTCCTTATGGCGTTGTGATGGTCAAATGCAAGGATTTGTTAAGATATGGTTTAAGGATACGTTAAAAAATATAAAATATAAAATATAAATATTTATTATTTTAAAATATTTAATAATTTTTAAAAATTAATAATAAATAATAAATATTATTTTTAATTATTAATTTATGTTTTTAAAATATATCTTAATAAATTTTTTAAACTTTATTTTATATAGTTTATACTTCATATTTATATTTATTAAAAGAAGAAAGAAAAAAAAAAGTGATTTTTTTTTATAAAAGAAAGACATAATATGCAAATGTAAAAAAATGAAGTGTAAGAATAACAATTTTTTATACTGATAAAGGAGCGCTCTAAATTTTTCCCTTTAGATTAACGTGAATTAGATTAGTACTCGTGTGATATATAAAATAAATAAAATATCATCAATAAAATACAAATAATATTAAAATTAGTGATTTTAAGTTTTTCAAAGAAAATATAATTAGCTTCATGTTTTTCTTAATAGTTGACCTTATTTTGTTCTTTATTTTCTTCCTTGATACCAAAAAAAAAATGTATTCATTGATGGTGTGCATCATGCAAAAATTCAAATAAAATCTTATTATAGAAACGTATTAAAATGGAGCATTAACATAAAAATATGTACTTTATCTCTATGCCAAAAAAGAATTACATAATTGAATGTTTTATTTGTTTTTAAAATTCTAATTAAGGGAAAAGAAAATAAAATTTATACTGATTTTGCATTTCCAATTGATTATGCAATTTAAATGTCAATGAATTAAATTTATTGCATTTCACTTTAATTTTGATATTTCTTGCAATTTTAATTTTAATATTAGTTACAGTTGTATTTGTTATTATAATTGGTTCTAACAATTTTAAATTTTTAAATAATTTAATTGATTCTTGCAATCGAATGCTGGGAGTTAAAAGATTGTCATCAGTCATCAATATAATCAATCAATTAATATAACATAATCAATATTATAAAAAAAGATACATAACCTAAAAAGTTATTATGTGTTTTTAAATCAACAATTAATATTTTAGTTTGTTGACATATGATAAGTAGAATAATTAAAATTTTGTCACATATTATTTGATGTGATATTTTTTTCATGAGTAAATTGATATGACTGCCACATGTAAAAAAAATATATATATAATAAATTAATAAAAATAATAAATCAAAAACCTCCAAAAAAATAAAATATAATAAAAAAATTCAAAGAAAATAAATCACTCTAACAAAAATATGAGAAAAAAGTCCTGACCTTTACATTGCAGAATTAAATATATGTTCTTTTTTCTTCTTCTTCAAATTGCCATGAATGGTGAAGTGAAGTGTAGGAGATGATGTTGCGGCGTCATTGCAAGGGCTCAGCAACGAGTTGCTCTATGTGTGCAGTGCTACAGAGGATGCTACTCTTGACGCCAATTATCGTAAGGTTTTTAGCATTTGATTACTTTGTGAAATATGTTTACAATGGTGGATATGGTTCATTGTGTTCATAATCTTTCTTAACCCACCAAATTTCAAGCTTATTTTTATTATTACCTTTGTTTCATGTAGAAGTAGAATATATATGGTCCATGGAAGATTGAAGTCAGCAAGTTGTCTTCAAGGTGGTGTTTATTTTTGCGGCACGAAATTTCAGACAGGCTCATTATTGCTACAGATGATTTTATTCATGACTCCATAAGTATGGGTTTACTGATACACATTCTAAATGCTTGACAAAATACTTCTAAGAGCTGATATTATTTTAATTCATATTATTTTAATGTTGTGATCATAATGGGCATCTATTGTCGTCAACTTGCGTATTAATAATGACCATTATTGTTCTTTATTATTTCTTTTTTTTAGAGCTAATTATTTTCTTTTTTATTTCTTTTTTTCTTGGATTTTGGTTAGCATATTCTAATTATTCTCTTATACTTATTGCAATCTTATCATTGGGGGCGTGATGGGTATAGAATATTTTTTAGACAATCTTATAATGTTTTATTTTGGATACAATTTTGTGATAGTATACCTTAAAGCACCCGTTCTAGTTGACCAAATCATTACAAGACAATTATTTCACCAATCAATTACTAAATGTTATAGCAAATACACGATGGGTTGCTGGTGTGGTGTTGTTTCCTGAAATTGTTGTTAATGGTCAAAGACACAAAGATAAAATGTTATTAATCACACATTTATAATGATTATGATTGACTTATGCAAGTTTAATGGTTTCAAAAATATTTGATTGATTTGTTAAAGGCAAAATAATTCAAGTGTAATAATGTTGTTGTCAATGAAAATACTTACTGAAAGTTTAAATTTGGACTCCTAATATTTGAATTTTTATTTGCCATTAATAATCAATAATTGATACACATTCTTGATGCTGGTGTCTTAATTCCTCCAACCTCAATATTCATAATTTCCTCCATTATTTCCCTACATTGGTTTCACTATTCTCTTTATAATTCATCCCATTACAATGTCATGTAGCAAATATATATTCTCAATATTTGCCATATGACATCTAATGTGGTAATATAAAAGGAACGTATACATGTGTCACTAAGTGTTAAAAATCTTATCACATTTGTAAATAAAATACAAAAATCAAATAATAAATAAATTTTAGAAATACAAATTTGTTTTGAAATGAATTCAAAAGGGTACCTAAGATAGACATGTCACGGTGGTTCTCGCCTTGTGCAGCAGCAACAACAAAGTGTGTTGAAACATAGGGGTTGGTACCTACAAAGGGACTCCAACGCTCAAGTCAGGTTGTGCACAAGTAGGATTATGCTATGAGTGAAAAGTTACTGATACTTGTTTAGGGTGACTTAAGTTGTTACTTATAGATGTTGGATAGATACGTTCCCATAATAGTAGCAGGAAGAGATAGGTTCCATGTGTAATTGCAGAGGATCCCTATATTATCTGAATACTGGTATGATAGTTATGGTGTTATTATTCCGTAAGATCATAATTGGCAATAACAGATATCATAAAGATTTATCCAATGCGCAGATCTAACGGTAAAGCTGTTACCATCCAGTGCTGGGGTCCGATATATGTTGTCGAGATCTCATGATAAGCGAACTCCTAGTGAGGGCGTTGATGTCAAATTCTGGTGTACTACGTGCCGGGTCGACCTACGGGTCATGTGCCAGGATCATGGTCTAGAACAGTTGGCCCCAGCTTGGCGCTGAAGTGAAATAATTAAGTGTCAAGGTACTAAGTTTGAAAAGAACACACGGTGCACAATAGATATGAGAATCCAAAAGGGTCGAGGTCCGTTATTATGGAATACCTCTGGGGTTGGTATGTGAGGTCAAAATCCATGGTGGATTATTGCTTTCTTTACCATCCCGTCATCCGAGGTGTGTCCTTTATTGCCCCCGTGCTTAGTTTCATAGGATTTTTGTCTTTTCTTGCAGCCTTATTATGTAGCTTGTAACAGTGACGAATCAGAAGGGGGCATTAAAGTGCGGCTTCCAACATGCAATCAGTTCACTTTTTTCGGGGCAGAGTACTTCATTCCCTTTATAAATAGGGAATGTTTGCATTGAGGCTAGCATTCCTTTCGTTACATTTCTTTTCCTTTGTAATTTTGCTTGAGAATGACCCTTTTTCAGAAAATGGTTTCCCTTTCATTTTTGTACGCATATGGAGGGTTTTGCCCTCTGCTAAGACCATCTTCTTGTTCTTTCCAAAGTCTTTGAAGACATCTTCTTTTCTATAACCAATCCCTCCGGTTGAGGCTTTTCTTTCTCGGCATAATGGTTCAGTGGGAACCAAGTAACTTCTCTACCTATCTGGGTCAACATGCATTTGGGTGGCAGGAGCCTTTCTCTCCCAGCGTACGTGGGAGTGTTTGATCTACCTGCTCTTGCAAGGAAGGTCTACAGTTCCTGTCATGATGCATGAAGATACTCGGAGACGCTCTGCCCTTGCCCCTCCTCATTTTCTGAGTGCTTTAGAGAAACTAGGACGGTCTTTTTCCAAGTCCTCTAAGTGCAGTCTTATCTGTAGGAGGATTTTTTTAAGGAAAGCTCTCTAAGGGCTACCTAGGATGGCACATTTTGTTCAATAGGGAAGAAACCGGTGCTGGTTTTGGAGGGACCGTGGATGTGGCAGCAACTCAGGGGGCCGTCATCGTCAACGGTTGTGATGCTAGCTTCCTTCCCCGGGTTCTCCAATGGGCAATCTTTACAATACACTTTTCGATGCACTTTTCCTTCTCTTTTTGTTAAAGTTGATGATGTATGAAATGAGAACAATCAATAAAATTCTCTTTTTTTTTTCTGAACTTTGTATCTTCTATTTTATCTTTCTATTCTCTGCCTTTTCTTTTTTCTCCAGGGTGAGTCCAATGCTTGCCCTGTAATGATGCTATGATGCCCCTGGCTTGGTACTTAGTTAGTACAGTGAAGTGGCAAACTTGAGTTCTTGCCCTCGAGGTTTGCATTCCGTATGGGGTTAAAAATTTTAACTTGGTCATTGATCAAGCTATTTGATCTTTCTGGGAGAGCCGTGGTCCTAGTTGACCTTTCGTCAAAGTACACAAATTGACATTCTAGATGTAGCCGGGGTTCATATTAAAAATTCGTGATCTATGGAAAATTTCTGGACTCAACTTGCTGAGGTTATGTGTCACTTGGTTTGCACCACAACCATCCTTTCAACTGTTGCGACAGCTGTGATGGCTACGTGGCACGCCATAGTTGGGTAGTCGTTCTTAGTGCTTCGCGCGCCATTATGGGTGCCTTTCGAAATCTGAACTATTAGGATGAAAATGCCCCCTAACCATCTGGCCTCTATAAATAGGGGTTAAAGCTCCTTTTTTTTCTTTTTTACTGTTTCTTTCTGAAATCCGATGGCCTGAAACAATTTTTGGCAATTTTTCGCGATGGAGGAGAGCAATTTCAAGTGATTTTCAGCAATTCAAACTCTTAGTTATCAGTTTGCCTTCACTTTCTTCAAGGTATTCCCTCTTTCTTTAATTTTTTATGCTATTTTTGCATTATAGAGTGGTTGTGCACTCCCCTTCCTTTTTTTTCAATGAAAAGAGTTGGGGTGTTAGGGCCCGTTTGGTACGAAGTACATGATAAGTTTTTATAGTATTAAGCTTGATAGTATAAGGTTTGATAATATAAGACCTGATAGTATAATGCCTAATACATAATGGTTGGGGATATCAGGGTATTTAAAATTATAATGAAAAAGTTATTATAGTAGCTTGTATATCAAAACTTAATCAAGCATAATCCTACCCCTCAAGGCTAGCTAGATTAAGTTATCTATCATTTTAATGTATAAGAGGAATTTGATGAAAAAGCTTGTACAATATAGCATTTGTACCAAACAACTGATAATGTCATAATATATTGTATCAACTTATCCTATCAGGTCTAATACAACATGTCAAACAGGTCATTAGTTTCTGGGTCTCTTCAATGGCATTGCCCTGTGGAGCACCTCCTCTATCGTGCCATGTGCGGCAGTGGTGTCCTTCTAAGGCTTAAACCTTGGTGGGCGTGGAGGCTGGTATATGGCTGTGAACTATCTTTTCTGTTTGCCCCCTTTTGTGTCTGAATTTTTAAGTTTAGTTGATTCTGACAATTGCTCACAAACCTCCATGGGTGTTTCTAGGAACTTGATAGCCAGAAGAAGAAGAACGGCTAGACCTCCAGCACCGGCTCCAGAAGTCTGGGTGCCAGTTACCAAATATCCCATCCGAATTGCCTGTGGTCCAGGGTTGGTATACCCGTGCGTTGGTGATGATGCTTATGATCGAGTGTCCATGTTCTAACTTGGTGTAGAGCTTGATAGACTCCAAGGTTACTTGATGCTGATAGAGGAAGGTAGAAGGAATCGTGAGTTCCAAATCCTGTCCCTAGTGAACGAAAGGGTGTGCTCCTCACGGCAGGCGGGTGCCACTTCATGTTCCTGCATGAGGACTTCTTCACTCGGTTCGAACTCCGGATCCTTTTCAACGAATTTTAGCTTGCTGTCCTCCGTACTCTCCAAGCTGCTCCAACACAAATTCACCACAACGGTTAGGTAAACATCCTTGCCTTCGAGATAATTTACCGGTTGGTTGGATTGCACTGCCCAAAGAGGTCGTTCTTTTATTTCCATACCAGGTGGAGTCTTCAAGGTGGTAGTGTTGCTCAAAAAACTTGACTCACAGTCCAGTCAAGGCTTAGTCGGAAGATCTTTCACATCTACCAAGATAGTTATAAAGACTTCAAGGAAAATTTCTTTAAACTAATGGCGGCTCCTGGTACTCGCCCTTTTTGGCTAGACAATGATGGGGAGTCGACATTCAGTTTGTATTGGACTGAGAGGGCATAAAATATTCCTATTCAATTTATTGTAAAGGAGAAACACCACCTAGACAACGATGAGATTGAGTGTGTTGACTTCTTTATAACGTGGGATCAGCAAGTGGGTCTTATTTCTTTCAAGGACGTGTTGGATACTCCTAATGACACAACTCTCTGGGCCATTCTAGGTAGTGTAGGCTGCAATCCACATTCAGTCTTGTGCATAATAATAATTAGACTTTTCCTTTTAAATTTTCTTTTTATTTGACTGTTTGCATGTTTTTTTATTTATTTCATTTTCTTGTCATTTTTCCAATAACATGGCTGTTAACCAGGGTGCCAAGTCTTCTATTCAGGAGCTTCAAGCTTTGAAGGCGAGGAAGGAAAGAGTTAGACCTTCCCGTCCTCCGACCGTCATTCCTCCACCTCTCGTTATCCAAGAACCAAATTCAAATTCCCCTGCACAACCCGTCAAGGGGAGGAAGAGGAAAGCCATTGAGGGTACCAGAGCAGAAGACCGCAGCAAGAAGGCACCTTTTGTAGAGGGAGATGCTGGGCTCAGGATAGATCCTCTACCTCTAATTATTGGAGAGAGGTTTCCCAGGGACTTCATTGACAACGTTTTTCTGAGTGAGGATATTGTTAAACTCATCACTCGAAATAACGTGCCCAAGGCTCTGTCATTGTTTCAAACTTTCGCATTTCATACTGTTGCCGAAGCCCAGCTTCTTGAGAGAACTGTGATGGCGTTTAAGAATAAGGCAGAGGACCAGCTGAAAGCGATGGAGGCCGAAGGGAAGCAGCAGTTGGATATGGTCTTTAAAGGCAAAGAGGAGGCGAAAACCAAAGTTGTTAGGCTAGAAAAGGAGCTTGCTAACCTCAAGCTTCTGCTCTCCAGCAAGAAGGCCTAATATGATAAAGTGAATGCTGCCATCGTTGCCCTTTAAGCTAAGGTAGTAGAATTGGAGGAGGAGAACACTGAATTATTGGCAATCAGCACCAACATTGTTGTTGAGCAGTTGAATAATGAAGTTGCCCAAATCCAGTATTTCAACCTTGAGGTTGAGCTGGCCCTACAAGATCTTAGTCCTAATAAAATATTTCAGGATAGATGCCTGGTTATGGAGGGGTCGGTTAGTGAGCCGAGTACCATGGTCTATGATACCGAGGCTTCCACTGTCATGCTGGATTTGATGGAAGGGAGCTCAAATGAGGAGTGACAAAGCCCGGATAGAGATGAACCCAAGGAGTAGCCTTTCTTGCCTCATCCCTTTTATTGTATTTTGTTGCCCCTTGCGTGAGATTTTTTTTATCTTCATTAAGACAATTCTCCTAATTTTTGGGATGTTTTTAGATGCTTCTTTTTGCCATTTACTTAGTGTTGTATGCTTGCTTGTTTTTTACAGTCTATTTTGGGTCCAATGCAAATAATGGTGTTTTTTACAACCATTTAATGGACTTAGGAATATTTCTAATCGGGGGAGGATGGAAACCATGGTTTGGGGTCCAACACCCATTATATTTGAGCACTCAGAATTCCACATAGGACTTAGGCATTATTTTGAAATTAGAACCTTAGCTCAGGGTCCACTGTCCAAAATGTGTTGGCACTTGGGATCCCACTCGCATTAAGTATAATTTAGAATCAAAACCTTGGTCTGAGGTCCAACGCCAACTGCTTTGGCATTTAGGATCCCACTTGACTTAGGTATATAGGTGATCCATAACCGGGATCTTTAATGTTTACAGTTCATAGGTAAAAATGCCTGTCACTTAGGAATTTTCAACTACAAAGCCTTTTAGCATAAGACTTTTGGTGGATACCTAATGGTGGACCATGGATATTATAACCTGCACTGCCACTTTATTTCTTAACCTTAAAATGGTCACAACCAAGTATTGAGGATTAGGTATTGACCCTATAACTTACTACCAAAGCGCTTTCATGGGTTTGGTGGGTTATTCCTCTTCACCTAGACCTTTTAAGATGCCTCATACCCTGTCAAGAATGGGCTTTAAACTCACTTAAGCCGTCTTCCAGCTTGAGAGCCTTAGGTTTGTTGAGATCTACATCTTCTGAGGGACAGTCCGCGAATAACCTCAAGGCAGAGTCCGGCTTGAGGATCCTTAGGGACTAAAGGTAATGTAAAGTGATATCTAAAATAACTCCATTTTATTGATAAATTTAAGGACAATAGTTCATACAGAGCGTATAATCATCAAAATTAGGATAGATCAAACAAAGTTAACTAAAATGCTAGGCCTTAAGAGGCACTTAGCTATAGTATTTTATAAGTTTATCCACATTCTAATAGTTTTTTATTGTCTTGTTTGTTAATGTCTCCAACGTGTAAGCTCATTTACCAGTGCTGACCACAATGCGATAAGGGCCTTCCCAGTTATGACTAATTTTCCTTGGGAGGCATTCCTACCTTTGATATCTATTCTTTTGAGTACCAAGTCTCCTGGTTGGAACTTCCTTGGAACAACCTTCAAGTTATACCTAGCTGCCGTCCTCTGTTTGATGGCAACATCGCGTATATGAATAACACGTCTTCTTTCCTCCAGAAAATCTAGGTCTTCCTTGATTAGTCCGGAGTTGCTTTCGAGTGAAAACTGCTAGTGACACCAGCTTAGTTCTCTTATTTCCACCGGGATGATAGCTTCGCACCCATAGGTGAGTTTGAAAGGAGTTTCACCTATCGTAGAATGAGGCATAGTCCAGTAGGCCCAAACAACATGATTAAGCTGTTCAGCCCAGTCTCCCTTGGCTTCATCCAGCCTTCTTTTAATTTCACAGACAATAACCCGGTTAGTGGCTTCGGCTTGTCCTAGGGTTTTCAACAGAATTGCAATGGTGTTTAATTTTTAACTCGGCAAGTAGCTCTTCAAAACTGTTATCCTTAAACTAGGTTCTATTATGCGGCACAATGGACTCTGGAACTCCGAACCTGGTGATAATGTGGCACCAAGTGAACTTCTGAACCTGGACGTAGGTGATTATGACCAATGGTTCCGCCTCGATCCATTTTGTAAAGTAATCTACTGCCACCACCAAGTATTTCAATTGACTAGGTGCATGTGGGAATGGACCCAAGATATTCATAGCCCATCTGTAGAATGGTCAGGGTACCGACATCGTGGATAGTTCCTTTGAGGGAGCCTGATAATGGTCTGAGTGGCATTGGCATTTGTCACAGACTCGGACGTGTGCATGAGAGTCTATCTCTATTGTTGGCCAGTAGTATCCTGCCCTGATTGCCTTTAGGGCTAGAGGTCTGCCTCCCAAATGGTGTCCATAGCTTCCCTCATAAACCTCAGTCAATACATATTTTGCTTCCTTTGGCATGAGGCATTTAAGAAGGGTGATGAAAGCTCACATCAGTATAACTGCTCATCATAGATGATGTACCTAACTGTTATCTTAACTAGCTTGGAGGCTTCCTTCAGATCAGAGGGCGTGGTTCTTGATTGCAAATACTCTATGATAGGGGTGACCCAAGTATACTCTTCTCCTTCCACTTGGAAAATGGTGTGATCCTTGATGGAGGGTTGAGAGAAAGTTTCTTAGATCATAGAATAATTATTACATGGGCTTTTAGTACTGGCTAGTTTAGATAGGAGGTACGCCCTAAAGTTCGACTCTCTCGATATGTGCTCTATCTTGGCCTTTTGGAAGCTTTTAAGGAGCTCTTGTACCTTAGCTAAGTATTTCTGAAGGAGGGGCTCCTTAGCTTGATATTCGCCTCGAATCTAGGAGATCGCAAGTTGGAAATCACTACAAAGTATGATCTTAATTGCTCCCATGTCCTTGGCCATTACCAGTTCGGCAATGCATGCTTCATACTCCACTTGATTGTTTGAGGTTCAGAACTCGAACTTCAGGGAGTTTTCTGATATCACTCCTTCAGAAATTTCTAAGATTACCCTAACACCACTTCCCTTAGGATTCGAGAATCCACCAACGAATATGATCTAAGAAATTCCTTTGGGGTCACCGGGGTCCGTTGAGTGTTCTGTCAAGAAGTCGGAGAGCACCTGAGCTTTTATTGCAAGTCGAGAATCATATGCAATTCCCAACTTTGAAAGCTCAATAGACCAGACAATCATTCTCGCCACTAAGTCTGCCTTGTGCAACACTTGACGGATGGGTTGGTTCGTTCTCACCACCACCGGATGGCACTAAAAATACTATCGGAGTCTTCTAACCGTGGTGACTTGTATGAAGGTGACCTTTTCAATTTTCTGATATCAGAGCTCTAGGCTTTGTAGAACTTTACTCACGAAAATAGACCGACTTCTATGCCTCTTCTGTCTCCCGAATTAGTACTGAGCTTATAGCCTCTTTATGAACTAAAATGTATAAGTACAGTGTTTCCCCAGACTCCGGTCTTGTCAATATAGGGGGAGAAGACAAAAGACTTTTCAAAGAGGAGAAAGCATCCTCACACTCCTGAGGCCACTCAAAGTCCTTCCCTTTCTTAAGTAGTTTGAATAAGGGGAGGGATTTATGAGTAGCTTTAGCAAGGAATCGTGTGAGGGCTGCAATCCAGCCAATTAGTTGTTGCACTTCTTTAACATTCTGAGGGCTTTGCATGTTGAGCACAGCTTGACGTTTATCTGGATTAGCCTTAATTCTGCGGTAGGTCGACATGAAACCCAAGAATTTGCCTACCTGGACTCCGAAGGTGCACTTTTTCGGGTTAAGTCTCATGTTGTACTTCCAGAATTGTGCAAATACTTCTTTGAGGTCCGTTATATGTGATTCATCTTGTGGGTTTTTCACTATTATATCATCGATATAGACTTCTAGCATTTTCCTCACTTGATCTTTAAAGACCTTGCTCATCATTCTTTAGCAGGTGGCTCCTGCATTTTTCAAACCAAAGGGCATTACCCTATAGTAGTAGCTCGCCCTGTTAGTGATGAAGGTAGTCTTGTCTTTGTCTCTGGGGTACATTGGGATTTAGTTATATTCGGAGTATGTATCCATGAATGACAGCAAATGGAAGCCTGAGGAACTATCCACCAGTTTGTCCACGTTAGGAAGTGGATATGGATCTTTGGGGTAAGTCTTGTTTAGGTCTGTATAATCTACACTCATTCTCCACTTTCCATTGGACTTCTTCACCAAGACCACGTTGGACAACCATGTAGTATAGGGTATTTCCCTGATGAAGCTACCACTAAGCAATTCCTTCACCTGTTCTTCAATAACGTTTTTCAGGGGCAACCAGTCTTGCGTCTTCTTTGATAGACATATGAAGGCGGGGTCAAGCCCAGACATGTTGGAGGATGTAGAAGTGAAAAGATCTTTATTTTTAAGCAAGAGCTCAACTAGCTAGCGCCTTTCTTCTTCTTCTAAGTTAACTCCAATGTTAGTAACCTGATATGGTTTGGCACCAAGTTGGATAGGCTGTAATTCGCCCTTTGGCTGGGATCTAGTACCCAAGATTTCCTATTTACATCCAGCTCAGTCATAAAGATATTTACCTGATCCAGAACTAGGCCAGATGTAACAGCTTTTACTTTTCTGAGAACCCTGCAAACTCTTAAGCTCTCAATATAGCAATTCTGGGCTGTAACTTAGTTTCCTTTTACAATGACAACCTCCTTATTCTTGTTAGGAAATTTCATGACTAGGTGAGTGATGAACACCACGACGCCGAGTGTGTTTAAAGTAGGGCGGCCCAAAATGTGAAAATAATGTTATAGGCTGAAGGACAGTCTATGACCATAAACCTTACCTTGACTGTCCTGAAAAGTTTAGAGGACCCCAGGGTCAAGTAGGTTTTATAATAGCTTGTAGGGGTGATCTTCTCACCAGTGAGCCCTGTAAGTTCCCCATTGTAGGGAGTCAAATCTGTACGTGGAAGCTCTAGCTTCTAGTAGAGGTCTATGAATATGATGTCTGCCAAGCTCCCTTGATCCACAAAGATATGCCAGACTTTGGCATTAGAGATTATTCCCGAGATGACTAGTGGGTCATCGTGGTCCGGGATAATCTCGTCGTAGTCCTTGTCCGAAAAAGTGATGGAAGATGTCTTCCTTTCCCTAGTCCGTGATCTAGACTTAGAGTGGGAAATACTGAACACCGCCATCTTGAGGGCTTTCTTCCAAGCACCATTAGACGAACCACCTCTAGCAAATTTACCAGCAATTGCATTGATGGTTCTATTTGGCTCGGAACGGCGGCTGTCGTTATCATTAGGTGGAGCATCCCTGTTCCTATCTTGTCGATCATTTGTATCATGGCGAGGTGGACTCTAGGATCTTCTCCTAGGGCTTCGAGTTCTTCTTCTGTTGCGTGGAAACGAGTTTAGTCGAGGGCTGTGTCTACCTCCCTCCGCTTTTCGCGACGTTCATCATTTTGGACTCAGTTTATGTATTTTTGTAAACGACTTGCCTTGATTAAGATCTGAATTATATTACAGAGTTGATAACAGTCCTCAGTTTCTTGGCCATAACTTTGTATCATGTGCAGTGTTTGAAGTGATCTTTCTGTTTGTGCTTCTTTATAGGGAGTGGCCTCTTGATATCCTGAAACTCGATCTACAACACTTCTCTCAAAATTGTTTCTCGTGGGGTGTTTAGAGGAGTATAATCAGAGTACTTGCCCCGGGGTGGACTACCTTTGGAGTTCCGGGACCGTGAGGAATTGTGGCTAGACTTCTGGTGAGAACACTCACCTTTTCCCTATCTCCTCCGGTCCTCTGTTGCTTCCTCAAGGCATACATATTTCTAAGATCGTTTCTGAAATTCTTGTATGTTCTCCGGCTTCTTCTTTGTCAGAGATGCAAAGAACTCAAAACCGACTTGGAGACTACTCCTAGTATAATGAAGAGTTATTCTGTCATCGAAGTTTTTCACGTTTGTACATGCTGCTATGAACCGTCTAACGTAGTCGCGGAGGGGTTCGTCATACCCTTGGCGAATCTTTGAGAGAGATTCAATGGACCTAGGTTGTTCCTTGCTAGTAGTATATTGAAGTAAGAAACGTTGTCTAAGATCTGACCAGTCAACGACGGATCCTCGTGGCAAGGTCACAAACCACCTGAGAGCTCATTTCTCTAGGGAAAGGGGGAAGGCACTGCATAATAACTCCATGGGTCCCCTGTGGAAGCCCATAGACTGGACATAAGCATCTATGTGTTCTTGGGGGTTCGTGGTCCCATCGAAAAGCTCCATATTTCTTGGGAATTTGAAGTTTCTTGGGACCTGATACTCCAAAAGTTGAGCAAAAAAAGGTTATTTTTGAATGCCATGGTTCAGGTTGTTATTGACAGCATTGGACATTGTGGCATTGGCATGTAATTCCCTTTGGTTATTTTTCACATTCCGTCTTCCGACCTGAAGTTATGGTCTGGGCTGATCTTCATGCATAAACCATCACATATTCTCTAGTCTGTGATATTATTCGTCTAACATCATTATATGTTGTTACAACATATCCTGGAATTAGTGTCTAGATACATGGAATTGATTCGTGCATTCTGGGTGAGACACACGATCATCAGCTTCAGTATTCGGGGTTCCTAGGCGCTATTGCACTGGGATTCTATGTCCCTGAACATTAGGGTTGGCTTCTTGCATGGAGATTCCAAGTCTATCTCTCACAGAAATCATGCACGATGGGTGGGGGCTTTCGTCAGAAAGCGAGGTTTCATACCCATCGCGTAGATGTTCTGCGTTGAGTGGCTGATTTCTCGCAACAGAGGCCTCAGCAACAGGTGGTAGAACAAGATGGGGAGGGCGCTGCGCCGCTGGTCCTTGCCTTTGGTTTGTAGAGGTTTGATCAACGTCTCTTCTCGAGTTTTGTCTCGTTTTCACCATGGTTGAATGAGAATTTGAAGTTTAACATTTCCCACAAATGTCGCCAATGTTCTGAAGTGGATTCAGAGGGGTACCTGAGATAAGCACGTCACAGTGGTTCCCTTATTGCACAGCAGCAACAGCAGAGTATGTTGAAACAGGGGGTTGGTACCTGCAAAGGGAGTCCAACGCTCAAGTCAGGCTGTTCACAAGTAGGGTTATGTTGTGAGTGATAAGTTACTAATACCTGTTTAAGGTGGCTTAGCTTGTTATTTATAGAGGTTGGATAAATACGTTCTCATAATGAAGAGATACATCCCCGTAATAGTAGCAGGAAGAGATATGTTCCTTGTTTAATTGCACATGATCCCTATATTATCGGAATATTGGTATGGTAGTTATGGTACTATTATTCCGTAAGATTATAGTTGGCAATAATAGATATCATAAAGATTTATTCACTGCACAGATCTCGCGGTAAAGCTATTATCATCCAGTGCCGGGGTCCGACATATGTTGTCGAGATCTCATGATAAGCGAACTCCTGCTGAGGGCGTTGATGTCAGATTCTAACATACTGCATGCTGGATCGACCTACGGGTCATGAGCTTAGATCACGGTCCAGAACAAAATCAATAATTAGAAAAAAATAACAAAAATAAAAAATAAAAAGAAAAGAAAAAGTAGATCCAAGCAGTGTCACCATTGCATTTGGATGAATAAGTTCCTAACTTTTAGATCAAAAAGAAAAAGAAGAGAAAAGCAGTTCCAAGCATTATCACCATCGCATTTGGAAGAATAGGTTCTTAACTTTTAGATTCTGCCTTGTGGTGGTCGTGATGGCAAGCATATATTTCATGAAAACCTGGCCTGTGATGGTCGCAGCATATTGAAGCGGTGGCAAGCATATTTTCCTAAAAGCCTGACCTGTCATGGTTCCGACATATCAATTACTGGTAAGCATAAGCAAATCAAAGTAGTGACAAACATATTTTTTAGAATGAAATATCTTCTAGCAAGACTTTGTACTAGTGATTCTCAATTAAGCATAAGCAAAATAAATGAAATACTCTTGATCAATTATTAGAGATTCCCACAAAATTCTAATAGAAGGTGAGATGCTCTTTATTCATACCACATGAGATTTTTACTTCAAGAAAATTTGAATTTATTTCCATAATTGATGCAACAAGAAGAATGCCGTAAACAATGATGAAATTAAAACAAATGAATAATGCACTTAATGTGATAAATTTTGAAATTGTAAATTACTTTAATAGGACTAAGATTGTTTTGTAGCAAAATTTGTATTAGATGTAATGAAAATTCATAATAACATTTTATCAAATTCTGTTGATATTGATAATCTATTTAGGCTGTCTAGAGAATGAAGATTGCTCATACTCCAAATTCTGTCTAGAATAATTCATTTGAATTTAATGAGAATGACGGTGATGAATAGTATTGAATACCTACATGTAAAATGCTTTAGTAAAGAGACTTTTGGATATGAAAACATTGTTAGTTAGGGATGGAAATGACACAATTGATGCAATTAATTGGTGTAAATTGTATTTTTTGAGATCCATATCCAGTACTACCTCTTTTTTGAGTTTCTTCTTAAAGAAAGTATGGGTTTTTTCTTAAAAAAATATGGGTTTCTTCATATAATTTGTTTTTTTTTTATATAAATAAGTTTGTAATGTCTTAAATATATTAATAAATATTTTTATTTAAGTCTGAAATATGATAACAAATCTTAATAATATAATAAAAATATTAAGAAGATAACAATTGACATGTAATAAAAAAAGAATATAACAATAATATAAATACTTAGTTTTTAAATAATTTCTAATTATTTATATGAACTCCACCAATGTATTTTTAAACTAAACATATAAATATTATTTTTCTTGATGAATTATTATATATATATATATATTAATAAAAAAATTATTTATAATTATATTTATTTTTATCATTTAAATCTTAATTTATCTCGTATATTGTACAAATGTAAAATCTAGTTTTGTATAATAATTATTAAAAAATAAATTTATGAAAAATATTAATTTTGGAGGAAAAAAACATTCTAGAGGAGACATGTGGCTTCAAATCTGCAAGCAAAAATTGTGTTTTATATAATAATACTAGAAGAATAGAGGAGATTGAATATTTAGATTTATTGATACATAGGAATGAATCTTTTACAAATACTAAGACTTTTTAATCATCATTAAATTTGTTGTTGGTAACCAATTTTCGTATAATTTAATTTCTCTTAAATAAAACAATTTTGCCTTTCTAAGTTTAGCAATTAATAGGAATATCATGTCTTTTAAATAAAATAAGGATATTTATATCAAGTCTTTTAAAGTTTCCTATGTAATAAGTTTTGGGCGTTAAATACAATATTTTTAAAACAAATAATTTAAATATATATGATAATTTCAATTATTTTTTTAATTTATTATAATTAAATTTTTTATGATTAAAGTTGCCTAAACAATATCAATTGTCCTTTTTATATTTGTAATGTATAATGTTTAATTCATAAGAGGTTTTGGTGTGAAAAATTTATAATTGAACTAGAATTGTACTCATACGATGCACGGTGAGTTATTTTTAAAATAATTGAAGAGTTTATTTATATAACAATTAATATTTATGCAATATAATCTCAAAAAATTTAAAATATATGCAAAAATATGATTGTATCTTTTATTAAAATGTTTTATACATTGTACAGAGCAACAATAATTCACCATCTATTTATTTGTATCTTTTTAGATCTTGCACAAGCTTATGCAACACAAAAGTATTAAAACGTTATTTGTATCTTTTTTCATACGGATATGACCCGATTAACTTGACTTGAACCATTCTATCAAATATGGGTTAGGTTAAGTAATTGAATTGATTTTTATATAACTTGCAGGAATTAACCTGGCATCAATCAATTCAGGTATGAGATTTTTATTTTTTCAACGTGATCAAACTCGTATCAACCTAATTACCTTATTTTTATATTTTTAATAATACTTTAATATAAAACAATATTATTTTAATTATTTTTAAATTTTTTAATATAAAACAATATTGTTTTGGTATAATTTTAAAAAATAAATAAAAACATGCAACCTGATTACCAAACCCAAACATATTTTCATAAAAAATTTCTTCATGTAGATAGAGATCATATTAATATATTTCCATATAATTTTTTTTATCTCCATTTCATATAAAATTTGTAATCCTGTATAATATTGCAAACAATTATTTCCATATGTATATATAAACAAAACATATTATGAAATAAATAACAAAATATTTTCATTTCTTAATAATAAATAACATTCAATTAAACACAGTAAAAAATAAAAAATGCCATATCTTGCACTAAAAACACAGTAAATCTTCATAACTGCATTAACATAATTGTATTAAGAAAATTCAGCACTCAAAATTCATACGAACATCAATCTCATTATAAACAAAAAAAAAAAAAACCCAATTCATGTAAGATAATGCAAATTGAGTTTCAATATTATAAAGAAAATATATAATTTGCACATAATGATATATCATTGTAATACAAATTTTAAAACCAATACTTTAACACAGCTCTAATAATAAAAGCTTCAAAACATAAAATAAAATAAAACAAAGAGAAAGGTCAAATATGAATAATTTTATTTTTACTATCATTAAAAAAGATAAATTAAACTGAAAAAGGAGATATGTATTTAAAGAAAAAAAATTCAATAGCTTAGAGAGAGAGCAAGCCAAAGAAAAAAAATACAAAAATGATCAAGTTGAAAGTAGAAAAGATTATAAAAAAATTTGAAGGAAACATAATCATATATATAAAAGGACAGAAAAATAATGAATATAATAAATGAAATAACATAAACATTACCAAAAAAATAAAAATACACTCACTTAAACAATGAACAAATACACTAATCAGCAACCCCATCAATTTATGCCTTGTTCTACTATCATTTTCACATGTTAAATCATTAATATAAGGAGTATAGGTGAATTGTCTTTCCAAACCAATTGCTCTGTAGCAATTGCATTTCCGAGAGTTCAATCCAATCAAAGAACAATGACTTCACTAACTGAATTAACTGAGATTTTGTCATGCTTCATCCATGGCACAAAAAAAAAAAAGTATCGTATACTTTCACTCATATACTCAAAAGGAAACAAGAAAAATAAAACGATTAGCTTCATCATTAAAAAGATCAAATGCAAAAATAGTAAAATAAATATTTGAATCAATTCAAGAAATAATGACATGAAAAAAAAAAAGAACTCCCAAATCCATATGCCTGTCTTTAATCCTTCTTTCAATGTCTAAACTTGGTCATACTTAAAAAACAAAGAAAGAATATTTAAAAAAATATCGTTAGAAGATGAAAGATAAAAGCCCTAACCAATAAAAAATAAAAGAAAAATTCAATAAAAAACCTAATGTATATCATAGAGGAATTGAGATGAAAATAAAAATAAATGATAACTTCGTGAATAAATGGAGGTGGAAATGAAATCAACAATGTCACTTGAGCAAATATGAAAATGGCATTGAAAGAATAAACCAAAATGAAACATTTTTCATATATCATACGAATATTTAGTCAAAAATAAAAAAGATATTATAATATAATAGACAAATAAGCATCTATTAAAATTAATGTAAAAATTCAAGCGAATATTAATTTTTTTTCAAATTTAAATGGGGTGTAACTTTAGTGTAAATTATTCAAAAATATTATTAATAGTCATTTTAATGTCTAATGAATATTAAATAGTATTTCAAAATAAATACTAACGTCAAATGACTATTTGATTTTTCGTTACAAATGAACATCTTTTAAAATTTTAAACTTAAATTAAAACTAATGTATGAATATTAAATAGATTAAAAAATTAAAATTAGTTGAATGAATTTCATTATATTTACAATTCTATGATTGTTATTAGTTCATGCAACTACTATTAAATTTTGTATTATATAGCACCAAAAAAAGTTTTGTATTAATATTGGTTAAACGTTTGTAATATAGTACTATTTTAAGTATATATACCTAATTTTAATTTAATATAAATTCAATGAATATTAATTAGACAATTTTTTTATGAAATAATTACACAATTTTTTATATTTATATATATATATATATATATATATATATATATATATATATATATATATATATATATATATATTGCTGAAGGTTTTAGTATTAATAGTGGATGAATGAATTTCATTCAATCTTTGATTGGTATTATTTCATGTAATCAATTTAACGCTGATATTTGATTAAATTCAAATTCATTGAATATTAATTAAAAATAATTTACTATTTTGTAAAATAGAAAAATTTTCATGAACTTATTTAAGAAAATTGCATGAAATTCTATTGCATATATATTTGAGTAAGAATATATATAAGATCTTACTGTAGTGAGAGGAATATTTATTGTAAGAGATGAGAGAAGTGAATCTTGATCATTAAATCTTACATGAATGATCAAGATTAGAACATAATTGTATGTGACTTTTTTAAGTGGTCATATAACATTCAAGTAACTTTTAATCTTAACCATCTATATATAGAGGAATCTACTTATTCTAAGAGTAAGTGTAAATAGTTATTCTCAATCCTAACCATCTATTTAAATTAAATCCTAACAGCATAACTAAACTTACAATTACCAAAAAGAAATTGTCACGTGAGCTTGCCTGGTGAGTGATTTTCAGCCGTCAGCTATGGCCCAACATAAGCCATCGAAATTCTCTGAGAATTAGAGTGAAAAAGGAAGAAATCTATAACATGTTCAGTTGGTTCATCATCATTGTCTTCAAGCCTCTGTCCACTTGCCATGGATGGGCTGCAGCTACAAGATGGGGTACCACCTATTTCTCACCCTAACCTTCATAGTTTGAAGTGGCGGAAGACCCGTATGATAATTGACTAAATTCCTACGGATCACCTGTGTGTTTTATCTTTTGTGTTCATCTATTTAATGGAGGTATATATAAAAAGTCACCTCAATATATATTAGAAATGGACACATGATTTTAAAAATGTTGATTAACGAAAATTCACAAATGAAGAGCATTTTGTCAGGATAAAGGCATATATTAAAGTCTGAAGACCATCGAGAAATAAAAATGTCAATCAAGAGGGGGTAAAGCCAGGAGTATTCTTGTGGGTCATGGTGTGCCACCATTAACACCCTTTGTACCTTACAGCTACGTTATTCATTATTCATAGCCATAGTGTTTATTAAAATATTTTGATTATTATTAATTGAGTTATGGTAAACTTTTGTCTATGGACAAAATTGATTCTCGATCTCAATTCGAGAAAGAGAATCATTTCCTCTTGAAATTCTCCTATCTTAAGACTAATTTTTAAAGAAATGCAAAAGATAATTTCAAATACATGATAGGTTTATACAAATCCAAAACCAGAGTATTTATGCGTGGTATTTTAACTTAATGAAAATTTAGTAGAAAATAAAAGAAGTTTTGTTTCGAGAAATAAGAAAATGAGCGCAAATGAAGCAAGTTAAATGTAAATGATGGAAATGAAAGTACATTTGAAGTAAATGTGACAAGTAATGTAAAATGTTAAAAATAAAGAGCATAAAGTAAAGCAGTTCAAAATAAAGACAACGAAAAGTAAACATGTAAGTATGTAAATTACAGGAAATAAGTTTATAGAAAAAGTAACGAAAGCACTTAAATAAAAGTAATTAAAAAAACTCAAATGATCTTTAGAGAAATTACTTGATCAGGAGTAGAAAAGAGTTTTTCAATAAAGTAAAATGACTGAATTTAAACTTGCATTGAATTTGTAAAATGTACAAATGAAAGTGGATGGAAACATACTGGATTAAGCTTGCACTGTTTGCTTGAGATGTCAAGGACGTGAGAGCATAAGTTACAAATGTTTGTGAGTAATAAATTTTCAACCCTTAAATGTTTTTATCCCCTTGGTATTTATAGACTTCCTAAGTAACTACTCTTTTTTACAAGATCTTGACATGTGTTTAAAACAAAGATAACTACTAAGTGATTGGTAATCTTTATCTAATAACCACCAAATCGTTGTCAGCAATCCTTATACCACAAGTAACTGTTCAATCTTTGTCACCAATTCTTATATATATTGTCTTGATCTAGCATTTGCAACTGCTACTAACTTCTACTTCAAATTCAAAAACCTTTCTTTTTGAATTTCAAACTTGAATCTTCAACCATTTATTGGTTTTTGGTTGAGATCTTCCATTTTTCTTTTTCCAAAAAATTTGCTAAGTATAACTACTCTTCAAATCTTGATTTCGATACTGAATCGAAATCACAATACCTAACATAAAGCCAAAATGACCTTTCTTGATTTCACATCAAGACTATCATTTTGTTAACTTCGAGCTTTTATTATAACTTCAACCCCAATAATCACGGAAATTTTCAATCTCTAAGATCCACTCGAAATCTTTACTCAATTATGAAATCGAAAGTATCATCTCTGGAATCAAATCAAAACTAACACTTTAGTTTCATAGTTTATCATTTCGATTCGAACTATCATTTTTTTATGGCAAATCGAAACCACCACTTTAGTAATTTCCAAATTGAAAACGTCATCTTTATAACTTTATTGCCTTTGATTCTAATAGAATCATGTAAAGTTTCAAAATGAATTTTTGACATATCATTGAAATTCCTTAAATTGAAAAGGTGTTATTTTTATATCCAACACATAGTGACATTGATAGGAACTTTTTATAAATATGATCTATATGATAATAATTTTAAATCTAATGATAAATTTAGTGAGAAAATTATTTAATAAAAAGTTATTCAATGATATAAGAGTGATGTTGACTTATACCAGAGTATAACTTGATCATTCTCTATATATATATATATAATATGATAAACTAAGTTATATTAGTGTAAGATTTAACATATTTATATTATTTAATATTTTTTATATAATATGATTTTTATCGATTGATCGTTAAATTATAATTATTTTACACCTTAATTATTTGTGTTAAATCTTGAAAAATAAAATATTAATAAGAATGTAATCAAATAATTCTTATTTTGATATATTTAAAAAGTTTATATTACGTTAACTTTGATATATATCAATCAAATATTAAAAAATTTTAGATTAATATAAAATTTTATAGATATAATTTATATGATAAATTTTTTTAACCTAACAATAAATTTTGTGAAAAAATTATTTAATAAAATGTTATTCAATAATGTAACAGTAATTTTGATTTATATCGATGTAAATTGATCTATATCCCTCCTGATATTGAATAAAAACTATTCAAAAATAATTTTGTATTTTAGGTAGGAACTTACAATATCACGTTAACGTGTCTAACGCATTTTCAATCGTAGGTGTCTCGAGTTTGACAACCTTAACTACATTAACCATAAAAATAATTATAATTAAAATTAAATATATACAATTAAAATATTAAAATAGTAATTTATTAAATCACAATAAATAAAAATAGATTGAGAGACGCGAGAGCAAATGATTGAACTATACATTTAAGATGAGTAATGATACTTATACAAACTTTATTTTTGCTAATTTCTCACCAACTCATCTTGATCATTCAGTAAACACTACAATGAAACTAAAACGTTGTCCAGTGACTTACATAAAGTAATATAACCATACACATCGTTAAATTAGATTTAAAATTACATAATATAAAACAATTAAATGTAAACTGTTAAAAACATTAGTCTTAGAATACAAATATAAGTTTTTTTTTTCAAAGAATTATTTGTATAAGTATATTTTTCATTTGAAGTGGACCATACTATAAAGAGCTTGAGTACACAGAATCAAATATCTAATCTAATAATCTAGTAATCTAATAATCTAATAATATTATATAAAACAAGATTTTTGCATGCGGGTCTCATGCCACGTGACACCTCCATATTCATTTTTTTCTCTCTCCAAAACTATCTACTTTGATAAGCCTCCCTTTATTCTTAAATTTGACCTTAATTAATAAAAATCTCAAGTAATTACCTTTATTTGAATTTGACCTTAATTAATAAAAAATCCAATTAATTACGTCTTTTAGAGCTGCATTTTTCAAGCAATACATTCATATTCGTTTTATTGTTCTGACTCAAAGCAATTAATATTACAAATGTCTTATTGATTGTCAACAATATTTATATGATATATTTGTCATTTTTGTTTTCAAAACTTTAAATTATTTCCTTTTAATTCTATTCGCAATCTCATTTTTAATTCTATCAACACAATAAATTTCTCCTCTCTTTTCCTCTCTCTATGCAGACCTAACCATCTTTGTCTCTTCTTTCGTCGAGCTTAAATCGGCTTCAACAGAGCGTTCTTGAATGATGTGTTCCCATTTATCTCATCATTATGTCTGATTTTTGTACATTTGATTTCTCTATTTTCAAATGCTTATTTATTTATATATATATGGATCTTGCTTCTAAATCAATCTGACATCAACATGATATGGAAGAGAAGGACATGACGGTGCTTCTATATGCAAGCCACAACTGCGAATAGGAGGTTCTATTTTATTTTATTTTCCTAATTACTTATGTTCCTCTCTCTCTTCATTTTTTGATTCATTGGTTTCTCTTGCTTAGGATTGCGATTAGGAGGTGCTTCTGTTTTATTTTTTTCCTAATTACTTCTGTAACTCTCTCTCTCGCCTTTTTGATTCATTGGCTTCTCTTGCTTAGGACTTCAAGTTTCCAGTTCAATCTCATACTACTTATTATTTGTAGAAATTTTTGAAGCAGGATTAAACCAATTGCAAAACCCTTGGGACAATTGCTTGCAATCGCTGATGCTGTCCTTCAAATCCAAGTGATTAGATCCAACGGTTTATGATCATTGATGTTCATCATCAATCAAGTTGGGTAAAAACCCAAACTAAGTCGAGTTTATGAGTTTCATTTAATCGTTAACAGTTTTTCCTTTTTTTCCTTTTAATTAAACCTGCTATTTTGTATGTAAAGAATGTAATCTAATAGTATAATTAGGTGGTGCATGTGTTGTGTGATGTGCCAGTTTTCATCTTTCTTAATGCATACAAAATAAATCTAAAAATAAATCATATTTATTATTATAAATGATATAATTTTCATTTTTCCTCATTAGTTTTAGAGTAAATTACACTCACCCTTTCCAAGTTTGATGATATTACACTCAACTCCATTCTTTTCTAAAAATGACATTCATCCTCATTAATTGATTAAGTTGCATAATTGTGTAAATATTATCAGTTAAAATCTATAAGATTTTTAATATTTACAGTTATTTATGAAAAAAAATATTTTAAAAAAAAATATTATTATGTATAAATATTACCAATTAAAATTTGGTAATATTTTTTATTAATTAAAATTTGATAACATTACTAGTTGAAAAATATATATATTTTTTCAAAAAACTCCTTACACACCCACACAAAGAAAATTATAAAAGTTTTTTAATTAAAAATATTATTATATATAAATATTACTAATTAAAATCTATAAGATTTTCAAGATATCACGATTATTTTTAGTATACACAATTTTTCATAAATAACTGTGAATGCTGAAAACTCTATTAATTTTAAATGATAATATTTATACAATTATGTAACTTGATCAATTAATTGAGGGGTGAGTGTCATTTTTGAAAAAGAATGAGGCTGATATTTTTTTTAAAATATATTTTTTTATAAATAACTATGAATGCTGAAAATCCTATAAATTTTGACTGATAATATTTACACAATTATACAACTTGATCAATTAATGGAGGTGGGTATCATTTTTAAAAAAGAATGAGGCTGAATATAATATCATCAAACTGGAGGGGGGTAAGTGTAATTTACTCTTAGTTTTATGTTTCAAGTTAAATCCAAACACTATACCAAAAAAAATGAAGTTTAAAAAAAGTTAATTCCAAACATCTTGCATGTTGTCACAAAGTATTTTGCAGCTTATGTCACAATTAAGTCTGTTGGCATTCATGATTTCTGGACTATTTCATAAAAGAAACCTGTGTAATCACTAAATGATCCATTATTCAAAAACTAATTTTTAGGTGATAAGGAAAAGAAAAACGTAAAGAAAAAAATGGTTTTAAATATCCAAAACCATGGTATAACTTTTGTTTCAATGCCAAAGACGTAAATTAGAAAATCATGAGAAAGCTTTTACTTTATTGGTAAGAACGGAGCTAGCATTCTTATTTTAAAGAGTCGAAGTTATTTACCATTTTGATACACCCTTGTTGGGTGAAAGCTTTTACTTTATGATGATTCATGCCCTGGAATCTCTTCTAATTTTATTATGTTCATTTATTCTTATTTTAATAATTTTATAATAATTTACACTCCAATTTAAAATCAATACATACGAGTTATTCTTTTCAATACCTTGCTGGAAGGTTTGTGCATATCCTGTCCCAGTTATCCATTATCTCTTTCCTATTTGGAACCGCCTTCAATGCCATTAATACAGAGCAAATGCCCATTCCCATTGCAATGAATCACCCCATGCAAGAAATGACTCTCAATACCAATCCTAAAAACTTTATGATTAATTTCACTCATCTATGCAGTATGCTAATTAATTTACAATAGTAACTAAAATGTTAAAATCTTTTCTTGGTAGGATGAGCGGAAAGCACGTACTCATGACAAGCAATGAAGAAAAAATATGATATTTTTAATATACATCTTTTTATTTAAAAGAGCTGATATTCCTCTTAATTAAAAGATTAAAAAAATCAATATTTTAGGTTAATTAATTAGTACATTTATATTAAAATAAAATATAACTAAAATTAGTACATTTATATAATAAATAATTACTTAATCATGAAACCAAAATAAAAATCCAGCGTAATTAATTAATAATGAAATAAAAAATTTTAATACAAAAATAAATATTATCTTAAACTTTGGTTAATCATATTTTCTTTGAATAATTATTTTTACAGTCTCGTTATTCGTCTAATCAAAATACGTCCAATTTTATCTAATTTATTCACAAAATCATTATATATCTCACGAGAATGCTACAGTCGCATACAGAATGATTTGATATCTCTCTTACGTTAACATACGGTGTAAATACAGTGTGTGTATTCTGATGTACATAAAACATTTTTCCTTTTTTAAGACCTATTACCTTTTTATCTGTTTATTCTACATATTATATACATTACAACTTTTGTTTACTTTTTGAAATAGTATTGACTTTATAATAATAAAAAGACTTTTACGGTACCATAAATACAAGTTTTTGAACATGATAATAATTGTGAAGATAATTGACCACAAGATTTAAATACCAAACAAATTCAAATATCATTTGAAATACTAGATATATTTTTATACTGATTCATTTTTTAAATAGGGTTTTGTTAACAAATGGTCTTAAATAGGGTACTTGTTAAAAAAATTAAAATAGATTTTTTTAAAGAAAAAACAAGACAAATAGTAATTTTTTTCAATTTCTAATACATTGAATAACTTGTTTTTATCAAAAGTTTTATATTTTAGCTTTCCTAACAAGTGCCCTTACGGCATTCTTTAAAAAATCCTTCTATTTATTATCCTTTGTATTTTTAAATATTGAATTTTTAATCAAAACTTATGTAATAATATTTTGGTATTGATTAATATTTTTAACAAAATAAAAGTTATATGATTAGAAATACATTACGTAATAATAATAATTTATTTTTTAAACGAATTACTGAAATTAAAAATTAAAAATTAAGGGCCATTGTCCAAATAATAAAACGTGAAACTCTATTTACGAATTTACTTGGTCACATAAGTATTCATGTTATTTTCGTCAATATAGTTGCTTGGTTTTCCCCTTTCTCTTTTATATACTAAAAATGTTTAATATAACTAAATTTATAGTGATATATTTATTTGGCAATGTGTTATTTTTTGTTTTTATCTTTATGAGGTAATTTGAAAAAAAAAGACAAAATGCAAATGAATATCTAACTCACTTGAATTTAATCATCATGAATTTTAGATTTTACAAATAAAATTATTAAATTATGATAAAAACTAAGGATGCACAACCCAACCCAATAATCCGAGAACCCGATCAACCTAACCCGACCCGATATAAAATATTCGTGTTGGTTCGGGTCATTGGGTCAGTTCAGGTTAAACCCGATTAACCCATCACTTATTGGTTCGGGTGACGGGTTGAATAAACCAACCCGATGACCCGACCCGATGACCCGATGACTTAAATAAAAATGACGTCGTTTTGTGCAATCCCTAAATATCACCTTCGTTTCTGCATCTTCTCTCATTTTCATTTTCTTAATTTCTATCCTTTCAATTTTCCACTTTCCTCTCTTATTCCAAATCCCTCTCATCCCCTAACCCTAAGTGTCAATCGCTTCTTTCTCTTTGTTTCTATTGGTTATTGCTCCTCAATCTTAAGCTCTCAATCCTCTCTCTCTCAGTCTTTGCTTTGCTCCTCCTCTCTTCTCCTCTCGTTGCTCTCAACCCGCCTCCCACAATAGAAAAACCAACCCGCGAGTAGTGACCCCCTCGTGTAGATCTGTCGGACCATCAAGACTAGATCCTTGGTATGTGTGACTTCATCTCTGTGAAGACCAGATCCGTCAAGACGAGCACCGTGAAGACCAGATCTATCAAGACCAGCTCCGCGAAGACCAGATCCATCAAAAGCAGCACCGCGAAGACCAGATTTGTTAGGACCAGCACCAAAGCTCTGATGCGACCTCGCTGGGTTGTTAGGTTGCAGCTAGTGGTAGCTATGTTGGTGAGGTGCAGATCTGGTTGGATGCAAGGCTCCAGGTTTGTTCTTGGTCGACATAGTTCGTGCCTGAGGTCTCTGGTTACGATGTTACATTGCGGTTTTGGCTGATTGATTCTATTGTCTTTGGAGGCCTTTTTCTGGGGCTATTGTGCTTTGTTTGTGATGTGAATAACTTTCAACAAGTTTCCTTTCCTTGCTTCTAGTGGTGGCTGAGGCGGTGGAAAAGCTGATGGTTGTGGGTTGAGGAACTTGTTGAAGGAGTAACCTTTGTAAAATCTCAACCGTGCTTCTACATTCTGCCATTCTTACTCTTCATATTTTTGTTTAATTTTTTTTTACATTTTTTGAGTTATCCTATGTCTCTTTGTGCCTATGTGGGTTGATACTTGACAGAAAGAGAAGAAGACATAACCCGATTTCCCGGCCCGAACCAACCCATCTACATATTGGGTTGGTTCGGTTCGGGTTACCCGAAATGTTTTTTCAAAACCGACCTAACCCAATCCAACCTCAACTAATTGGTTTGGATTTTTTTTCTCCCTAAACCCGAACCAACCCGACTGATTGCTACCGCAAGTGCACGGATCGCTCAAGTAATACAGATACAGAGTAAAAGTTCGTTCCCACGAGGATATTCGATTATAAAGCTAAGTACCAGCCAATAGCTTAATCAATTCTAGTTAAGGACATAAAAATAAGAAAAGCAATAAACTAAACTAAACCTAATCTACAAAAGCAATAAACATAAAAGAGATTAGGTTTCAGGAAATCCTCATTTACCCCCTACATCTACCAACAACATGCAATCCCCCTCATAAACACAAATGCATTGATTGCGTTAGCTTGAGAATCTGATGTAGTCAAAAGCCCATGTCTAGGTCAATCAACCCTGGTTTCAATTGCCCAACTCATTAAGTTTCCTTGAGAGCCAGTTCAACTTCCACTCATGAACGATCTATTCTCAATTACACACTATACATGGCTAATAGGTATATTTCTATCCTATTAATGAATCAACTCATCCAAGCCAATTGAACTAGCCGAACATGCATCAACCATACCATATCCATATCAACAAATCCTTATGTCTAGTTCAATTGCCAATATTAGGATCATGCAATCAAGGCCAACCAACAGCAAGCATTAAACTCAGATAATGATTGAACCATAATCAAACATCTACACAAACTCAGAGAAGAACACATCATTAATATAAATAAAAGGATCCAAAGTATTCCTAAACAAAGCTTAGCTATACAACAAATAAGGAAGAAAAGAGAGAATGAAGCTCATTGATTTGTCTCTGAAGCTTGAATCCTCCTTCAATCCTTTGGTCATTGACTCCAATCCACCAGAAATGAAGATCTAGCCAAACTATCTAACCTAAAACCAAGAAACTATAAAGGAAATACCTAAAACAGAAAATGGAAATGGCTAAAATGGCCAGAACCTAGAGAAAAATGCATAAAATGTATTTATAGGCTCAGCTGGCCGCCTCAGCGCCGCGGCGCCCATATAATAGAGCCACAGCGCCCAATAGGTCGGTTTAACTACGCCACGGCGCTCACCTCATCTGGGTCGCGATACTCTTGCCTCGGGTCCAAGTATGACCTGCTGAAAATCCTCTTTGCGCCGCGGCGTTGACCACTAAATTGTCAATTTGGCTTCCTCTTCCTCTTTAAGCTCAATTGCTCCATATTTGACCTTATTTGGAGCCCTTCCTAACATAGAGAAAACACCAAATCAGTATCATATATAAATCTACTTAATTAATAAGCATTTAAGCACAGTTTTGCACAATAACGCATCAGAAAGGCTTAGAATCAGAATATGACAAATATAAACACAAAACCCTCCAAATATGCATTTAAACAAGGACTTAGCATTCATTTTAGCACAGAGATAGGGCACAAATAACTGCATTCTAAGTAGTTATCACCGACCCATTTGCAGCCCTAATAAAAACTTACAATATATCAATATAACAAATTAGGATTTGGTTTCTAATTGAGATTTTACGCCATATAAATATATAGCTAATAAATATGTTCTCTCTCTTCATTAAAAAGTAACTCACTAATCTCTTTCTTTATTAAATTAAGCAATTTTAAACCATTAGATGAATATGTAATCAATGATCAGAAATTGATGTCAGAGTAAAATTCTTACACTAGTATCAATTGATCTTAACCCATATATATATGGAAAAGATTAATTTATACTAATGTAAATCAAAATCACTCTTACACTATTGAATACTTTTTTATTAAATAATTTTTTCACAAAATCTATTGTTGGATTGAAAGTTCCTATTATATAGATCATATCTATAAAATTTTATATTAATTCAAAATTATTTAGTTATTCATTGATATACGTGAAGATTAACGTAATATATACTTTTGAAATATATGAAAATAAGAACTACTTGATTACATTTTTATTGATGTTTTATTTTTTCAAGATTTGACATAAATGATCAAGGTATTAGATAGTTATAATTCAATAGTTGAATCGATAAAAATCATATTTTTTAAGAAGTTATTAACCAATGTAAATATGTCAAGTTTTACACTAGTGTAAGTTGATCTCTTCCTATATATATATATATAACATATCTAGTAAGTGAAGTTTTTATTGTGAGAGAGTGAGATGAGTAAATATTGACTATGCAACCATAGTCAAGATTAAAATTTACTTAAAAGTCATGAGACTACTTAAAAAAGACACATGCATTTATATTTTAATCTTAATCATTCATGTAATATCAAATGATCAAGATTCACTCCTTTCACCTCTTATAATAAACATTCATCTCACTATATACGCTCTCTCTCTATATATATAGGGAGCATATATAGTGAGGGAAGTTTTTATTATGAGAGAGTAAGATGAGTAAATCTTGACCATACAACCATATATAAATAGTTAAGATTAAAAGTTACTTAACGGTCATATGACTACTTAAAAAAATTACATATATTTATATTTTAATATTGATCATTCATGTAAGATTTAATGGTCAAGATTCATTCCTCTCACCTCTTACAAGTGAATCTTGACCATTGGATCTTTCATGAATGGTCAAGATTATAACATAAATGCATATGACATTTTTAAGTGGTCACATGACATTCAAGTAACTTTTAATCTTGACCATCTATGTATGATTGTATGGTCAAGATTTACTCTTCTCACCCTCTCACAATAAAAACTCCTCACTAGATATGTTATATATATAATGAGAGAAGTTTTTATTATGAGAGGATAAGAGGAGTGTCGCAACCTTCTTGAAGGGCGCCACAAAAATAAAAGAAAAGGAAGGAAAACACCTCGGGGTATTGGGAGTCGCCACCAATCGCTTTATCCATTAAATAGAATGGTGCAATTGGATACCTAAGAGATGGTCTACGTTTTAGAGTTCATGGTTCGGGGGTTGATTACGGGTAGGGAAGGTATCAGCACCCTACACCATCTGTTCTAAGAACGGTTACCTATTTAATCTAATGTTATTTGCAAGTTAATTAAATTGGTCCTTTAAAAAAGAAAAGAAACATTTTTTGGTTTTTACTTTATCATGTCTCATTTTGTTAAGCATAATATCAAGAATGATAAATGACTAAGACCAGAAATGGGTGGCTAAATAGTTATTATTTTAGAACAAATTCTAAGTTTACAACATATTATATAAAAGTGGTGAATCAAAATTCTATTTTCTGAAGAGAAGTAATTTTCAAAATAAATGGCCAAATAAAATATTATTTCAATGAATAAATTTAATTCAAAGAAATTTGTTTGAGGTAAGAGAATGTTTTTTTAAGTAAATGGCTAAATAAAATCTCATTTATAATCAAGAAAAAATATTTTTAGGCACAATGAGATTTTTGTAGTAATTTCTAAAAAAATGTCTTCATGAAAAATAAAACTTTAATTCACCACAATCATGATGTTGAAACTGTATGAAATTGCTCACTTTTATTTGAATATTTTATTTTATAAAAAGAAAATTATCTTAGTTTATAAAAAAAGGTTATATTTTAATTTACGTAATTATTTTAATTTTTATGTAGGGGATTAGACCTCCCCAGTACTCTTGGCAAAATTCAATATAAAACCTCAAGATTATCAAAAAAAGTGTATTTAATCGGTGCTCCGATCTTCTTTCAATTTTTTCGTCATCGGCAAGTTTTAAAATATTTGATTTACACAAAAATGAGTGTGTTAAATTAAAACACAAGTACAAATGTAAATGATATTATTACAAGGAGTAACATAGAATAAGATTATTTAGAATTTATTTTATGTAAATATAGATGACAATAATATGAACATAATAAACATATTAAAACAAACAAACAAATGATAAATAATATAAAAAATGGAAAGAAAAAGAAAAAGTAATAAAAACAAATTAAGAAAGCAGAGACTAGAAGTCTCTAAATTGTAAACGAAAGAGAGGAGAATGAGACACCAACCACACAACAGCGGCAGGGATGAAAACCAATGACACTTGGAATGCGATTGGCTCATGGTGGCTTCGGCAGAGGGCAAGGGAGCACGAGCTGTAGGGGCACAACGCGAAGACGGCAGTGCAGCGTGGTGGAATGCCGGTGTCAGGGCGAGATGTGGCGCAGACAGGAGCAGAGCTCCGATTTTCGACGGCTTGCCTGATCTGGCGCGCGGAGCTGGGGCGCGTCGTGGTGGAGCTGCCGGCGACGGATCTATGCTGGTCGGACTGGTGCGGTGTAGGCCGACGGAGCTGTGAGGGTCGTACTGGTGCGGTGTGGGCGACGGAGTTGTGCAGGTCAGACTGGTGCAGATCTGAGCATGATGGCCAAATCTAGTGGAGCGGTTCGCGCAGAGATGCGGGTCGATGTTGACGGTGGCGTAGAGGCTCAAGGACGATGGATGGCATGGCTGGCTTAGAGGTCACGGATTTGGGTCCTAGGGAGCTATTCCGGTGACACGGTGAGGGGAGCTTGGCTATTTATTGGGGTTGGGGGCAGTGGCTGCAACTGGGTAAGGATGAAGATGGCTATGCTGTGAGTTATTCTATTTGGGTGGTGATGGGAGGACGGTGTCTATGGGTAACTATTGGAGGTGATGAAGAAAGGTTGTTGTTAAGATGGGAATTATGGATGTTGATGGTGAAGGTTGAAGGTAGTTACTAGGTTGCTAAATTGGGGGTTGCTATGAAGGTGGAAGCAGGGGGCTTTAGGCGTGGCAGGAGATGAATGCCTATGTGGGAATTTTCTCTATGTTTTTTATATCTGTCTGGGGGAATTTTTGTGCGTGAGAATTTCTTTTTGCTCAATCCGTCTGTATCGCCCCCTCTCTTAGTTTCTGCTTGTGCCTTTTTTTTCTTGCTGTGCTTGAGATTGATTACCATTTAATTTGTAATAATTTTCATTCAATTTGTAACAGTTGGAAGACAAATGGAAAAGAAAACTGTGAGAAGTTTTTAATCCAAATTAATGCAGCTGAAGCTAGGGTTTAAAGGTTGCAGGAAGAAAGAAGAAGGAAGAAGGTCGTGGGTTGACCTGTAATGATTTTTTTTTTTTTTTTTCTTTTTTTTTAAAGAAAGAAATTAAATTAAATAAAATAAATAAATCAAAAACGAAAATAAAGAAAATGGACAAAATTGGGTATCAACAGCTGCCCCCCTTTGCATTACATTTAAAATAAATGGAAGGCAAAGGAATTGATTCAATTTTGTCCATGAAAGGGTAAAAAGCTTGCGGATTCAGGTGTTTGCTGAAGCTTTAAGCAAAATGACTTGCGGAGTCGGGGATCCGTTGAAGCATAAAAGAAATTAGGTAACTAGCTTATGCAATTGGGTATCCGTTGAAGCTTAACAAGAAACTTAAAAGCAATGGGTACGAAGACCCAAAAACAGAAAATAATGGGAGCGGGGACCTGAAAAGGTAAAAAGCTTGTGGGGTCAGGTATCCGCTGAAACTTAATAAAAAAACTTAAAAGCAATGGGTACGGGGACTCGAAAACATAAAACAAGGGGTATAGAGACTCAAAAAGGTAAAAAAACTTGCGGAGTCAGGTATCCGCTAAAACTTAACAAAAATAAGGTAAGAAGTTTACGAAGTCGGGTATCTGTTGAAGCTTAACAGAAATAAGGTAAGAACCTTACGGAATTGGGTATCCGTTGAAGCTTAACAAGAACAAGTTAAGAAGCTTACGGAATCGAGTATCCGTTGAAACATAACAGAAAACTTAAAGCAGAAAAAGGTAAAAAGCTTGTTGATTCGAGTGTTCGCTGAAGCTTAACTGAAAACTTGAAGCAGAAAAGCTTAAAGGCAATGGGTACGAGAACCCAAAAACACAAAAATAATGGGTACGGGGACCCAAAAGGTAAAAAGCTTGCGGAATCAGGTATCTGCCAAAGCTTGACAGAAAGCTTAAAGCATGAAAAGGTAAAAAGCTTGCGGAATCAGGTATCCTCCAAAGCTTGACAGAAAGCTTGAAGCAGAAAAGCTTAAAGGCAATGGGTACGGGGACTCGAAAACATAAAACAATGGGTATGGGAACCCGAAAAGGTAAAAAGCTTGCGGAATCAGGTATCCGCCAAAGCTTGACAGAAAGCTTAAAGCATGAAAAGGTAAAAAGCTTTGGAGTCGGGTATCCGCTGAAGCTTAACAAAAAAGTTGAAGCTGAAAAGCTTAAAGGCAATGGGTACGGGGACCCGAAAACATAGAACAATGGGTATGGGAACCCGAAAAGGTAAAAAGCTTGCAGAGTCAGGTATCCGCTGAAGCTTAACAAAACAAGGTAAGAAGCTTATGGAGTTGGATATCCATTGAAACTTAACAAAAACTTAAAGGCAATTGGTATGGGGACCCGAAAACAAATGGGTATAGGGACCCGAAATCATAAAAGACAATGGGTATGTTGCCTTGACTTATCACAGAAACTAAAAGCAATGGGTGCGAGGGCCCAAAAAGAAAAGGTAATGGGCATAAGACTCCGATTTGACTGAAAACAGCAAGTTAGACCTTTGTAGGTCAATGCTAGCAAAATAAAATAGTGCACTATGCATGCTTCAGATGTATGAGAGTACAAAAAACTCTTTTTTTTTGCTTTTCTCTCTCTCTCTCTCTCTCTCTCTCTCTTTTTTATCTTTTTTTTGTGTGTGTCTCCACGACCCCTGAGGACATGATTGTAATCATTTTCAAAGATGAACTGGAATGAGATTTATTGGCATCCTTTCATTTGTCTATTCAGCCGATGGTTGAAATGTCCAGCCGGGATGACCCTTAAGGTGTGTATTAGATGTGATACATAAGAGCAATGGGACAACTCTTTAGATGACCCTTGAGGTGACCTGGTTGTCCTTTTTTTTTATCAACACTCTTATTAGGAATCATTGTGTTTCCCATACCTTTCAAATCATTAGTGATTCTCAATGCTCTAATAGCAATGTCACATATTTCACATTCCAATATATGATTATTAGAAAAATGCATATTGAGTCAAAGAAGAGGCAAAGGTAAAAACATGACGATATTGTATTGAAATGGAAATGGTGAAAAGAAAGTAATATTGTGGTCATCAACATAAAATTTATAGAGGGATGATAAGGGCAAAGGTCTTCAGTTCTTCCAATGAAATCCTTTATCGTAATCAGTGTCAATCCTCTGCATACCCGATTTCGAACACCTATTAAACAGCCTATAAAGATTTTGACTGCCCCAGTTGGGATCATTTGGCCTATCCCAACATGGAAAATTTAGTTTGCTCTAAAGTAGAGATTTGCTTCTCCTTAGCATGGAGACTCAGCCGCTTAGGTCTCACTTCCTTTGTCATATCAAGCACTATTATCATTTCATTTTGGACTTTAACTTTTGCCTAGGTCACTCTTTCGAGTTTTCAACCTACCAGGTCACTCTAACTTTTGCCTAGGTAGCCTTTTCAGGTTTTCCACCTAGTGAGTCATGCTATTCTTTTTCCTTTTTTTTTACAAGTAGTGCTTTTATGCATAATATTTCTTGACTGCGTCTGAATTTACAGGAAGTGGTAGATCTTCATCGTCCATTTTTGCGAGAATCAAGGACCCTCCAGAGAAAGCCTTCTTCACAACATAAGGTCCTTTATAATTTGGAGTCCATTTTCTTTGGTGATTTTTTTGAATTGGCAGGATCTTTTTGAGTACTAAGTCTTCTTCTTGAAATTGTCAAGGGCGCACTTTTTTTGCATAGGCTTTCATAAGCCTCCTTTGATATAACTGGCCATGACACAGTGCAGTTAACCTTTTACCTTCAATAAGATTCAACTGATCTAGTCGGGCTTGGACCCATTCAGCCTCTTCTAATTTTGTCTCCACTAGTACTCTTAATGAGGGAATCTCTACTTCAATAGGGAGTACGACTTCCATTCCGTAAACTAAAGAGAAAGGAGTTGCCCCAGTTGAGGTACGGACAGATGTGCGATAACCATGCAGAGCAAAGGGAAGTATCTTATGCCAATCTTTATATGTCACAACCATCTTTTGGATGATCTTCTTAATGTTTTTGTTTGCTGCCTTAACAGCCTCATTCATCTTTGGGTGGTATGGCGAGGAGTTATGGTGTTGGATCTTGAAATTCTCGCATATTTCCTTCATCATTTTGTTATTCAAGTTAGTTACATTGTTAGTGATGATCTTATTTGGTAGACCATAACGACATATCAACTCTCTTTTGATGAACTTGATCACCACATTCCTGGTCACATTGGCATAAGAAGCAGCTTTAACCCATTTGGTGAAGTAGTCTATCGCGACAAGAATAAAGCGATGCCCATTTGAGCCTTTAGGTTCAATAGGTCCTATGACATCCATACCCCACATGGAGAATGGCTAGGGGGCTGCTAGGACATTCAAAGGGACTGGCGGCGCATTGATCTTATCAGCATATGTTTGGCACTTATGGCGCTTCCTCACATGATTGAAGCAGTCAGTTTCCATGGTTAACTAATAATAACCAGATCTTAGGATTTTTCTTGCCATTGCATGTCCATTGGAGTGAGTTCTGAAGGAACCCTCATATACTTCTTCAATAATCTTTTCTGCTTCCATTGCATCAACACATATTAGAAGCATCATATCATGGTTTCGTTGGTTAGAAGCACCATATCATGATTTCTTTTGTAAAGAATTTCCCTATTCAGAAAGTAACCCATCGCAAGCCTCCTCAGGGACCTCTTGTCATTTTCTGAAGCACCTACAGGGTACTCCCTATTCTTGATGAAACATTTGATGTCATGGTACCACGGTTTCCCATCAGGCTCGTCTTCAACCACTTGACAATATACAGAATAATCACGACTTTCCATTTTTATAAGTGGTAGGTCCCTTTCATGACTTACTTGAAACATTGATGATAGTGTGGGCCAACTAGTTTTCTTCTCAAGGAACATGATGAAAAGTGACTTCATTAAATTGCTCGATCAATTCTTTGATGTAAACATGGTATGGGATCAGTTTGCCATCACGGGTCTTTCATTCTCCTTTTAGTTGATGAATGACCAAGGCAGAGTCCCCATATACTTCCAAGATCTTCGCTTTTGATTTTATTGCTGCCTGAATACCCAAAGCACATGCTTCGTATTCTGCTATATTGTTAGTACAGTCAAAATACAATATTGTTGTGATTGGGATGAATTTATCTTCAGGAGAGATCAAGATGGCTCCAATGTCGTGCCCCAGTACATTAGAGGCTCCATCAAACCACATAGTCCATTTTTCTTTTTCAGAGGATTCCTTATTTTTAAACAGAGTCATTATATCTTCATTAGGGTATTCACATTGCATCGACCCATAATCCTCTATAGGTTGGTTAGCCAAATAATCTGCAAGGGCACTTCCCTTAATTACCTTTTGGGTGACATAAACAATTTCATACTCCGATAATAAAACTTGCCATCGCGTAATTCTCCCAGTGAGAGCGGGTTTCTCAAAGATATACTTGATAGAATCCATTTTGGACACCAACCAAGTAGTGTAACACAACATGTATTGCCTCAATCAATGGGCAGCCTATGCCAAGGCACAACAAGTTCGCTCTAACAATAAGTACTTTGCCTCATAATCGGTGAACTTTTTACTTAAGTAATAGATGGCACGTTCTTTCCTACCGGATTCATCATGCTGCCCCAGTATGCAACCCATAGACTCATTAAGCGCCGTCAAATACATAATGAGAGGTCTCCCTGGCACTGGAGGCACTAAAACTAGGGGTTCTTGTAAATACTACTTGATTTTTTCAAAGGCTCTTTGGCAATGTTCATTCTACTTGACTAGCCGATTCTTGCGTAACAACTTGAAGAGCGGCTCGCATGTTGCTGTGAGCTGGAATATGAATCGAGCGATGTAATTCAACTTTCTCAAAAATCGAACCCAATATCGAACTTCTCGGCTCACCACAAACCCCAATAGTTTTTCGACACCAAAAGTGCATTTTAGTGGGTGCTTAACTATGGCATGTCCAGGCATGTATTGCTCAAAACCTTGTCAGAGATCAACTTCTATTCCTTTCGGCTGACCACAAACCCTAATAGTTTGCCCGATTCGACACCAAAAGTTCATTTGTAGGATTTAGTTTGAGTAAAATAAACTTCCTCAATCGCTCAAAAAGCTTTTGCAGATTGATTATATGATCTTCTTCTATTTTTTACTTTACAATCATATCATCCACATAAACTTCTATTCCTTTGTGCATCATGTCATTGAACAATGTCACCATAGCTCTTTGATACGTTGCCATAGCATTTTTTAAACCAAAAGGTATCACTTTGTAGTAGAAGGTTCCCCATAAAGTGATGAATGTGGTCTTCTCCATGTCTTCCGGTGCCATCTTGATCTGATTGTATCCCGAGAAACCATCCATAAAGGAAAAAAATGAATGTTGAGTAGTGTTGTCCACCAAAACATCAATCCTGAGGTAACGAAGTTTGGCAAGTCTTTATATCTTTAGGGCTAGCCCTATTTAAGTCTCGATAGTCCACTTAACATTCGGACTTTCATCCCAAATTCAAAATCACAAGAAAAATAGAAGAAAAACATTTTTTGGGACAGGAACAATGTTGGCAACCCATTGTGGGTATTTTGCAACTGCAAGAAATCTAGCATCAAATTGTCTTTTTACTTCATCTATGATTTTTAGGGACATCTTAGCTTTCATTCGTCTCAACTTTTGCTTAATCGGAGGGTATCCAGGTTTTAGTGGCAATTTGTGCTTAACTATGTCAGTGTCTAGCCCTGGCATATCTTGGTATGACCATGCAAAGGCATCACTGTAATCAAACAAGAGTTTAATCAATATGTTATGCTCATCTTCTTTCATCGAGGTACCAATTTTGATTTCTTTCTTATCATTTTCAGTCTCCAAGTTAATTACTTTAATTGGTTCCTCATGGGGTTGGATTTCTTTAGCTTCTTATTCTAGTAATCTCATTAACTTAGGTGAAGTTTCCTAATTATCGTCATTATCCTCATCGACATGATTAACAGGGTGTTCAAAATTATATGATGAGATATTGACATTATCACTTTCAAGAGAGTCATTTTCAGATTTACAATAAGTGATGTTGGCACAAGAAAAATGAAATGAATAGAAGGTCAGAATAATGGTGGGATGAAAGCTAATGGAATGAAAAAATGAGAGAACTCAAAAATGTATTTTATTAATAACAATTATTGGAAAAGAAACATGTGAGCCCATTTTACAAATGGAAATCCTAAAGCCTTGGGCATAGCTAAAGGAATAGCACTACAGAATTACTTTGAAAGAGACTCTAAGGTTATGGGAAACTCGATGATCTCCCAATTGTCGAGTGTTGTATCTGAAGAACATGCATATACTAGGTCCGCATGATTGACAAAGTCATCATCTTCAACTGCGGTCACTTGGTCTACAAACACAACTCCCGCGCTTCGGAAGTTTTGTCGTATATCACAGATGGGGACTCCCTCCACTTTAGGTTCTCGATTTTCCAAGCGAGCCAATCTCTTCTCTTTTTTCTCTTCCATGATTCTCCTCTTATCGGCCTTGGTGGGTTTGTATCCCAGCCCAAATCTACCTTTGTTTTCCAAGGGTTGTAAAAGTCCTGTGGCACCTTGTCATTTCCTACCCAACCCTTCTCTGTGCTGATAACCCCCTTCTAGCATAACTTTAGCCATCATTACAGATGCACCAGGGGGCTGCGGTTTAGGAATTGGAGCTCCTTCTTTTATATAAATGGTATTAATAACCTCGAGTGCTTGAAAGGTAGTCTCGAGAGCCTCTTCTGTAGCTTCAATATAGGGGGTGTCTAGCAGCTTGCTCACCAGCAGGTCCTCTTCACCAAAGACAGTAATCATCTTGTTATTAACTATGAATTTTATTTTTTAGTGCAAGGTGTAAGGCACAGCTCCAGCAGAATGAATCGATGGTCATCTTAAGAGACAACTATAGGATAGTGCAATGTCCATCACTTGGAAGAGTATGTTGAAAGTGTAGGGACCGATTTGAACTAGTATTTCGATCTCCTCTATGACTTCTCTCTTTGTGAAATCAAATGCCCTTACTATCATCGCACTTGATTTCATATGTGACCCATCAAAAGGCAATTTGGAGAATGTCAAATTTGACATCACATTCAAGGAAGAGCCATTGTCCATCAGTATTCTAACCATGATATAGTCTTGACATTTTACGGAGATGTGAAGTGCTTTATTATGCTACCTTCCCTCATTGGGTATTTCATCATCGGTGAAAGTGATGTAATTATCTGCTGTGATGTTGCTGATAATGCCATCCAACTTGTCAACTGTGATGTCATGAAAAACATGGGCTTGATTAAGCAATTTCATTAGCATATTCTCGTGTGACTTAGAGTTCAATAATAAGGATAAGAGTGATATTCTTGCAGGGTGCGGTTCAGTTGATCCACCACCCTGTATTCACTTTGCTTTATGAATTTTAAGAACTCACAAGCTTCTTCCTCGGTCACTTCTTTCTTATAGACCTCTTGCTTTACTGCTTTTGGTTTTTCCTTTTCTTTCAAGGCTTTTTTAGTAGAAATTTCCCCCATATTGCCTTTCCCTTTCCGAATTCTTTCCACTTCCTCAAGTGTATAAATACGACCACTCCGAGTCATTCCACCGATCCCAGATATGCTAGAGATAGCCGATGAAATTTTCATTTAATTGTCCTGGAGATCCTTCACAACGACTTGCACATCATATTTCCAAGGCACAGCTTTGGTGTCCTTATAGGGAAAAGGAGTCGGCACTTGGATGGTGATAGGATTCTGACCAAGAGAGACTTGTGGAGACACCTCTTTACTATAATGAATCATCAATGGCCTTGGTATATCTGGAGCTTACTCTATGATTGGATGCGTTGCATAGGTATTGACAGCCTCTTGAACTGGTGGAGGTGTAATTTCTTTGACCATATAGACATCACTATTATCGTACTGATTGTTTATTTGTACTAGGTGACTGTCCATTAAACTTTGAAGGATCTGTTTGAACTCATCACACTCCTCAATAGAATGCCCTACTTTCCCATGAATATTACACACCATTTCCTCTTCATGGACCCTCTTGATCTCCACTTGGTTTTGTATCAACCCAAATTTGCAAAGCTCTTGAAAAATTACTTGCATGGGAGTTTTCACATCAGCTACCTGACTTATGAGGCATTGCCCAAAAGACTTTTCTATGGCATTAACTACAGGACCTCCATGATCAGGCAAGGGATTGCTGCCTACATTAGGAGTTTTTTCTTTAAAGTTTAACCATTTGGCATTAATCAAGTCTTGCACTTTGAACATTAATGCTCTACAGTTTTCTGTTGAGTGGCCTACATCCCCAACATGGTACTCACATTTAGCATTTTGGTCAAATCCTCTTGGGTAAGGGGGTTCTACTAGCTTCATTCGGCAAGGAACTAATAAGGAGTTTCAGAAAAGTTGTGGTAGCAGCTCAGTATATGTCATAGGAATTGGGTCAAATTAGACGGGTTTCTTCTCTTGGTTAGCTGGCGGCCTTCTTTGGTTGGTATTTGGGTTTTTGGTCCATGGTTGGGTTGGTTGATATGGCATGGTAAGGAATATTTGGTTTGGGATAGGAGATGGTGCACGATAAAGGATCATTGGGTGATAAGGTTGAGGGTATAGAGCTTGAGATGCATTAGTAATGTATGGATAGTAAGACATGTAGGGAGGTTGGAAGGATGGTTGAGGGTTAACAAGTGTTTGATTGTGTCTCCCTTGGGCAAAACTCCTCTGATCGAAAGTCACAGCATGAGCTTCCCTTTCTTTTTTCTTTCCTATTGGAGACCTTTTAGCACTAAATGTCCCTGTTGAACTTTCAGTGATCTTTCCACTTCTCATTCCTCCTTCAACTCTTTCCCCAATGATAACCATGTTTGAGAAATTCGATGACGCACTTCCTATCATCTTGTCATAGAAGGGTGACTGGAGAGTGTCAATGAATGTGGCCACCATTTCTCTTTCTGTCAGTGGGGGTTCAACCTGAGCAGTTATCTCTATCCACCGTTAAGCATATTCCTTAAAGGTTTCAGCTTGTTTCTTTACCATATTCTGCAATTGTAGCCTATCTGGTGCCATATCGATGTTGTATTTATACTGCTTTAAGAAAGCATTAGCCAAGTCCTTGAAACATCATATATGGGCACGTTCTAGGTGTGTATACCAATTAGAAACTGCCCCAGCTAAGCTGTCTTGGAAGAAATGGATCAACAACTTATCATCATGAGCGTGCGATGCCATCTTGCGGATGTACATGGTCAAATGGTTCTTGGGGCAAGTGGTTCCCTTATATTTTCAAAATCTGGGACCTTAAATTTTGGGGGAATCACCACATTCGGGACAAGACAGAGCTCTGAGGCATCCAGGAGACCATAACTACTTACTCATTCTATGGCTCGTAGTCTTTCTTCAAGAACTTCTAATTTTTCCTTGGATTGAAGGCCTTTAGTTGAAGGGTTCAGCGGAGAAGTTTTAGTGACCTTATGAGGAAAAAACTGTGGCATGTAGAAAGGAGGTTGGGCCTGAGTCGAGCCTTGTGGCCCTGAAGTAGGTATTACCAATGATGAGCCGCTATCAGGAGGGTTGGTAATTTAGGATGGCATAAAACTAGGGGGAAAGCCATAAGGTGGAATGAAAACAGGGTATTGAGGAATCTCACTGGTATTTGACTGAGATCCTTAGGTAGTGTTTGGAGGGTTTGAAGTTGTTGTGACTGTTGGTGCACTGCCCTCAGGAGTATTGGTGGCTAAAGGTGGCACAAAACCAGGTGGAAGGCCATATGGTAGGAATGAAGATGCATGTGTTTCAGGATTATTTGAGTAGATGTTGAGTGGCATCATGGCCCCTTGAGAGGTGACGCTAGGATATTGCCAATGAATTGGCGTAAAGCTAGACGGGTGAGCAGGCGTGGCCGAAGGATCATCATTTGCCCTTGAAGGAGTCCCCTCTGTGTTCTTCGTTCTTTCCAAAGCTTGCAGAACTTCCAAGACCTTGGCCATTTGTTTCTTTAGCTGACTTACTTCACTTCTGAACTCTTCTTGTGACTGCCCCAGTTCATTCATGACTTTTGATTGAGAGCGAGTCCTATATGAGTGTCGGAGAGACAATTTTTTTTGTATTATTATGAATATGAAAAAAAAATGCAAACATAAGCACATTAAAACAAGAGTAAAATTATGCATGCGGAGACATGGTCCTAAGCTTAGTACTTGTCCTAAAAGATGGGTTCTATGTACCATGGTAGCTCTAAGGCTATTTCAGCAAGTGGTAGCTTTGGTTCTAGACCTCTATCAGACCAAAGGTCCCCAAATTGCCCCTTGCTGTCACCAACATTTTAGCTAGCAAGAGTCCTCCATCCTCACCCATGATAGTTTACAAGCAGAAAGAGTTCAATTTGAGTGAGGGGTTTTCATGTGCCTGTTCGGAGACTAAAGGTCTCTCAAAGCAACACTACTTCACCCTCTATCTAAGCCTACAAGGTACTGAACTCGGGTACAGAGCTTGTGTGTGCAAGTGTACATGAGGGAACATGCAAGCAAATTTATTCACAATGCAGAAGTACAATGCATGTAATGTAAACAAAATGTACAGCAATATGAAACAAATAAACAAACAAAACAAAAAAAATGGGCCAATATAATCAAAGAGCAAATAACATGAAATTAAAATAAGGCTAAATCCTCTAATCATGTCCCAAGCAGAGTCGCCAGTTGTCGCAACAGTCCCGAAGGGCGCCACCAAAATAAAAAGAAAAGGGAGGAAAAGACCTCGGGATGTTGGGAGTCACCACCAATTGCTTTATCCACTAAATGGAATGGTGTAGTTGGACACCTAAGAGATGGTTTACATTTCAGAGTTCATGGTTCGGGGGTTGATTACGGGTAGGAAATGTATTAGCACCCTACACCATCCGTTCTAAGAACGGTTACCTATTTAATCTAATGTTATTTGCAAGTTAATTAAATTGGTCCTTTAAAAAAGAAAAGAAACATTTTTTTGGTTTTTACTTTATTATGTCCCATTTTGTCAAGCATAATATCAAGAATGATAAATGACTAAGACCAGAAATGGGTGGCTAAATAGCCATTATTTTGGAACAAATTCTAAGTCTACAACATATTATATAAAAGTGGTGAATCAAAATTCTATTTTTTGAAGAGAAGTAATTTTCAAACTAAATGGCCAAATAAAACATTATTTCAATGAATAAATTTTAATTCAAAAAAATTTGTTTGAGGTAAGAGAATTTTTTTTTAAGTAAATGGCCAAATAAAATCTCATTTATAATCAAGAAAAAATATTTTTAGGCATAATGAGATTTTTGTAATAATTTCTAAAAAATGTCTTCATGAAAAATAAAACTTTAATTCACCACAATCATGATGTTGAAACTGTATGAAATTGCTCACTTTTATTTAAATATTTTATTTTATAAAAAGAAATTTATCTTAGTTTATAAAAAAAGTTGTATTTTAATTTACGTAATTATTTTAATTTTTATGTAGGGATTAGACATCACCAATAGCTCCGGCAAAATCAATATAAAATATCAAGATTATCGGAAAGAATATATTTAATTGGTGCTCCGATCCTCTTTTAATTTTTTTGTCATCGGCAAGTTTTAAAATGTTTGATTTACACAAAAATGAGTGTGTTAAATTAAAACACAAGTACAAATGTATAATGATATTATTACAAGGAGTAACATAGAATAAGATTATTTAGAATTTATTTTATGTAAATATAGATGACAATAATATGAACATAATAAACATATTAAAAAAAACAAACAAATGATAAATAATATAAAAAATGGAAAGAAAAAGAAAAAGTAATAAAAAAATTAAGAAAAAAGAGACTAGAAGTCTCTGAATTGCAAACGAAAGAGAGGAGAATGAGACACCAACCACACAACAGCGGCAGGGATGAAAGCCAACGACACTTGGATCGCGATTGGCTCACGGTGGCTTCAGCGGAGGGCAAGGGAGCACAAGCTGCAAGGGCGCAACGCGAAGATGGCAGTGCAGCATGGTGGAATGCTGGTGTCGGGGCGAGAGGTGGTGCAGACAGGAGCGGAGCTCCAGTTTTCGACGGCTTACCGAATCTGGCGTGCGGAGCTGGGGCGCGTCACGGTGGAGGCGCCGTGACGGATGCGTGCGGTGCGGTGCGGACGGAGCTGTGCGGGTCGGACTGGTGCGGTGCGGGCGACAGAGTTGTGCGGATCAAACTGGTGCAGATCTGAGCGTGATGGCCAGATCTGGTGGAGCGGTTCGCGTAGAGATGCGGGTCAGTGTTGACGGCGTAGAGGCTTAAGGACGGTAGATGGCACGGCTGGCTAGGAGGTCACGGATCTGGGTCCTAGGGAGCTATTTCGATGACACGGTGGGGGGAGCTTGGCTATTTGTTGGGGTTGGGGGCAGTGGCTGCAACTGGGTAAGGATGAAGATGGCTATCTGTGAGTTATTATGTTTGGGTGGTGATGGGAGGACGGTGTCTATGGGTAACTATTGGAGGTGATGAAGAAAGGTTTTTGTTAAGATGGGATTATGGATGTTGATGGTGAAAGTTGAAGGTAATTACTGGGTTACTAAATTGGGGGTTGCTATGAAGGTGGAAGCAGGGGCTTTAGGCGTGGCAGGAGATGAATGCCTATGTGGGAATTTTCTCTATGTTTTTGATATCTGTCTGGGGGAATTTTTGTGCATGGGAATTTCTTTTTCCTCAATCCGTCTGTATCGCCCCCTCTCTTAGTTTCTGCTTATGCCTTTTTATTCTTGCTGTGCTTGAGATTGATTACCATTTAATTTGTAATAATTTTCATTCAATTTGCAATGGTTGGAAGACAAATGGAAAAGAAAATTGTGAGAAGTTTTTAATCCAAATTAATGCAGCTGAGGCTAGGATTTAGAGGTTGCAGGAAGAAGGAAGAAGGTCGTGGGTTGACTTGTAATGATTTTTTTTCTTTTTTTTTTCTTTTTTCTTTTTTCTTTTCTTAAAGAAAGAAATTAAATAAAATAAAATAAATAAATCAAAAACGAAAATAAAAGAAAATGGACAAAATTGGGTATCAACAAGGAGTAAATCTAGACTCATACAACTATATATAGATGATCAAGATTAAAAGTTACTTAAAGGTCATATAATCACTTAAAAAAGTCATATACATTTATGTTATAATCTTGACCATTCATATAAGAATTTTCTCTATGTTTTTTATATCTGTCTGGGGGAATTTTTGTGCATGGGAATTTCTTTTTCCTCAACAAAAATCAGATTTTCTCTTAGTTTTCGCTTATGCCTTTTATTCTTTTCTTGAGATTGATTACCATTTAATTTGTAATAATTTTCATTCAATTTGCAATGGTTGGAAGACAAATGGAAAAGAAAATTGTGAGAAGTTTTTAATCCAAATTAATGCAGCTGAGGCTAGGATTTAGAGGTTGCAGGAAGAAGGAAGAAGGTCGTGGGTTGACCTGTAATGATTTTTTTTCTCTTTTTTTTTCTTTTTTCTTTTTTCTTTTCTTAAAGAAAGAAATTAAATAAAATAAAATAAATAAATCAAAAACGAAAATAAAAGAAAATGGACAAAATTGGGTATCAACAAGGAGTAAATCTAGACTCATACAACTATATATAGATGATCAAGATTAAAAGTTACTTAAAGGTCATATAATCACTTAAAAAAGTCATATACATTTATGTTATAATCTTGACCATTCATATAAGATTCAATAGTCAAAATTCACTTTTTTCACCTCTTACAATAAACACTAATCTTACCTGATGCGCTCCCTCTCTCTATATATATAAAACGTGAACTATGGTGGCTAAATAATAGGAAGTGAGCCTTTTAATAGTTATTGGGCATTTTGATTTCCTTTTGAATTTGTTGTTAACATACTATTAAATTTGCTCAAATAATAACAATTTGTAAGAATGAATCATCATTAACAAATTTTCTATAATAATTTTTCTTAATTATTAACAATTATGTATTTTTAAATTGTCCAAATTAATATGTTTTGGGCATTTAAATTTTTGCTTTTTATTTTGATTTTTTTAACAAGTGTCTTAAATATAAAAACCCAAAATATAGAAAAGTTCAACCCGTGCTAAAATTGAAGATATACATTAATTAAATTTTTTTATATACCATTAATTTTAAAATTTGATATGATATTTGACCTGTTTGATATGATATTTAAAAGTTTTTCTACGTCTAACGTTGTTAAATAAATTCCACATTGGCTGTTCCATTGTAAAAAAAGTCCTTGTCATTGAAGAACAATGACTTTGAGATTGATTTTAAATCTGACTCCCGATTGAGTCCCTTCGCGGCTGGCTGCTAGTTTATCATCTTGCGGTTTCGGAGGCACCGTTTCGTCCATAATTGATACACATACATGGCAATCACGTCTTTTCAACCATAATGGTCAACAATTTCCACAATTTCTCTCATTTGTGTTTTCTCACAAGAATTAGAATGGAAACTGCAGGGATGAGAGCGTAGTGTCCGTTGACATCTGAAAACGGGGTTGGGGAGTTGACCTGTTTTTGTTATATGAATTGGGGTGAACAATCGACCCCATTTTATGGTGGATTCAAAAATTAAAAAATAATAAGTTAGTAAGTTAGACGGGTCAACTTACAAAATGTAAGTAAAATAAAAAAGTGACTAGTTAGGCGAGTGAACCTAGTTAAAATTGAACTATATGGGCAGTTAGATGGGTCAATTGACACGCCTAACTTGCTACAAAAAAAGAGAAATAAATAAAAGTGACCTGACAAGTCAACCTACTTGCCCTGTCACAACCCATGTGTTATGCTGGATAGGTTGAAATAGCCCGCCTAAGAAAATGCGTTGCAAATTGTAACATAACCCGCCATTTTGTTAGGTTAAACGAGATGACTTGCCGGGTCCAACCCTGTTTTGCCATCTCTAGATTCCGGCAATAATGAGCAATGCCATTGGTTATTGTTCTTCATAGTTTATGGTTCCTCATTGTTGTTATAGGTGTTAGGGCTTGAGGTGGGTGTTAGTATTGTAAGGATTTGAGGTTGATCTTTGCAAAATTAATGTTGCAATTTAAAATTTTATAAATTTGGTTAGTGTTTATTTTACATTGAAAACTTAAAGTTTGCTAATTAAATTGGTTTCATTATGAAAACTTCGCAAGGGGTTGTCTTAGTTTTAAGGAAGACTTTGCCAAACTTTTATAAAAATTTATTCAATGTAGATTAGTTAGGTGAGTTGAAGGATGTAGCATTCTAGCTTAAGGGTAGGTGGATGTAAATATATTGGTGTAAAAAATGTCCAAATAAAGTGTGCTACTAAATGTAGATAAGTTATGTGGAGTAAGAGTTGTAGCGTGCTATTTCAAGAATAACCATGACAATATTATTGGATTTGATGAAAAATTATAAAAGGAAGCAATCAAGATTAAAGAAAGAATTGTATAATGAGTAGATGTTTAAATTCTTTATTTTAAAAAAAAAAGTGATGACAAATAAAGAAAGAGTGAGCACTCTTTTCAACCGTAAAAAGTGCAACAATACTAGTGCAACAATACCAATGCTGCAAAGTAAAAAAGACAAGATGAACAAATCAACATAAATAAAAATTGAAAGCACCTGTTTTATTGATGTCTTAGTGGTGATGATGATAATGGTATTCTATTAATATTTATTTGTTGGTTGTAATTGTGGACCTAAAAGCCACGTTACAAACAATTTTGATAGAGATAGTGAGAGTGGAGATGAAGATTGAGTGGTTGGAAATAGCTCGAGATATGATTGTAATGATTATCTTTTGTCTTCCTCTATTTGTGAGAATGATGAGTCTAGTAAGTGGATGATGTGATAGAAAGCTTTAGTTATAACACAGCTCCACCTCTTATGATGAGGAAAGGAAGGGAGGGAGATGTGTCAAGAGCCTAGAGGAAGGAGAAAAACATTGTGCTTCAATACAAGAAATTAACACATTTTTATGAAGTAACTTTTCTGAAAGAGATAGGACTAATGGAAGAAGAGCATAGGAGAAAGGTGGAGATTGAAAGCAGTACAATGTATATAAAAGAATGGTAGCAATGATAATGTCATTATGCAGGAGTTTCATGGAGAGCAAAAAGTTACTGAAACTAGGAGCTCAACATCCTTAGGATTGAGGGAGCTGAGAGGCCAATCTTAAGACCATTGACCTTGCCGATGGAACTAGAACCATTTGCTTGTTTGCATTCATTTAGTGAGTTTTGGAGAATAGTGGGAGAAAATTTCAATTGAGGAGAATTTGAACGAATTTGCGATTGGGGTGTTAACGGTGATGGTGATGGTGATGGTAGGTAAGACATGGATTTACTTTTGTTTTTACTTGTAATACAATGGAAACTTAAATAAATATTATCCACATTTAGTGAATCAGTATAGGAATTGAAAGTGTCAGTATCAAAATTAGACATTTATCTTTTCAATTGATTGCACTCGTGTTGAAAGATTTTTCTGTTGGGCTACTCCTGATGAACTAGGATACCCATTCTCTATAACAATTTGAGAAGTAGACTTTATTCTATGCAATATTCTTTATGAAGCACACTCATCATCATGACTGTCATCAATAGTTAGAGGCATAATTTTTCGTAGCTTACTCTCCTTCTCCTTATACTAAATCGTTAGTCTAGTGCCTATAGAGGTTATCCTATATACCATTTCCAATCCAGAGAGGTCTTTCTATTGAATTGTATAAACCTCTAGGGATTAGAGAAGGTATATTAGAAGACTTCTACAAGCACTAGGCTATAGTCGGGTATAAGGAAAAGTGTCAGTAGGCCAAGAAAATTGTTCGTGTAATAGCTAATGACAATTATGACGATAAGTCTATTTCAAAAGAAACGTTGCATAGAAAAATGTCTACTTCTCTAATTATTCCAGAGAATGAGTATCCTAGTTCATTATGAGAGAGTCTAGTAGCAAAGTCTTTCAACACAAATGCAATGGATTGAAAAGCTCAAAAAATATTAGCTTTTCCTAATATTAACACTTTTAGTTCCTCTACTGATTCAGGAATATGGATAATATTCCTTTAAGTTCCCTTTGTATTACAAGCAATAAGAATAGAAAATCTACCCCACTCATCATCACATCACCGTTTACACTCCAACCTCAAATTCATCCAAGTTCCCCTAAAATGCAAATTCCCTTCTTATTCTCCAAAACTCATTAGACAAATGCAAGCAAGCAAATTATTCTAGCACCATTTCCAAGGCTGATGGTCTTGAGACTACCCTTTTAACTATCCTAACCCCAAGGATATTGAGCTCGTAGTTTCAATAGACTTTTTCTCTCCATGGAACCCCTGAACAATGTCATTATCATTGTTGCCACCATTCTCTTTGCAAATTCTACTTTCAGTCTTCACGTTCTCCCTTGCTCCTCCACTATGAGCCTTCTCTCCTTCAAAAAAGTTACTTCATAAAATGTGTAAATCTCTTGTTCCAAATCACAATGCTTTTCTCTTTCACCTTGCCATGTCTCCCACCATTCTCCTCTTCATCAAAGGCGGAATTATGTTACCTACTCAAGCTTTCTATCACATCATCATTATCCACTTAAAAATCTTATCACTAGACTCATCATTCTCACAACCAGTGGAAGATAAAAGATAATCATCAGAGTCAAATCCTGAACTACTTTCAGCTTTACTTACTATCTCTATTTTAATTGACTGTAACAAGGCTTTTAGCTTGGCAACCACAATTAAATAATAAATACCAACGGAGTATCATTAATTATCATCATCATTCTCATCTGTGAATGCTTATGTCTTAAAGCATGTCAAATGAGTTTTTTGATGATAACAAAGCCAAAGATGAAGATCAAGATCAAAAGAGAAGACCAAGATCAAAAGATAAAGACCAAGATCAAAAGAAATATATTAGATATAGGTCTTAGAATATCAATGTAAAATGCCCTTTAAGTATTTCAATGATTCTCAAATGATTTTCCAAATATCGTTTTCCAAATCAGCTTGTAAATTCAAAGTTAAACATGTTTTTCAAGAAATGTTATTTTTAATCTTAGATTCAATATTCATGAAGGCATTTATGTTTAATCCAATGATCTAAGTGTTAGAAATGGCTTACATAATTAATTGAACATGAAAAATGTGTTCAAAGGCCATGGTAATCGATTACACATGTTTTGTAATAGATTACAAGCTAAACAGAGAGCTGGTAATCGATTACATGGAGCATGTAATCGATTACAAGCAAGTCAGAGGCCTTGTAATCGATTACACTAGTAATGTAATCAATTACATTGAATCCAAAAAGGGAAGAACACATTCAAGAAGGTATGTAATCGATTACATGGATATTGTAATCAATTACAAAGCAAGTCAGAGGCCTTGTAATCGATTACACCAAGAATGTAATCGATTACACAGAGCCCAGAAAGCCAAGAACACGTTGGAACAACAATGTAATCGATTACATTTGCTGTGTAATCGATTACAAGCAATCTGACAGAGTCCAACGACTATATTAACTGCATTAAATGCTTGGCTTTAACACCCCCAACAGCTCCTTTCTTCCAACAACTTATAAATACTTGCCTTGGGTCTTCATTAAGGGTTGAACTTCAATTTAGAACATCAATCTAACACTCATATACGAGAATTAAATCCTAAAAACGTTTTTGCCCTGTTTTTTGTGAGAAAACTTGAGATATTCAAAAGGGACATTGTTAGAGCTTCAATTTGTATCAATCTACTCTTTGATAGAGTTTCTATCATTCAAACACTTTGTTTATTGTGTAAAGAGGATGAGGTATCCCTCTAGTAAAAAAGGGTAAGGTATCCCTTATTGAGAAGAAGGTGAGGTATCCTTCAAAGGTGTAAAGAGGGTGAGGTATCCCTCAAAGGTTGTATAGGGTGAGGCATCCCTGTTTTGAGGCTCAAAGCACAAGGGTGAGGTATCCCAATGTGTTATTGAGTGCTCCAATCTGTAAAGGTTTTCAAGCATAAGTTCAAGCTTAAAGTTTAGTGAAAAATCTCAAGTGGTTCGCTTGAGGACTGGACGTAGGTCACAAGGGGTGACTGAACCAAGATAAATCATTGTGTTTGATTCTTTTAACTCTATCTCTTTACATTTGTGCATTTATTTTATATGCTTACTTGAATGTTATTCATCTTGGCTTGTTTAATTTGTGAGCAAAGTATTCAATCTCATTTATCTATTCACTTCAATTATCCAATAGCTTCAATGAAAATTGATAAATAAACGTTTTACGAAAAATTTGAGAAAATATTTCAGAAACTCAATTCACCCCCCTCTTGAGTTTGAGGCCACTTGGTAACAAGTGGTATCAGAGCTAGGCTCTTGTGTAAAGGGCTTAGAAGCTTCAATAGAAAGTTATGGCCTCTTCAAATGAATTTTCAAAAAGTTCTTCCATCTATAGACCTCCCTTTTTCAATGGGAATTTATACGCTTATTGGAAAGAAAAAATGAAAATTTGTATTGAAACTGTTGACCTAGATGTGTGGGATACTATTAAAAATAGTCCTTTTATCCCCACAAAAGTTGTTAATAGTGTAAGGGTTAATACATCAAGAAGTGAATGGACAAATGATGATAAGAAAAATGTCCAATATAATTTGAGTGTCAAAAACATCATTACCACATCCTTGGAGTATGATGAATTCTTTAGAGTCTCAAATTTTAAATCTATCCAATAAATGTAGGATACTTTAGAAGTAACCCATGAGAGTACTAGTGAAGTGAAAAGATCAAGGATCAATACTCTCACTTATGAATATGAGCTTTTTAGCATGAACCAAGATGAAAACATTCAAGAAATGCAAAAATGTTTTACACTTATTATAAATCATCTTGCCTCATTGGGAAAGAGTTTTCCTACTGAAGATCTTATTAACAAAGTGTTGAGATGTTTGAGCAGGCATTGGAAACCTAAGGTGACGGTCATTGCGGAGTCAAGAAATCTCTCAACCATGACCTTAGCCACACTTTTTGGTAAGCTCTAAGAACATGAATTGGAACTGAATAGACTCAACCAAAGTGAGGAGCTTGACAAGAAAAAGAAGGGGATAGCTCTCAAGGCCACTTCCTCCCTGATTAATGACGACGATGATGATGAAGATGATGGAGATGACTTGGAAATAGATGAGAAGAATCTTGCTCTACTAGTAAAGAAATTTGAAAGATTTTTCAAGAAGAGTGGAGTTCAAAAAAGACCTCTATTTCCTCAAAAGAATGTCTATCACAAAGGGGAATGAACCTCATCCACTCCTAAATGTTATGAATGTGGAGAAGTAGGTCACATGAAGATGGAGTGCTCAATGTATCAAAGTAAAGTGAAAAAATATCACAAAAGATCCTCAAGGGAGAAGAAAGAAAGAAGAGCCTACACAGCTTGGGATGATAATGACATGGATTCAACCGATGGCTCAAACAATGAGAAAGCCAATCTATGTTTCATGGCTAAATGAGAAGAGGAAGATAAAGATGACATGGAGGTAACATCCTCAAATTCTGAATCAAACTCTTCACCTTCCTATGATGAATTGCAAGATGCATTTGAAGAATTACATAATGAATCTATAAGGCTTGCAAAACTTGTTTCATCATCTAAGAAAACAATTTTCTCATTTGAAAATCAAATTTCTGCTTTAAACAAAGAAATTGAGGAATTGAAATTAGAAAATGAAACTCTTAGATTGATAGATGCAAATTCTTCATGCATGACATGTTTATCACTTGATAATGCATCTACACCCTTATCTTACTCATTATGCAAAGCAATTGAAATTGAGATTGAGAATTTGAAAAACACTTTTTCAAAATTTACCTTTGGAATGGATAATTTGAACATATTGCTTGGAAACCAAAGATGTGTTTTTCAAAAGGCTGGTTTGGGGTATAATCCCAATAAACAACAAAAGTTTCTCAAGAATTTCTTTGTTTCATCAAGTACATCAAGTAGTCCCTTTATTAAATGCTTTCATTGTGGTAGGAAAGGGCATATTGCATTAACTTGCAATGTAAGGAAGAATATCAATAATAAATTAGGAACTAAAATGGTTTGGGTTCCTAAAGACACTTTGTCAAAAACTAACACATAAGGACCCAAGAAAATTTAGGTACCAAAAGTCAAAAATTGAAGTGTGTTGTAGGTATGCTTGAAGGCCAAGAATTGACTTTGGCTATCTTGAAAAGTGGCTGCTCCAAGCACAAAACCAGAAAATATTTCAAGCTCTCTTCTTTGTCTCCAAGAAGCTTGGACTTACAACCTTTGGTAAAATAGAGACTTGGTTTTTACTTCTCTAACTTATTTTCTTGAAAATATCTTTACATATGCTAGATTAGTTTACTTTTTGTTTGAAATAGCATATTTGATGAAAATATCTTTGAAATTACCTTTTTGGATCAATTATGCATCTAATTCTGCCGTACAATACATTAACTTGTTACATAATATGCTATTTTGATGCAGAATATATTGTTTGCTACATAATGTGATATCTTGCTACATAGTATGATATTTTGATGCATAATATATTATTTTGCTGCATAATGTGATATCTTGCTGCATAGTATGATATCTTGATGCATAATGTGTTGTTTTGCTGCACAATAATGTGTTTCGGATCATAATCTGATTGGACTATATGCTTAAATGATGTTTGGAATTGATTTGGAATGTTTTGGAACTAATTTGAAGGCTTTGAGATTGATCAATTACTGTTTGATGTGCTAAACGGTTTATACTCTGATATTGATCCTGCTGGCCTGAAATGATTATATCTTCTCTGAATGCTTATGTCTTCTTTTTGATAATGTCAACGGGGGAGAGATTAGTGAAATATATTGCATGTGTACGAGGGAGTTTTGCGCTTTCATATATTCTATCTCATGCATACATTACAAGGGAGGGTTGCGCTTAAATATCTGATAATCAAATAAATGTAAATATTTTTCCTTCTATTGAAAGCTTACTTTGTCATCATCAAAAATGGAGAGAATGTGAATGTTTATGTCTTGAAGCATGTCAAATGAGTTTTTTAATGATAACAAAGTCAAAGATGAAGATCAAGATCAAAAGACAATACCAACATCAAAAGATAAAGACCAAGATCAAAAGAGGTATATTAGATATAGGTCTTAGAATATCAATGTAAAATGCCCTTTAAGTATCTCAATGATTCTCGAATGATTTTCCAAATATCGTTTTCAAACTCAGCTTGTAAATTCAAAGTTAAACATGTTTTTCAAGAAATGTTATTTTTAATCTTGGATTCAATATTCATGAAGACATTTATGTTTAATCCAATGATCTAAGTGTTAGAAATGGATTACATACTTAATTGGACTTGAAAAATGTGTTCAAAGGCCACGGTAATCGATTGTACATGTTTTGTAATCGATTACAAGCTAAATAGAGAGCTGGTAATCGATTACATGGAGCATGTAATTGATTACAAGCAAGTCAGAGGCCGTGTAATCAGTTACACCAGTAATGTAATCGATTACATTGAATCCAGAAAGGCAAGAACATGTTTAAGAAGGTATGTAATCGATTACATGGATATTGTAATCGATTACAAAGCAAGTCAGAGACCTTGTAATCGATTACACTAAGAATGTAATCAATTACACAGAGCCCAGAAAGCCAAGAACACGTTGAAACAACAATGTAATCGATTACATTTGCTGTGTAATCGATTACAAGCAATCTGACAGAGTCCAACAGCTATATTAACTGCATTAAATGCTTAGCTTTAACATCCTCAACGGCTCCTTTCTTCCAACAACTTATAAATACTTGCCTTGGGTCTTCATTAAAGGTTGAACTTCAATTTAGAACATCAATCTAACACTCATATACGAGAATTAAATCCTAAAAATGTTTTTGCCCTATTTTTTGTGAGAAAACTTGAGATATTCAAAAAGGGCATTGTTAGAGCTTCAATTTATATTAATCTACTCTTTAAGAGAGTTTCTATCATTCAAACACTTTGTTTATTGTGTAAAGAGGGTGAGGTATCCTTCTAGTGAAAAAGGGTGAGGTATCCCTTATTGAGAAGAAGGTGAGGTATTCTTCAAAGGTGTAAAAAGGGTGAGGTATCCCTCAAAGGTTGTATAGGGTGAGGCATCTCTGTTTTGATGCTCAAAGCACAAGGGTGAGGTATCCTAAGGTGTTGTTGAGTGCTCCAATTTGTAAAAGTTTTCAAGCACCCGTTCATGCCTAAAGTTTAGTGGAAAATCTTGAGTGGTTCGCTTGAGGACTGGACGTAGGTCACAAGGGGTGGCTGAACCAGGATAAATCATTGTGTTTGATTCTCTTAACTCTATCTCTTTACATTTGTGCATTTATTTTATATGCTTGCTTGAATGTTATTCATCTTGGCTTGTGTAATTTGTGAGCAAAGTATTCAATTTCATTTATCTATTCACTTCAATTATCCAATAACTTCAACAAAAATTGATAAACAAACGTTTTACGAAAGATTTGCAGAAATATTTCATAAACTGAATTCACCCCCCTCTTGAGTTTGAGGCCACTTGGTAACATCATCACTTTGAATGGAGATAATGAGAGTGAGGAACAACATCAAATGGATGAAAGTAATTATGGATTCGACTCTGATAGTTATCTTTTATGTTCATGGGAAATGACAGTGATGAACGTAGTGATGAAGGGCTGCAAGTGGATGATATGATAGAAAGTTGGAGTAGTGAAGACAATTATTCATAGCAAAGATTGGCAAATGATTAGCAATGAAGATATGACAAAAAGGAAGAAGAATAGCATTGAGCTTTAGATCAACAAATATCTGCATTTTGATTAAGTAACTTTTCTTTTAGAGAGAATGCATATAGTGGATAGCATGGGAGAAAGGTGGAGGGACCTCTTATCGGTAAAAAATGATGGATAGTATGTAAGGTAATGATAAATATTTCGTCAAGAACAATGTTGGGAGAAAAAAAACTTTTTTCGACATTTTTTGCCATTACAAACAAATATCCAACACTGATAATCCATTAGCAAAAAATGTCGAGTAAAGTTTTCTTCTTCTCCCAACATTGTTTTTAACAGAATGTTTATCATTACCAACAGTATATATCGTCGATATTGTGTTGAAAGAATGTAATAATCATTAGTAATATTTACCAACACTTGTATCACCTATGATTTTTTTCTTTGTCATCATTCCATTAATAATTTTTATCTTTGACATGTTTTTTATATTTACCGACGATTTTGTCCATCAATAAATTATAACTTTCAGTAGTGAAGGGTTGCCTCATATCGCATCCTTGTGATCAGGTGGTGAAATGCATTTAGAATTTTTTTACATAGATATTAGACTATCATTTCTCATCATGTCCTTTGAGAATGTAATAGATTTGCATGCTAATTGGCAAACTACAATCATTCCCCTTCTTTGGGCTTGCATGCTTTCGTAGATCATCCAAGAGGATGCCAAGGTATTTTGATTCAAGATGTTATTTGGGGTGTCCTTTCCCCTAGTGTTCCTGACTTCTTGTTTAGGGTCTCTTGCCCTCTTGTACTTGATACTAAAAACATAAAATGTAGTATCCTACATTTAGGTGTTGTCAAAATTAGATTATTAAACATTTTAAAGATAATATCCAAAAATATGTTGGATCTAATTTTTCAAATGTAAATACTTACTTACATTTTGTTTGATCTAAACCAAGCCCTTAAGTGCTTTTCACATAATAAATACTTATATTTTAGTTTCTCTTAAGAATAATGCAATATAGCCACACACAAAAAATAGTCAAACTTTTGATAAAATGCAAGAGTCGTTGTGAAACAAAGTGATAGAAATAACTTACCCATCTAAAAGTCAACAAACATGCCACATCATCTTAGCAAACAAATCCTGACTCTCTAGTATTTTTCTTCTCTTAATTATTATAAGTGAAACTGTGCAAAATATTTCATGTCAGATATCTGATATACATAATTTGAAATACAAGAGTCATTGTTAGATGAAACAAAGTAACAAAAACAACTTACCCATTTAAAAGTTAATAAACATGCCACGTCATTTTAGCAAAAAATATTGACTCTCTAGTATTTTGCTTCTCTTAATTATTATAAGTAAAACTATGTGAAATATTTCATGTCAAATATCTTATATAAATCATTTGATGTTATCTGAAAAGATGGAGAGAGGCGTGAGAAGGATGCAGAGCGTGAGGGGTGAAGGACACAGTTTCCATTTTCGATCAGTGGAGAGAAACACAACAACTCTGTTCGTTGATAATTTACCCATATCAATGACTAGATCACGACTTTGGTAGTTTTTCAAACATAAAGGAAAGATTGCAAACGTTTATCTATCCATGAAAAAGAGGAAAAATAGTGCTATGCCTTTTGGGTTCGTTTGATTCTATTGGAAAAAGGAGGCATTGAAAGCAATTAAGAGATTAAATGGGTTAGTGATTAGGGGTAACACAATACCAGTTCAAGAGGCAGGTTACTCAAGAAGGATCCCTCAGAAGAATTATGTGAATAATAAGGCACCACAACAAGTGGTGGCAGTGCATAGGAAAGAAGGTTGGATGAAATTTAGGGATGGGAGATCATATATTGATGTGGTTGATTCAAAACCTTCTGCTCAGCAAAATAACAGGGGAAGGAAAATAGCTAGGGGTGATGAATGGAAGGCATTAAGAGTTGATCAAAGTTTTGAAGAGTCTCCAGAAGAGAAGACAAAGGTAGTCCAAGGAGTATTATGTGAAGAAAATCTGGGATGGCTGAGGAGAAGTATCATTGGTGAGACTTCATATCCCATTGATATTGATGTCTTAACTGCTAAATTGATAAGTGAATGGTCACCAATCTCAAATGTATGGGATATGGGCAAATATAAAATTTTACTGACTTTTTGGTCCATGGAAGATATGGATAAAGCTTTAGCATCGAGGGGGTGATTTTTTGAAAAATTGTTTTGATGATTATAGAAGATGGTCAGAGGTAGAAACCTATTTAACTAAGAGAGTATGGATTGAATGCCTTGTTATTCCTCCCCATGCATGGTCTAGTGATAATATCAGAAAAATTGGTAAGTGTTAGGGTGAGGTTGTATGTTTTGATTGAGATACTGAATCAGCCTTTTCCCTTGGAGCTACAAAATTTCTTATTGATACATTATATTGGCCTTCTATTGGTGGGTGGATCTATCTGTCAATAGATGGTAAAGGTTTTGACATTTATGTCAAGGAAGTTGGAATGGATGCAGTGAATTTGTGGAAGAAAAACATATACAATTCAACAAAGGAATGCAATTCGATGGATCCATCTAATTTTTGGGATATGGATGAGGAACTTGCATGAGTTGATGAAACAGATTCTCTGATAATACTTTTAGCCATGTTCACTAGGAAGTGCAAGGGGTGGACGGTGGGAACTATGTGAGTAATGGTGCGTTGGAAATGGATTTTTCTCACATGAAAAAAGGGTGAAAACCAATGTCAAATTGAATGATCTTGTGAAAATCATTTTATGACGAATAACGGCTGCTCCCCCATGAGAACTCATACAATAACATTTAGTGAGTATAGGAGAACAGATGAAGTTGGTGTTGCTTTGCAAGTGGATCCTCTTGGGCACAAGGTAAGCAATAACCCAACTCCAATAATAGTTGATGGGTTAGTGATAATACTGTATTTTATATATTTTATAATCCTCTCACTAGGCTTCTTAAGGTTTAATTAGGCTTAATTAAGTTGGTTTTGACACATTTTATGATTTTGAGCCGAATTGGACCATTAAACGAATTATTGTATTAATTAGCCTTAATTATCTCTTTGGTAGTGTTTAGTAAATAAACTATTAGTTGAGTTGTAAATATCTGATTGATGGGATTTTGGTCTTGTAGGAAAGCTAAGACAATTCTCTACAACTTTCATGTTGAACACTTTTCCAAATTCTGAGGTCTAATAGGTGATATTGGGCTTTGAAATCAGAACAGAGGAGCTGAAATTGGGCCTAAATAGTGTGCAGTAATTGAACCATATCTTGAGTTCTAGGCATGATTTTGAACTCAAACTAAAGCCATTTTAAAGCAAATATCCAGGCCTACAACTTTCATGAAAACCAATTCTCTCAAAAATGAAAAAATGACTAGACGCACGGCTGTGCATTTGCTCAATAATTATTATTAAAAAATAAATAAATAATAAAGAAATCAAACTTAATCGTTAAGTTTGATAATTGTGGCTCCTGTAGCCATAGTGGAAACAAATTGCCTATAAATAGGCAATCAATTGCATTTGAAGATTACGAAGAATTGGAGAGGAGAAACTCTGGGCATATTTCTAGAGAAGGAGAGGAGGAATTCCCTCCTCTCCTCAGCCTCTCTTCCTCCTCCCTTCACTTTTCTTTCTCTTTTTTTTTTCTTTTTCTCTCTTTTAGTTTATGTGTAAATAAGTTTCAGTCTACTTGGGTCAAAGTGTGAAGCTCTTGGTAATAAAATAAGGTCAGATTTATTCCTCACTTGTACTTTAATGATTTATTTTTCTAGTATTCTTTATACGTATTATATTTTGATTCTGATAATTCAAAATCCCGGGTGACAGATGGGAATATTCCATCCTTGTAAAGATGAGTTCTTGATTTATTGTAGATAAAATATTGACACAGTGAATGCTTTAACTCATTTACAAGTGGTGGTGTTAGAAACTCTCCTTATAAAGTGGAGATCTTGATTTATTGTAGATAAAATATTGGCACAGTGAATGCTTGATCCCATTTATGAGTGGTTGTGTTAATAGATGATTAAAAGAATCATAATATAATTACGTATATTATTTTAATGGACTTTTAACATTGTATTTTCTGATTGGAATCTCCATTTTGCAATGATTCTAATTGAGTTATAAAAGGAATTAATCTTACTTTTCCTTTATTTACCAAGAGTGAATCTTTTTACCCAAGTAAATAATTTTTCCCGTAGTAACAAAATATTTACTTCACTTTAATCTTCAACAATTCCTTGTGGATCGACCTCGGACTCACCGAGAAATCTATTACTTGAGACAACCTGCACTTGGGTTTGTAAATGCTACAAATAAAAAGTGTGCATCAGTTAGCTGATTGTAAAATGGACCTTAGGCCCAATCATATTAGTGAGTTAGAAAGTGTTTCTTCATAGGCAATTCTTCCTGGTTTTGGGCCTTGTCAAGATTGGGTTTATGAAAACTCATCCAAAACAATTTGTAAGGCAAATTCAAGACAGAACGAAAAAGATCTAAGTACATAAGGGATTTCAGAGACCTACTCAATGAACGACAAACAGAGTGGTGGTGTAGAGGATTTTGTGGAAGCTCAAGAAACATAGGAGTTAGGAAAAGAAAGTTGGTTTTGTGTCATCAAATGAAGAGGAAATGATCCTAACTATCCTAAATGTTAGGAAGACGGTGAAGAAAGGTAACAAGAAAGCTTCAAAGAGGAGGGAGTCAAGGGAGAGGCATTGAGCTCTCTGGATCTAGGTGTGTTTTTCTGTTTTTATCTGAGATTTTTGTGATGGAATATTAGAGGAATTAGAGGTGGGGGAATGTGTTGCTATGAAAAAATTGGTGTCTAAAAAATAAATTTCTTTTTTGGGTCTTGTTGAAACGAAATAATCTCACACTATTGTCCATAAAATTCGAAGCCTTTGGAGTTTGGTTGATCAGGCTTGGTGTGCTATGGAAGATGTTAATGGAAGTGGGGGTCTAATTTGTGTTTGGGAGAAAGAGTTTTTTAAGCAAATAAATATTTTCAAAAGTCAAAGGTGAATTTGTGTTTAAGGTGTAATGTATGATTAGAATTTCCTTTGTGCTATCCTTTTGGTTTATGACCCTCATACCCGTAGTGAAAGAAATATAATTTTGCAAGAATTGCTAAATCTTAAACAAGTGGTAGTGGTTCTTATGCTTATTATAGGTGATTTTAATGAAGTTCTTTTACCTGGAGAAAGGAAAGAGGGTTGTGTAATGTCTTCAAGTATTATAGATTTTGTTGAGTGGGTTCAAATAATGGGGCTTGTAGATATACCTCTCATTGGAAGGAAATTCACATGGTCTAGAGGAAGATCACAGAGTAAATTAGACTAAATTTTTGTTGAAAATGAGTGGATTGCAAAATTTTAGGATCTAAAATTGTGGAGATTAAGGAGGTATGTATCAGATCATTCTCTATTGTTGCTCGAATTAGAGAATATAAATTGGAGACCAAAGCCCTTCAGATTATTTTATGTATGGTTTTCTCATAAGGATTTTGCTAAAATGGTGGAGTTGGAATGGAATAACTTGAGTAATGTATCAATTGTTGAAAAATTGAAGGGGCCTGAAAACTCTTATAAGAAAGTGGAATAAGGAAATTTTGGCCATATTGATAATTCTATTAATTGCCTAGAGGAAGAATTATCTAGAATTGACTCTTTGGCTGAGGTTGAAAATCTTGATGAAGTTGATGAGGCTGGGAGGAAAGCTCTCTTAAGTCAATTGGATAAGTGGTATAGAAGAAAAGAAGACTATTAAGGCAATTATCTCGAGATAAATTCTTTAAGGAGTCAAATAGAAATACAAAATATTTTCATGTCATGGTTGTTGCTAGAAGAAGGAAAAAAATAGATCCTTAAATTGAAGGTGGGGAGGAGAGTTTTTCAAGATTCGAAGAATATAAAAAAAGAGGCAGAAAAAATCTTTAAGAATTTATACAAATAGGACCTGCTACCACAAATTGAGCTTTAAGAAGGTATGCTACCTTGTATTTCTAGCGACCAAGCCCCGTCTCTTGAAATTATGCTAACTTTTGAAGAGATAAAAAATGTTGTTTGGTGTTGTGATCCTACAAAATCACCCAGATATGATGGCTTCAACTTAAAATTTATAAAAAGCATGCGGAGTGTAATAAGTGAAGAATTTTTCAATTTTATTCTTGAATTCTTTTCTTCAGGCTTTCTTCCAAAAAAGGTAAATATGACTTGGGTGACATTGATTCCAAAATTGGAGGGTGCAAGCAACATGTCGGGATATAGACCTATCAGTATGGTTGGTTATATTTACAAAGTAATTGCCAAAATTCTAGTTGCACGAATTAAAAAGGTTATGCCAAATTTAGTGGGTGAGACTCAAATAGTTTTTGTTAGTGGGAGCAAATCCTTGATAGGGCACTTATTGCTAGTGAAGCGATTCATTAGTTTAAAAAGCATAAGATTTTTGCAGTTCTTATAAAGCTTGATTTTCACAAAGCATATGACTCAGTTAGATGGAATTTTATTGATCATGTTTTGAAACTAATGGGCTTTAGGGAAAATAGAGAAGATGGGTATCTTAATGTATTTTAACAGCTTTTATGTCAATTTTGGTAAATAGTTCACCAACAATGCCATTCAATATGGAGCGTGGACTAAGACAAGGAGACCTATTATCTCATTTCTTATTTATCTTAATCACAAAAGTTTTCAATCAGATGGTTTGGAGAGCTAAGGAAGCTGGGTTGGTTGAAGGTGTTTGCATTGGGAAGAATATTGTTGAGCTGTCTCATCTCCAATTTGCAGATGATACGATAGTTTTTGTCCCTCCAAAGGACAAATCATTTTTAACTATAGAAGACTACTACATTACTTTAGAATTATGTCTAGGCTGAAGATAAACTATGCAAAATCTACACTTATCCTTTTCTCATGCTCACAGCAATGGGTTGAAGATGTGACTAGTAGTATAAATTGCTCAACTGTTTCCCTGCCAATTAAATATTTGGGAATTCCTCTTGGTACAAGTCTAAGAAAGCTAGACACTTGGAGACCAGTGCTAGATAGGATTGAGAAGAAGCTTGCATCTTGGAAGACGAGACTTCTATCCAAGTCAAGTAGACTTGTATTAATTAAGTTAGTTCTTAATAACCTTCCATTATATTATTTTGGACTGTTCAAAATTCTATCGGTTGTGGTTAAAAAAATAATTAGGCTTCAAAGTAAATTTTTTTGGAGTGTTGATACTAACAAGAGAGGACTTCCTCTAATTAAGTGGAGTGTAATTCAGAAACCCAAAAGTTTGGGAGTTCTTGATGTGGGTGATTTGGTTATTAAAAACGCTACTATGCTTTTCAAATGGTGGTGGCGCTTTTATGCTGAGGATAAACCCTTATGGAAAAGGATTGTGTGCTCTAAATATAACCTGAAATTGGATAGGCCGCTTGTTGATCAAAAGATAACATCTAAAGGGGGACCTTGGGCTGAAATTTATAATATTTCAAGTTCTAAAAATGAAGTTAAAAAAATAATTCAGCATGGATTTTGGATGAATGTAGAAAATGACATGAAGTCTTTGTTTTGGGAGGACTTATGGATTGGTGATGGGAGTCTTAAAGATAAATTTCCAAGGCTATATGTTGTTTCTTTGCAAAAGAATAAGGTAATTGCGGAGTTTAGGGTGTGGGATGGTTATGATTGGAGATGAAACTTTCTTTGGAGACATGTTTTATTTATTTGGGAGCTACAACAACTTAATGAGTTAAATAAATTGTTATCTCAGGCATCTTTTAACAGAGAGGTGAATGACAAGCTTTTTTGGAAGTTTGATTTTAAAGGTACTTTCTCTGTTAAATCTTTCATGTTTGTTGAGGCCACTTTGTCAGGTTCGATGTATCTTTCTATCAACAATACAAAAGGTGTTTGGAAATGTCTTACTACTCCAATGACTGAATTACTTGTATGGCTTGTTATGCTAGGAAGAATAAATACTAAAGATCATCTTAGGAAGTTCAATTTGATTTAGGAAGGTGATGATGGGTGCCCTTTTTGTAATTTAGATAATGAAAGTATTGAACATCTTTTTTTCACCTGTGTTTTCTCTTGAAAATTATGGTGCTCCTGTTTAGATTGGTGGAACTTTAGCTAGTCTTCCCCACTTGATTTACGCACCTTCTTTGATTTGTGGGTGGATATTAGTTTGAGTGGATTTTAAAAAAAGATGTTGGTCTTTATTTTTTGTTGTTATATGGATTACTTGGCATTCTAGAAACAGGTTGGTGTTTGATAAAGTTGAACCAAATTGGGAGCAGATCCACACTCAAGTTAAAATGAGGCTTGGGTATTGGACTAAGGGGTATTGTTCTGATTTTCCTTTCTCTCCAAAATTATTGGTATCTAATCCGCAAGTAGTTAGGAGTTGAAAGATTGCTGACTCAACAAGATAGCAAGTTGTTAGATAGTATTCTCTGCCTATGGGTGTCCTTAATTGGAACTTAGAAGGTTCCTTTATGTACTATATGAGAAAGTTTGTCTTTGGAGGTGTTTTGAAGGACATGTGTGGAAGGACTGTGTCTATATGTTAATTCTGTGGATTGTTATGATGCCAATGGAGCTGATTTCCAGGCCATCATTTTTGTTCTGGAAGTTTCTCTCCAAAAACCATGGATTTTAAATAATTCAATTATTATTGCTTCCAGCTCTTTGTTTGCTCTTCCTTGGAGGCTGCATTTCCATTGAAATAAGCTTCAATCTATCAAGAGGACTTTCAAGGACTTACGGTTTGTCTACCAGAAAAGAAAAGTTAAGCTTAAAGCAATATCGTGGATAACTTTTGATGTCAATTATGAAGAACAACATATTACTTGGTATTGTTCTTGATTTTTGTAATTTTTTTACTGTATCTTGTGAATCTATTTTTTTGTATTCTCTCTTATTTTTTGTATGTTCTTGCTCCTCTCTGTTTTGGAGAGTCTTTTGAGTTTTGAACCTTTAATATCTATTTAAAAAAATCATTTGATGTCATCTACATAAGTTCTTACCAAATTAATTTTGATAAGAGATAGTTTTAAGTATTATATAAAATGAAAATAGTTAAAAAAAAACTCAATTAAAAGAAGGATTAAAACCCTATTTTGGTCTTTGACATTTGTTTTTATTCTCATTTTATTTTGTAACATTTTATTTTTCTCACTTTAATCCTGACATTTATGAGTTCACTTTAATTTTGTCTCTCTATATCTGTATATCCATTATCTAATAAATAGATATGTTGATATGTCACTGATAGAAATGATACGACACTATTATTTGCTAACGTAACAATTTGATATAAGATTACAAAGGATGTGTGTTGCTATTAAGGGGCTAATGATCGCCATTTGAAACCACAATTTTGCTTTGGGAAGGAGAAGCTCACATTCACAAACATAGCACAACTATAGAATAAGAAGAAATATACACATGAACCACTTATATTTTATCAAGGTTTAAATATATTTTTAATCTTTCTAAATATATTAATTTTTTATTTTGGTTTTTCAAAAAATTTTGTTATATTATGTGTCCTTGTAATTTCAAAAGTAAATGAAATTAGTCTATCTCTCATTTCTTAAGTGAGTAAAATTGACTCAATTTAACATTTCTCATATTAAACTTTTTCTCATTTCAAGAGTTAAGAAAAATTTAATAAAGTGAGTTAAATTGAATCAATTTTAGTTATTTTTAAAATGAAGACGGTGACTAATTTCACTCACTTTTAAAATTATAATAACACAAATCATAAAAAAAGTTTTTGAATGACCAAAATAAAAAATTGATATATTTAGAGAGGCAAAAACATATTTAAGCCTTTTATAAATTATATATGTTTTATCATATATATGCTGAAACATGAAAGTGAAAGAGCATGATCTATTTGCACCCACCCCAAAAGTCAAAAGAGTCGCATGAACTAGCAGTGCAAGTGAGGTTTTAAGCGTTGTCTATAAAGCTATAACTGAACTGAAAGGAAGTTCAAATATATAGTTCACATTCAGGATATATAGATACATGATTTATGGTTGGGCTCAGGGAATAGCTAGCTAGCTATAACTAGGGTGGTCCTATACTACAGAATTTACTGAGGCCAAGAGTGGAATGGACTACACAATGATCCGTTCGGTATCAATCGTATTCATATGATGGTGCAGATATATAGATGTCACACTACTGTATACTCCACTGATTATGCGTGCATGGCTATTGTCTCAACTGAGTATCATTTACTAATCATACAAGTACTAATTAATTAACAGTCTGCAACATTAATTGTTCTTTCCTTATCTCATACCTCATCAAACTAATTTGAAAGGGACAATACTTTTTTCTCCCAAAAGAGAAAAGCATAAAATGTCTTGACAATAACCTTTTTTCACATATAAAATCATGGTAGAGGGTTACTAACCGAGTAAATTTTTATTTTAATCCTTAAAATTATAAGTATCAATCATATTAATCTTTAACATCTTTAACTTTATGAATCGATTATATTATTTTTGAAATTGTAATTTATCAAAATTAATTTTTATGTGAGAATTAATATGATTAATGCTAAAGATTAATTTAATTGATGAATTATAATTTCAAAAATTAATATAACTAATTCTTAAAGTCAAAAAGTAATATAATTGATATTATAATTTTAAAGATTAAAATGAGGATTTATTCGACACTAAACCCTAAACTAATTTGAAAGGTGTACCAAAAAAAAAAAACTACTTTGAAAGAGACAAAGAGGATTACACAATTGGTAGAGTAGGATCAACTAGCATGATCTGACAAAAGCTCCCTCTGAAATTTGTAGGATGATCTCACCTTGAAATATGACAAACTCCCTTCTCCTAAAATATTTATCATAAAATAAACTAATTTGGAAGTTACAAATTCTGAACAACGTAACTCTCAACTTTGATAGCTATTAGTGGCGATGACCGGTCCTCATCCCTTCTTTTGTTTCTCATTTTACAGAGACAAAAAGATGATTTATACCTTTTATTGGGGAAAGAGATTATTTATACCTAAATACCATAATTTTAAAGTATTGAATAACCTAATTTAAAGTTTCTGATTTAAAATTAGTTAAAAGGTGTGGGCAATATAATGTAAGGTATTGTTATTGACACTCTCAATTATTTATTCATACTTTTAATTTGTCACTTATAATTTAAAAAAAATTAAAATTTTAATTAGTTAATAAAGAGTGTAAATAAATATTTAAGAGTGTCAATAGTCTCACCATACGATATATTGAAAATGAGCTACTCTATCGTATAACCTTTTTTTTTTTCTTTTTTAAACACAAAATCCGTTATTAGTTATTACAAATACCATTACACCCTAAAACTAAAATTTATAAAAATCGTCATCCAATCTTCCTCTATTTGAAGTTTAGGACCAACTAAAAGCATCTACGCGTTGAAAAGCCAAAGTTTAGCCCCAAAATAATCAATAATGGGTCAGATTCGAGCTAAACTATTAAGGCATTGTTCGGTTTGACGGATTTGGGAGGAAGAGAGACGATTAAGGGAAAGTATTGTCAAGATATTTTATGCTTTTCTTTTTTAAATTAAAGTGATATGTATTGTCACTAAAAAGTTTTACACTAATATTTACTAATATTTTAACATTTTTTATACTGACAGCATATACCAATTAAACTCTTTCTTTTTTAATAAAAAAGACATTTTATGCCTTTTTTTTATAAACAAAGGGGCAAAAGGCCAAACAACAAACTAAGAAACAACAATACGCTGGAACGAAGTTAAACCATTATCAACAGAAATGGCTAGCCGAAGAAAATCAGGGAGAAAATTAAAAAAGTAAATACCAGAGGGGAGTTGATGACCTCTTCTAGCAAGAATATCAGCACAACTATTAGCTTCTCGATAGGAATGACAAATCTTAACCTACCACTCTTTCTTGAGAAGCTCTTGAACTCTTTGAAAAAGAACATAGCAAGGGTGCCAAGGTTGACATCTGTAACACCCGTGAAAATATGATAGAATTATATATGGTTATAGAGTTATCCTAATACTTGTTTGTCTTGTGTGTTAAGTTTTGTGGTCTTCTAAGCACGTTTAGTCACTATGTTGTAACACTATGTGTGAAATATAGTTGTTATTAGTTCCTAAATTGGCTTAAACTGTTTAGCTAATGAAAATAAATGTGGAGAATTTATTTCTAGGTCACAAATGTGTGGAAGAAGATGTGATTGAAATTTGAGGTTAATCAGAGTTAATTTGACATTTTCAAGCATACTGAATGTGTGTTTTAATGTCGGATTGACTACCAACAAATATGGAAAAATATGAAAATAATGAAACAAGATTTTTGATGAATTTTTGGATTTATTTTAAACTTGTTGAAAGTTAAGAAACTAGATTTAGTGAAATTTAAGTATTCTTAGCAGATCAAGAATTTTGGTACAAGTTAGTTTCTATCCTTTAAGTAGCAAAGTTAGACTTTGCTACTCTTTTGGTATCCACTCTCACTACAGCAGAAGAAAAGAAAGAAAAACAGAAGAAAGAAGGAAGAAGCAGAAAATAGAAGAGGAAAATGTGAAGGAATAAAGAGAGAAAGAGGAAGGGGAACTTGGATCTTCCATAACCAATCCTTGGCTTCATCTTCAAGACCTTGAGGTAGGGGGACTTTGTTTTGACTCTTTGTTTCCATTTTCTTCATCTTGTTCATGAGAGTTGGCATGATGGGGGAAAGGGGTTTGAAGGGTTGTTTTGGTGTTCTATGCTTGAATTTTGTTGAAAAACTTGATGATGATTTGTTTTTACTTTGTGGTATGCTTGGTGATGCATTTTTCATCCCTAAAACACTTATAACCTCACTTGAGTTAAGAAAGGGGTTTTAGATTTTCAATGTGATGAATGATGTATTGATTCATGTGTGAGTGAAAATAAAGTTGTATAAGAGTTACAATGTGTTAATGAACCTTGTGTGAAGTTAGAAATCACTTGAAATTGAGTTTTGAGTGATTGGAGGAGAGTTTTGTTTCAATGAAATAGTATCCGATCCTATTTTTTTACAAAATTTTGTAGAAAAACCACTCGCGCCATGGCGTGAGAAATGCCACGCCAAGGCGTGAGTTTCAGGGGGTGAATCCGAGAGCAGCACGTCACGATGTGACTGAGACCCACGCCGAGGCGTGAGTGGGCAGAGAGTTGCATGCTGTGGCATGGAAGAGCTGCGCTGAGGCGTGACTTCCATACTTGGACCAGAATTGCTGTTTGATGCAATGGAGCCTTCAAAAGGTGTAGTTTCTTCTTTTATACTTCTTAATGAGTGTTGAGACTCTAATAGGGGTATTTAATGAAGTGAGTTTGTGATAAATCAAATTGATTGGTAATGCTAATTATGGGAAGTAATTAGATATGGTTGTATATATATATATATATATATATATATATATATATATATATATATATATATATATATTATATTGTGTTTGCTGAATGGTGTGAGCCTTACATTTGAGGATAACCTATGTTAGGTAAGGAGGATAATTTCCTTCTTATTATAGTGATGAATTAAGTACGAACTTCCTCTCCTTCATTATTCTGGAAATTATGGTGGGATTTTCCCTTTTTACTAGATGTTATCCTAAGTAGAGAGTAGTTGAAGTGCATTCCTTACTACCAAAGGTGATCCTGAATCATGATAGCGTGACGATGCACAGCTCCCTCCCTATTGTGTATTTGTGAGTTTTGATCGCTTGAGGACGCGTAACTCCCTCCTTATTGTATGACCTTGAGGATGGATTTCCTTGTTAGTTGTTGAAGACCATGTAGTTGATGAGATTTCACTACCTAAAGAGAAGACTGTTGGAACTGGGTTCTAGTGCTTGTTCAAGGTTTATGGATGTGATTTCCATTACTTTGTTCAGGATTCGTGCATATCATGACATTGCCATGGATTTGGTGTCATAACATTACTCATTTCATACTTAAGTTATTGTATAGGAATGAACATTGGACATAATTTGGCATAGCATGACAATTAAATAGGCGGTTGCTGATCATAACATATTCATGCATTACAATTGTATGGGCAATTGCGTATCTCTGAGATGGAGATGATATTTATGTAAGTGTGGAGATTACTTGAAGACTGTTTGTGATAAATGAGTTTTTATACAAACTTATAAAATGAGAATCCATTTCAGGAATAGAAAGGGCATGGTTTTGACTTCTGCCACATTTCTAGTTTATACAAGTATGTGATTTGAATTTCAAATATGTTTTTTCCTAAAATGGCTGGAATGATTGCGATGACATGTTTTATGGAATTATTATTGAGAATATATGATTCTTACCCCTTGTGTGTGTATTTCTATGATGATTCTAGCGAGGAAGACTTATGGAAAGTGAAGACAAAGCTGGAACTAGAAGACTTAGCTTAAAGTAGCTTTGTAATTTCTTTTAAATTTAAATATGTATTGTATTTATGATAAATACAGATATTGTATAATAATTATATTCATCCATTCGTGACTCATATTTTCTACATACATGGTTTTATTATATTAGAATATGGTTAGATATAGTAAGTAGCAGACTTGAATCTAATCACTGTGGTATAACACTGGTTATACTATGGTTATTAAATTTGGGATGTTACAATATCTACACTCCACTAGTTGGACGACATAACGAGAATCTGCCTCCAAAATAACCTTTCAAAATCAAGCTCAAAAGCTGTCTTCAAACCTAGATAAAGGCCCCAAAGTTTCGCTACTGTTATAAAACAGGTACCCAAGTTGGAAGCAAAGGCTCTGAGAAAATCACCTTGGTCATTTCGGAGAACACCACCACAAGCCGTAGAAGAAGAGCCAGAAAGAAAAGAACCATCAACATTGATCTTAGTCTAGCCTTCAGGAGGAGGATTCCAAGATATATCTATCATCCTGTAATTAGCCACAACCCGTTTAGCTCCATGAGAAACACTTAGAGCATAGCTATAAACTGAGGTGACCCCAATGATTTGCTTAAGAAGATTATCAACACTAAGATCCACTCCTTTAAAGATAAAATTATTTCTCCTATACCAAATAAGAGCATAACCAATAGCATAAACCAAACCCCATCTCGTAGACGCCAAGCACAAGTGCTGAGATAAATTCAAAACCACCCAATCACAAGATGCATTAAAGAAGCTAGAATGGTGCTCAAGAAGAAGAAGCTTCTACCAACAAGTTTTAGCAGCAATACAGTCCCTCAAAGCATGCAACATGGTCTCGTTACAAAGAGTACAGCAAGAATTATCAGTAAGATGCCTTCTAAACCTGTTTCTATTCATCATAATAGCATCATTTGTAACCAACCAAAGCAAGGTGTGAAGCCTTTGAGGGGCATCTAAACTCCAAACCTTTTTAAAGGTTAAATCCATCAAAATTGCTCTGTAATTTGAGTATATCTCATAGGCTGACTGGACAGTAAAACTACCATTAGAACTGCCCATCCATGCAATCGTATCAGCAACATTAGAACTGCTAGGAACACGTATAGTAACAATAATATCAACAAAATCAGATGGTAAGACTTGGGAAAGTTTCTAGACATTCCAAGAACCATGATAATCAACATAATTTAGGTACAGTAGCAAACTCTATCATTCTATACACACCAGAAATCCAGTGGCCTGTCCAAAACCTAGTTGTGGTCCCATTGCCCACACGCCAAACTAGGTTATTAAAAAAAATTTCCAAGCCATGCAAATACTTCGCCATGAGTTGGACATAGAGGACATGATTACATAGAAGGCATAAAACTATCAGAGCAGCCATATTTAGCTTTAAGCACACTAACCCAAAGTGTTTTTGGTCTATGAATCATACTCCAACAAAGCTTCATCATAAAAGCAAGATTCAAATGTCGAGCTTTACGGAAACCAAGACCTCCCATACTCTTTGGTTTGCAAATATCATCCCAAGAGACAAGATGAACTTTTCTTTGCTCACTAGATGATCCCCAAATAAAATTTTTACAGGCCTTATCCACTTGATTACACACTTTGATAGGCAGCAAAGTTGACTGCATAACATAAGAAGAAATAGTTGCTAACACAGATTGGGCAAGAGTAACATGCCTTACCATAGACAGAGTTATAGTTTTCCAGTCATTTAACTTGCTAGAAACATGATCAAGCAGGTAACCATAATCCTTTGAACCTTGCCTCTTATGTAAAAGAGGAACTCCAAGGTATCAACCCAAATCCACAGTGATTCGAAACCCCAGAGCTACACTCAGCTCCTCATGATCCCATGATTAACATTTTCAGAGAAATAGACACAAGACTTCTCATTGTTCATTTTTTGACCCGAACTATCACAGAAAAAATCCAAAATACCTTTAATGACTTGGACCTGGCCGGAGGAAGCATTAGTAAACAGAACCAAATCATCCGCAAAGCACAAATAGGATAACTTAGGACCACCCCTTGAAAGCGTAATCAGCTCCTAAAGACCATGCTCTACAGCAAGAGAAATCAAGTAGGACAAACTTTCAATGCACAGAACAAATAAGTAGGGAGATAAATAGTCACCTTGCCTAATGCCATGAGATGGGGAAAAAGTCGTAGTATACTCACCATTCCAAAGAAGATTCATCGAAGGAGAAGAGATACACCACTAAATAACATGAATGAGAGCAGGAGGAAAACCCACATCTTCCAAAGTGTCCCTGACAAAATCCCATTTAATCCGATCATAGACTTTTTCGAGATTAATCTTCATGGCCATGAAATCTTTACCACCTATTTTAGTCTTCATAGAATGGACCACCTCCTGGGCAATAAGGATATTATCAGAGCTCTGGTGACCTGGAACAAAGCTACACTGAGTAGGAGTCACTAATTTATTCATCACCCCTTTGAACTTGGTAGCAATAATTTTGGTGACCAATTTATAACAAACATTACACAAACTAATAGGGCGAAACTATTTAAAAGTCTCAGGCCTATCTACCTTAGAAATTAAAGAAATCAAAGTACCATTGACATCCTTTAAAAGATAAGGCTCATGAAATACCTACTTTATCCAAAGCAATAAGAGAAGGACTAATGACATCCCACTGAGACTGGAAAAAGATAGCATGCAAACCATTAGGCCTAGGAGCCTTAAGACCCCCCATAGAGAATAAAGCTCTTTTAACCTCTATATCTAAAACAAGACTCTCAAGGCCAGAAAACCTAGAAGCAAAAAGAGCAGGAAAAGACCTAGAGACAATGAACTTAGAATAAGCACCTTCATCCCTATAAAGATTGGAGTAAAACTCAACTCTAAGTCTCTTAAGGGACCCCAAATCATCAACCCAAAGACCATTATTATCATAAAGAGCCATAATACGATTCTGTATTCTATGAGCCATAGCAAGCCCATGAAAATAGCTATTATTTTTGTCACCCAAAGAGATTCATTTACACCTTGAATGCTGTTTCCAAAGAACTTCCTCCTGAAATAAAACCCCCTCATATTCCTTTCTTAGTTTAAATTGAAGACCCTCAAGAAAAACATTAGGCTGAAAAGAAAGTTTAGAAGATATTCTTTCCAATCTACGAAGTAACTGACTCTTCCTTCGAAAAATATCCCCCAAACACCTATTTATTCCATTTTTTTACATCTTCTATAAAAGCATGAATATTTAACAAGTTTTCTTCCTTCCAATTATCTTTCACAAGACTAGCAAACTTCTCATGTAAAAGCTAAGTAGCCAAAAAAAAGGAAAGGCCTTTGACTAAAATTAGAAGAAGATATCGAATCAAACCTGAGCAAAAAAAAGACATGGTCCAATTTAAGCTTAAGGAGATGATGCACCATCACATTCATAAAAAGATTAGACCAATCCATATTAGCAAGAACACGATCCAACCTTTTCCTAGAATTACCCCTCGGCCAAGTGAAATCTTGACTAACATAACCAATATCAAAGAGACCACAATTAAGCAGCCGGGCCTTAAAACGATGAGAATCTAACGAGCTAGAAGAACCAACAGGCTCAGTAGTTGAGTTAAAGTCTCCACCCACACACTAGGGGCCCTGAACAGTCCCTGGAATTCTATCCAAAGAATCTAAAGCTCTTTCCATGGACCAAGATGCAGACTCCCATAGACTACAATGAACATATTGACAATGAGAATCCAAAATTTGAATATCCCACAAGTTCTTCCTCCACAGACACCAAATTCCACTTGAATGACCAATAGCTTCCACTAAAAAAACACCATCAAAACCCCTACGATTAATAATTCTTTGAGCCCTTTCTTCATTGACATGAGTTTCCAAAAATAAGATCAAAGAACACTGATAGTGAACCATAAGATCCCTTATGAGGATAACAAAACCTTTACTGGCCACTCCTCTACAAATCCAAAGGAGAACATTCATCATAAACAAAACAAAAGGAAAGAAAAGGCCAATCATGCAAAGGCTTGAGAGCCTCCAACTCCAACCAAAGCGGCTACTACATGCATCTCAGGAGCTGTTTTCTCACCTAAAACTATGTCTACGTCGCGGGTGTCACTAGGATCTAGAGGATGTCGCGCTCCCACCGGAGATCTATCATGGAACCGACTACGAAGAAACTCAAAGTTCTCCTGCAAAGGACCAACAACTGGTTGAAAACCCAAGCCTATTTCATCCATCCTTCCCTCCTTAAATCGTTATGTTGCGTTCTAATAAGACCGTTGGAAAATATCCCAAACAACTCTGTGATCTTGTTCTTGCTCAGGGTTAGGGACGTGCTTGTCACGAGTTGATCGGGTTTCCTTAGCTAAGTCATGGTTGTTTACCAAGTTAGGACTCGGTTCCACATTAGATTGGATGTGCTTCTTAAACTTTTGCATGGGTACAGTTTTTGCGAAGGTAGTGGACTTCATATCTTTCTCACCTAAAGCATTTGGAGCATTAACTTGCTTAGACTTTTGGCTCATAGACCCACTTTGGGTTATTACTGCATTAAAGGCATTCACTTGCTTAGGCTTTTAGCCCAATGGCCCACTTTGATTAGCTGCCTTTCCGTTTTGACTAAAGGATTTACCTACATTAGAGACAGAATCGTCTCTTTCTTCAATTAAAATATCAAATCTGGACTTTTGAAAAAGATTAGAGGATTGACCCACCTTATCATAAGCAACAAATCTGCATGAGAATTTGCACATTTTTTCCAAGAACTTTTTTAACTAACATCCAAGGACCAAAACAACTATCACTGTCATTCTTAACCAAGATTCCCTCCTTTTGAGTAGGCTCTGATTTATTCAAAAGAGCTTCAGCATTCAAAACTAAATCAGGAGCCTGATTCTACCCACCGCCTTGATCTACAACAACCACTGTCATAGGTTGATTTTCTCCCACCGTTGCCACCAGAGTAGGTTCAACAGGATCATAGAACTGGATGCAAGCTTCCTGGCGATGACCGTATTTTCCACATTTAAAATAAATAAGGTGTAAAACTTCATATTCAACTTTAAACTTTTGGCCAAAGGATTGGAAACTTGGAACTAACTTTCTCCTCAAATCAATCTTAACACAAATTCTAGCAAAGCGAAATCTAGAATGAATGGATGTAAGTTCATCAATCTTGAGCATGGTTTCAAGTTTCGAATCAACCCGCCACAAAAAATTTTGATTATACAATGCCATTGGTAACTCTAGAATCCTCACCCAAACTGCAATCTTCTTCAATTCTTTGTCCAAATGTTTAAACAGAGGACGCCAACGTTGCACTAATAAATAACGATCAGCAACTAAGCAAGGCCCTTCAAAAAGAGCATGCTTGTAGTCTCCTTCATTGGCGAAGTTAACTAGATAAAAATTTGTGAACAAGATCAAAAACTTTAATAGTCCCCTTTTTACTCCACATCCTATTCAACCAAGAATCCATAGCACAGAAACCTAACCTATTCCCAAGGAGTTTAACAATCAAGGAAAATTTCCATGGTTTACACCAATCCTCAAATTCATCTAAAGAAACATCCACAAGAGGCAAAGGATCAAAGTCAAGATTATCATGTTGTGATAAACTTGCATTATCTTCCTGAATCAAAAACTCCTCTACCACCATATTTGCAATCTTTGTTGGGCTAAAAACAAGACCCTCCAATCTCACCACAGTATCCTTATACGGGGGCTTAGTTTTCAGGACATGATTATGATCAGCATCCATGTCTCTTGATTCCTCCTCTTCAGCCACTTCTTCCACCACCATTCTCGCCTCACCTTCATGAGGATCATCTCTAACCTTGACCTTCATTGTACTTCGTGAGACCAGATCCTCTTCCTCCTTCAAACGCCCCTTTGCAGAGATCTCTCCCTTCTCACCCTTCTCTACGTCAGCCTCCATCCAGAATGAAACGAAAACTAACAGACGGGTGGCAACTGAACCACTGGATAATGGGTGACCGACAACGGCAACAGGACCCTTGGCGACTTGTGGCGGTGGCGCAGAAGCTTTAGGGATTTAGGGATATATTAACATCAAGAGCTGCCTGTTTGTTTAGAATTTTTTTCTCCAGACATTTTATGCTTTTAACTATCATTTTCATTTACTTCTTTATTTAATTACTTTTTCATGTTTTTCACTAATTACTTGCCTTTCCTCTTTTCAAACCAGAGTGCCAAGAAAACATCTCATCTATTACATTATCTTCTCTTTCCCTCTTACAAAGCAAACAAATTAACAAAATGAGCGAAGAGGATTAGTGATAGAAATATAATAAAGCCATAAATGAACCTTTATGTATAAACTTAAATTTTTAAGAGAATTGGTTTTAATATTAGAGTTATCCAATAGTCTCTAAATCTTGGAAAAACCCATAACGAAAAAAAAAAAGTAAAGAAGAAATAACACGTTCTTAATAAAGTAGTATTTATCTATTATCTATCTGTCTATTTATTATATAATCTAATAGTTCTTCCACTACAGCTAACATGTGTGATATATATATATATATATATATATATATATATATATATATATATATATATATATATATATATATATATATATATATGTCTATTTATTATATAATCTAATAGTTCTTTCACTACAACTAACATGTGTGATATATATATATATGAGAGAGGATTAACTTATATCGTGTAAATTTTTTTTTTTTACACTTATTTTTAATCGTTAATTCCACTTTTATTTAATAGTTACTTTTAATGAAATAATCTCAATCATTAGATGAAAGTGAAACCAATAGTCAAAAATGAGTGTAAGAGAAAAAAGACTTACACTAATGTAAGTTGATCCCTCCTATATATAATATATAAAATTTTGATTTTTAAAATTTTTTAATTATAAAATTATTTATTTATTTATTTATTGAATTCTCATTTCTTCCATTTATATCTTTCTTGAATTTTCATATTATCTAACCTTTCAAAATTTTCATTCTTTTTTTCTTGACATTTCGTATTTCTTTAACTTTTCAATTTTTTTCACATCAATTTTTATTTTTTTTTTAATTATCTTAAAAAATAGCAGTCAAAGTGTAATTTTTAATAAATTTTAAAAAATACATACTTTATTTCAAAACTTAATCTTAAATGAGAAAAATAAAAATACACATTAGTAAAATGTCTTTTAAACTATTCTTTTACATATTAATAAATTCTGTTTCTTTTTAATCTTAATCTTGCAAGTCTTAATGATAAGAATATATGAATAATATTATAATTTTATTTAATTTCTATATATTTCATTGATAGTATATTTCTATTTTATTTGTACTTATAATATTAGCATAAGATGCATTTAAAATTTTATACATACATACATATATATATATATATATATATATATATATATATATATATAAAAGATATAATAGTAAACAGAGATTTTACTTTTTACATGATATTTTTATTAACAGAAAGTTTACCAAAATATAATTAAGATTGAATTAAAAAACTATTTTGTAAAATTAAAATATAAAAGATAAAGAATAATTATTATAAAGGTTTTTCATACCATAAAAAATTTCACTTAACATTTCAAAATAAATATCATGACCTTTTTCATTTAAATTATGTATATAAATTTAAAAAGTGCATCTAAATATTGTTACAAACAAAACAAAACAAAACCAAGCAATATAATTATTAAATTTTAAATAGACTCTCTATTATACTTTATAAAATTCTTAGTATATTTAAGTTGATTTATTTTGCTCTTAAAAAAATTTAAATAAAATATTCTCTTTAAAATATTCTAATTATAGGCTTTACTTAAAACAAGTTAAACTAATTTAAACATGCGTTAAATATTTATTATTAAATAAAAAACTCATAATCATATATATTTGATTTTTTTTAAACCGTGCGTTAACATAACTAGTTTACATATGTAATCCATCAAAGTGCAAGTAGCATACGGTTTTTAGTTATTGTTAAGGAGTTAATTATCTCAAAAGCTTAAGTGGTTATTATTGAATTCCCTAAAAATAACTTGTAAGTGATTTCATTGAAGCAATTATAACAATCCAGGCTTCGCAAGATTTGGTTTGGTAGGTAAAACCTGTGCAATCCTGTAGGTTCAAGTTCTAATACCACTTTCGTTAAAAAAAAAAAAGTTCTAATACTACTTTCTACATTTAAAAAAAAATACTGCAGTAATTAATTTCGGAATTCAGATACGCTTGATTTTCAAAGTTGATTTTGTTATCAATTTCATTATTTATACATTTAGAATTTGACATTTAATTTATAATTATTTCATATTAATATACAATATATTTATTTTATTTTAAAATATAATATATTTTAATATTTATTTATACACATATTAACATCTAATATCTACATAAAATATAAAATTTAATGTTAAAAAAAAACATTTTCCTTTTCTTATCGAGTCAAACATGTACCAACTAAACTCCACTTTGAACCTCATATCGTTCTTTAAGGTGTAAATTACATTCTATTTAGATTTTGACAGATTTTGTTTTGAATTTTAGAATTGGACAAAGGACGATATTCCCTGTCTAAACGGGCATGTCTCTTCAAGCCTACAACTGTAAACCACCTGGCAACCGGGGTGGGGGAGATTTTTTTTTTTTGTTTAATTGTGGTTAATATAAAATTGTCATTTAGCTGCTAAAATTTTATAAGATAAGAAATTCAGCATGCTTTAAAAAAATAAATTTAATAGGTTATTAATGTAAAAAAATTTATACTATCATTTAATAATATATTAATACATAAAACTAGACCTTTTAAGTAATAATAATTGTGATAATCAATTTTTTTATAATTTAATAATATATAATTGAATAAAAATATAAATAAAATTTACCATAAGAACACATCAAAATTAAATAAAAGTAAAAAGGATGTTATCTGAAAAGAGAAATTCTTAAGTATTTTTACATCATAAAGGTAACAAAACCATTAAAATGTCGTATACCTTTATGCTGATAAAACAATGTTAAAGTGATAATAAAGATCGATTCAATAGGATTACAATAATGCTGAGAATCGTATAATCTACTTAATCAGTTATAGATCGCATGGTTTAGCAATGTTTTCAGTGCATTTATTTTTGGGCTTCATTGATTATTTACAGCATAAAGGTATTTACAGCTCCTATTTACCTCAGTAAGTACATAATTAAAACAAAAGATTACAACTAAACGATCTAATCAAAAGTGAATGGAATTCTTGTCAGCTTGCGAAGAGATTCATTGGTATGCAGTTAGCGTTAAATAGTGATGGCTTTTATTTGACTCATTCCTTTCCCTGTCCGTCCTTTGAATGATTCTTGGTGTCAATTATGTTATGTCCATCACCGAGGCAACCCTTTTGGCACATCACAGAAGACGTTGTCTCTAAAATTCTAGTTTCTATGACGAATTTGACCCTTTTATGCTTCATTAGTTTTGAGTGAATCGAAAGCAAGCAATCAGGGTAATATGTCGCTGTCAACTTTTATTCTTTGAACAAAAATTATTTATGCTTTTAATAATCACAGCTGGCTGGCTACAGCAGCCAAACAGTATTTCAACTCTATAATGGGAGACGAATTTATAAAATTTTATATATGCACATGCAAAGCAAATTCATTGCAAGAAGACTTCAAAGAACAACTGTTTTTGAAATGTGCTCAGATAGTTACATGTAGATTGTAAGTTTTTTAGTCTTTTCAAGCCACTTTCTTTTTATGTATTATGTAATAACAATGGGGTAATTTTTTTTTTCTCTTTTTGTAATCTTTCTCCCATTTTGATCAAAGAAAAATTTGGATTAAATTAATCACATCTTCAGTATATTATATTGGTCAAGTTTTAAGTTCTCTTTGATCCATTAATTTAAACTTATTACCTTCTAATCTATTAACAATTGACATATTCTCAGAAAAAGTTAATAATTGACATATATAGTTTAGTCATCTCAAAATTATGTTTTTAATAAAGAAACAAGGTTAGAATAATTTGAAATTAAATATAATTAGTTAGGGATAATACACTACGTACTAATGATAATAACTAACGAATTGCTTAGTGATGAATAAGTGAGGTCTCCTATTATTTCATTTTGCTTCCACAACACACCAAAATATCACGTTTCCATTAAAAAAAATTTGAAAAAAAAAATAGGAACGCTCAAAGTCTGAACATATGGATAATATGTTGATATGCGAGACACTTATAATGTGTTTGTATATTTTTTATTAATGAAACGAAATAAAATAAGTGAGGATAGCCTAAAAAAAGAATAGAAATAATGAAATATAATTATCTTTCTCTTTATTTAGAAGATTAATGAGAGAACGAAACGAAATTTTATTAACCTTATTTGGGAGTTATATTATAAAAGAATGGAATGAAATAATTATAATGTCAAGTACTTATTTTTAACCTAAAAAATTTTTAGTTCCTTTCATTTCACCTCAATTTTGGGAGGAACAAAAATTAAACTTTTGAGGAAAAGAGAGAGAAAATGATTTCTCATGTATTCCTTTCACTTATCATGTATTTAAAACTTCCAAATAAGAAAAGTTATTTTTCTTTCTCTCATTCTCTTTCACTTCCCCTCATTACCTATCATCTAAAATATAATGTTATGGTACGTTTAGATGGAGGGTTTTGGAGGAAAAGAAAATGAAAGACTTATTTTTTAGAGAAAAGAATATAGAGACTCCTTAAACTTTGACCATTTTATAAATTACTACTACGAACTTTAAAACCTTCTCAATTAATCTCTAAACTTTAATTAATATCTCAATAGATCCTTATGTTTAATTTGAATCCGTTAATTCAGTAATGATAATACTACATGATATCATTTTATTTGTATTAACATTCATTAAAAATTGTTTATTAATTTATTTATTAAAATTTAATTTTAAATATATTTTCTTCCTTACAAATACAAATAAGATGTTGTTACATCATTGTTAATCAATTAATAGGTTTAAATTAAGCAAAAGGATCTATTGAGACATTAATTAAAGTTTAAGGATTAATTAGAAAATTTTAAAATTTATAGTAGTGATTTGTAAAAGAGTTAAAGTTTAAGGAGGCTGCATATTCTTTTTCCTATTTTTTATTATTAAATTAAGATAATTATAAAATATTTATAAAAATAAATAAATGATTATTGAAAGGTTATATAATTATTTTTTATTTTATTCCTTCATTTAAAAAAATCTCAAATATAAAAAATATTTACTCAAAATAAAGATTAAGTCTTCCCTTCTCTTTTTCTCCAAAATCTTCCAGAGCCCTAACATCGAAACATTACCCTTAAAGTATAAGTTAAAATTTGTGGCATATATATCTTGAACTTAGAATAGGACAATCTTTTATTCTCTAAAAAGAATAAATAATAATATATTCATCTTTAATATAATCTAAAATATATTATAATTTTAACTCATTAAATAATTTAAAAGTAG